>JASVEL010002074.1:0-444976 GCA_032618575.1 Nicotiana noctiflora | reverse complement strand
TTCTATTGTCAGGCGGACTACCTTATGTCCTATTATCAGGCGGACTACCTCATGTCCTATTATCAAGCGGACTACCTCATGTCCTATTGTCAGGCGGACAACCTCATGTCCTATTAATTAGGCGGACTACCTTATGTCCTATTATCAAGCGGACTACCTCATGTCCTATTATCAGGTGGACAACCTCATGTCCTATTAATTAGGCGGACTACCTTATGTCCTATTATCAGGCGGACTACCTCATGTCCTATTGTCAGGCGGACTACCTTATATCCTATTAATCAGGTGGACGACCTTGTGTCCTATTAATCAGGTGGACTACCTCTTGTCCTATTATCAGGTGGACGACCTTTTTGTCCTATTATTAGGTGGACAAACCCTAGATGAATGGCGCTCGATTTACCATTTATCACATTGGTGCGGTGCAGAAGCTTGATGCGATGCTTGATTTGTAGTTGTATAATGCTGTGCGAAGAGCTTGGCATGGTTACTTCGAAGTAACATATATTGATGGTACAATGCGGAGAGCTTAGTGCAATGATTTTGTAATAGCAAATGGTGCGATGCATAGAGCTTGATGAAATTTCTTTGTAGTAGTTATTATTCCTAGTGTAATACTAACAATCGTTGGATCTTCACGCTGAAGCTTTGCTATTAATAAATCCTGCACTCAAAGAAAAATTATAAGTTTCATAAGTCTGGTTTGCGCTTGCTTGGCGTTATCCTTTGCTTTGCATGAACTTTGCGGCTTTTGACTTGATGCTGAGCTTTGCGATAGCATGTAATGTTCGAGAATAACTAAAATATGCCCCTGCATTACTCAAAGAAAATTCATTAGTATAAAATAAAGCGGTTGCCTTGCATTGAACGTCAAAGTTTGGCTTTGAATCTGCAACTTGTTGCCATGGCATTCTGGAAATTTGTTGTTGCTCTTGTAACAACTATGTAGCTCGAAATTTCATTTTCTGCTTTGCCGATTGATGAGCATCCTTCTGCAAAATCTGCCCCGGTTTTGGCTTTTTGGGGTAAATAGAATTTTTATTATGATGAGACCGAACCCATAAGGCTGCCTACGTATCCCCTCTTAAACGGGAATCAGGTCTGAACGTAGTTCATTACAAAAATAAGGCATGGTTACAAAATATAGAAACTTATAGAGTGATAACATCAAAATCATAATGCCAACAAGATCGAAAAATCAGTCTTGCTCTTCGTTTAGACGACGTTTCTTCTTTGGATGCCCAACCACGCTTGGTATATTGCTTGTGTTGCAGCTAATTGCATTTGAGGTATTTGTTCCAACTGGTACGTGCACTCGCAGTTTGTTAGAATCGATTAAATTCTGAATCTTATGTTTTAATGCTAGGCATTCTTCTGTATCATGACCTTGAGCATTTGAATGATAAGCACAATACTTGGAAGGATCAAATAATGGATGTGAAGGGTCAAATATCCTTCCTTTTCTTGGTTGCATAATTCCCGAGGCATTCAGTCTTGCGAATACGCTAGAGATTGATTCGGTCAAAGGTGTGAAGTTGCGGGGCTTCCTTTTCTTTAATTGACGAGAAGCGGCTTGTGCTTGACGATATTGATGTTGAATGCTTTGTTGGCGTGGAGGCTGGAGATGCATATTACAGGCATTAGAGATTGCATGATTTTGCAAGGGTTGGTGATCATGATGGCATTGCGGTTGATGCATAGTCATGGCAACTGAGGCATTTTCCTTCTCTTTACCTTTCAAATTTTCTGGCATCTCTGGTTGTAAAGCATGATTGATGGTGTGCATGTTAATCTTTCCTTCTTTGATGCCTCTTTCTAGGAAGTCCCCGACTCTAATCAAGTCTGAGAAATTACGCACGCTCGCAGTAGCCAGCTTTTCATAATATATACTATTTTGAATGTCAATATATATTGAGATCAACTCTTTCTCGGATAGCGGAGGGTGCACCTTTGAAGCTTCAACTCTCCACCGGATTGCATAATCCTGAAAAGATTCATGTGGTATTTTCTCTATTTTGTACAGACTATGCATGTCTGGATCGACTCCAAGGTTGAACTCATATTGCTTTACAAAATCATGAGCCATATCATCCCACGTGTGCCATTTACTAAAATCTTGTTTTGTGTACCAAACAAGTGCAGGTCCCGATAAGCTTTGGATAAATAACTTCATTCGAATGGCCTCATTGTGCCCAATACCAAGTAATCTGCTACAGTAGTCCTTTAAATGAGCAATGGGATTTCCCTTTCCATCGAAAGTATTAAGCTTTGGCACTTGGTATCCTGGTGGGAGTTCTACATCCGGCTGCAGGCATAAGTCTTCATATCTTAGACTTTGATGATTTCTTGATTGCAATTCTTTTCCAATGGCTTTCTTCAAATCACGGAGTTCTTTTTCCAAATTTTCACGGCCAATCTGTTGGGTTGATTTTTCAAGTCTCTTATATGAACATAAAGCTAGTTGGTTTTGCTTGTCCTTCTCAAATGGAGTTGTGACTATAGAAAGTTCGTTATTAGGATTCATCATGACTCGATTGGGATTGCGGGTTATTGGCATTTGTGGAGAGATTGCATAAGTAGGAGTTGGGCAAGGAGACATGGTTAAGCAAATATTTCGGTTTGAGCTAGAAGTGGAGGTTGTATTTGGAAGAAGGTTAAAAGTGCTTCCGAGATTAACCATCATGTTCCTTTGCACCACATTTGCCTTGGTTCCATCATTCTGTGCTTGCAATAGTCCCATACTGGTATTGAATTCTTCAAAATGGTCTGCCATTATAGCCCGTCCTTTATGCAGATTCGCAGCCAAAACAGTGTTTAATGCTAGACAACCTTTAAAGGAAAAATAAAACTCTTCAAAATAAAAGTAAAGTGTTAGCATATTTATCATAATCAAATAAATGCATAAAGTAATAGAGTGCGTAATTAGATTGATTAATCCATTATATGGTTAAGTAGGAGCCCTAAACTAGAAATGATGGCCCATGTTGCAAAATGGATGGACGAGAATGAATTGTTATCTAGAGGGCTCTAACGCTCGAGTCTTGTTGACATGGAAGCGAAATAATTTTAAGTTTTGCAAAGGGATAACTTATGTTGAACATCAAAGCTTTAGCTCTAGCACAAGTTTTTTTTTCCTTGCATAACTCTAATGTTTTTCAAAAATTGCCCCAATCTTTAGGAAGTTTTTGATTATTACTTCATGAGATGATATTCTGCGTGCCAAAAATTTGCCCCAGTTTCTTTCATGAAGGAAAAAAATAAAAATAAAAAATTTTGTTATAATAAGACTGCGTCTTATATAGAGTGGTTTTCAAAGGGGCCACAAACGAATAATTTTGACGTTGAAGATAATATTTGGTTGTTTGAATATCGACAAGCTCAAAATCAAGATATGTAATTAGGATATAAGAGTTAATTGGACATGAAATGACTCTATTATTATTTAGCGTTGGCAAGTCACAAAGCTATCGAGGCCCGAAATACAGTATCAGCCGTTTTGAAACTTATGGGATAGTACCTCGACTCACATGCCAAGACGTAGAATTAACGGTTGTGTGAAGATTAATCTCGATCACCCGAAATAAGATGATGCAAACGCTTGAATTGAATATGTGAAAACATTAAAAAGAATTTGATGCTAAAAATTAACCAAATCGGCCTTCTATTGCTGGGTAGATGGTGCAAAATTGGACACCTACCTACTTGTATATGAGAATTAGTACGAATATTCAAATTCTGAGAGATATGAAGCTATGAGACAAAAATTAGAGGTGCAAGATTGTGCCAGAATTGAATAAAATTGAAAATTTATGTAAGGCACGAGTGGCGATATTTTAAAAAAATATGTAACTATATTTGTAAGAAAAGAACACGAATAAAAATCAACTCATAAAATTAGATCGGCAAAATATTCTCATATTATAAAAGATCACGCTAGTGTTTTTTTTAGAATGCTATCTTGCTTAGGGAGTCAGATGCTCATTGTTGTGTAAAGAAAATTTTAAGGCCAGTTTAAGGCACGAATATTGAGTAATTTCATGACAAACCGAGCCTATTGAAGAGCTTATGGGAAAAACGTCGTATTTTATTAAAATTAGAAGATACTGAGAGACTAAAGATATCTTAATTAGACTATAAGAATTGGAGTAGACCTAAAAGAAATTTGAGCTTAAGTAAATGCACAAATGATGCTCTAGAGTCGTTAAAGAGCGCTAAGCGCGGAATGATGGTGATTATTATTATTAATTCAGGAAAATGATATAAAAATAAGGAACAGAAAAATATATGAACAAATAAAAGATATAAGCAAGTTGAATAGTTAATACTTCTTTTTTCTAAAAAAACAACAGATAATATTAGTAAAAATAATAAAATTAAGTAAGTAACATAGCAAATAAGCAAGTAAGCAAGTAGGCAAGCAAAGCATGTGACACATTCCAAAGAGAAAATAATAGCGCGTCCTAATACGTGAGGGCCTCTTTGTGCCAGAGGTAGGCCTAACGTGTTACTTGGAAGATAAATATGCCATTATGTATCATCTCATTTCTAAAAATTAATTAAGTAATTCTATTTTTTTAAAGTAAATAAATAGCATAAACATGTTTTTTAAAAGATGGTGTATTTTCATCAAAAGAATAAAAGTACAATAGAATATATTATTATAATTAATTAAGTAATTAATTTTATTTTTCAAAAGCAAAAGAAGTACATGAATCGCTTAAGCCATTTTTTATGAAGGTACAACAAAAGATATTTTTGTCATGTGTAAATTTTTCGTTGTTCCATTTGAAAACTTTACACATGTTATAAAAAGATAGTCATGCTCCTTTAACTAGGATTTAATTAATTTAAAGGAAATGATCCACATAATTGACATGCTCACCCCTCAAATAATGTACATAAATATGATAATTGCCACTTGGGGTAGAAAACCCACTTGGACATTTAGGTAAGGTTAACTAATGGATTTAATACACCTCGGGTATTAAATCACCTAAGATTAAAATGATGCATGCTCTTAAAAGGGATTTGGTTTAGCTCTCTCCTAGGCTGACTAGAGTGGGTTTTTCTAGACTGGTCTTCTCCCAAGCAGACAACTTGAGAGTGGAGAGCCCGTGACTGTCGACTGCACCGCTGATCGACTTACTCACGAACTTTCCCCTAAAAGGTATTTTAATAGTGCACGGCCGCAAACCGCGTAACCGCTAGGTGTGTGCTTTGTGTGAATTTTTCAAAAGTGGAGGAAGTGAAATGGGAATGACAATATATAAAGCAATAATAATAGATGAACAATTCATAAAATACAATTTATCATATAATGGCAATTCAAATAAGCATCATAACAATAAAAACACACATATTAATTTTTATTATTAACCTAAGTTTGTTGTGGTTTAGAACCTAGAGTCCCCAGCAGAGTCGCCATGCTGTTATACCCCATTTTAACACGGGTCAAACTAGAGTATAACATATTGGTAATTCTGAAGGTTTAATAATAAGTAAAGAGAGTCGCCACCTAATTATTTTAATGGTGAATTAGGACACCAATTTTAGCTAAATAGTGCTTAAAGTTAACTCTATATTATGGTTTACTTAACCTTAAAGATTATGGGTAAGGGTTCTAATTAATCTTATAGGGAAGGTTGTTAAAACACCCTATATGATCCGTTAATTACGGTTAACCGATCAAACTTAGGTTAATTAATAACTAAAATTATATTAAAAAGGTTCAGACGTATATAGGATAAATATTACATTGCCTTGAAAAGGCTTTCAAAATAGTGAGTAATCCTCAAATTGTAAAGTGGCAAAAATTTAACGTTTTTAACTCTTAAAACTATTTAAAGTGGATAAAATCAAAATCAATTTGAATTCTTGAAATGTGAAAGAAAGCCATATAAAATAGTTTTCGTGGTTTAATGGTAGTGTCGACTATCATTTTTAGACTTAAAATATACTTAGCCTGAGATGCCTTTAGAAATTGATCTAAAAATGTCTAACTTGATTCCATAAGAAATTGATTTAAAAGTTATTACCTTAAAGGCTGATTTTGCAATACTACCTTCAGTGGTCTAATACATTAAGTGTTTATATATAAAGTATTGTGATAGCATTCGTTAACGAGCATATGTAAAAGATTTTATAAAAAAAAGAAGTGTTCTGTAGGTAGTATCGGTCTATCAAGACACAAAAATATTTATAATTAAAATGACTCCATTGTTAAATCTACATTAAACACAATCTCACACTTGAGATAAATTCCAAAACACAAGTTATTCAGCAATAATAACAATAAATGTAACACATAATAAAGGAAGAATAAGAACGCCATAGGCGCCCCCAAGCGTTTCGATTGTTTCTTTTTCTTGCAATCCGTTGCATTCTAAGAAAAATATGTTGTATTGACTCCATGCTCGGGTATGTTGGAGAGTCTTGAAATAGGACACTTTGGCTCCGGTGTTCATGCAAAACAAATAAAGAAAGGAAAAGGTTAAAAGAATCGAGAGAAGATAGCATGAAGTAAACATCAAATAATTTGTATATCTCATACTAAAACAGACACTATAACATGTTATATTAACTAGAAAACCGCAAAGGACCTAACTCTAACTTGACATGGCTAGATTATTAAACATTAATAAGAATTAGACCAAAGAAGATGTCATACAGTAATATAATTTTTAATAGTGTGTAGACTAACCAATAAATACAAGTTACAATGTTAACACACGCATTTAAATACCATATTCCAATCAAGACACATGTTACTAGTGGTAACAAACAAAATAGAATTCTTAAAAAAAAACAAAAAAAAAAACAAAAAAAAGCAATGGATTCTTAATATCTCTTAAAGAAAGTACTATATACAGTGGTTAGTAGTTATATTTATCATCTCTCTAGCTTCCTTTATGTATCAACACTAAACGAAGTTCTAACTTAAGATCCAACTTAGAAAAAAGTTATAAAGACTCCGGATGAAATAATTTGCACCCAGTTCATATCACGCCTGTATAAACTCAGCATGATCTTAAGATTTTACTTTAATGCTCAACCAATTTTAGTAGAGTTTCCAATGCAGTTTGTGCTTATAGCAGTAACCTTATGAATGCATGAGCATAAGGGAATAGTTTTCTAAAGTTATGTATGCTATGACATTCTTTAACACATAAAGAGAAATGGAGCAACCATATATCACATAAGATCAGCCTATCGTTTCTTTTCCCTCAAGATGGATCAACGAGCAAACAAGTTTTCAAGGTTTTAAAGAAATAGTTCTACAATGCAACTCTTATACATAAAGAGTGTGATATCCTACCTAAATACATTTGTAATATGATTTTGAGCTATTTAGAGAAAAGGTAAGGCATAACTCTATTCCATAACATGCTATATCAACAATTCCACAAAAATATTCCAAAAAAAACTTCACATAAACGATGAGTCAAGAATAACATATAGCACTGCTTCAAACGAGTTCAAACAAAAGAAAACCCCTAATACATGATTTCTAATATGTACAATAACACATTTAGGGTCATTTACATACAACTATTAAATATACTTTCTACCAAAAGAGACAAACATAAAATAACTGCTTGAATCAAACGGTTAATTAAAATATGTTGATACCTACCTTTATGACATCTAAATCACGAAACGAAACTAACAAAAATACTGAAGCATAAATTTGTTCAAATTTACAGAATCAAAAGAAAGAGAAAAGGGAGATCACTGACCTTTTTGCGGGCAGCAAACTGGGAGCGTCGTCGATCAACTATCGCACTTCGACCTCAAACTCGCTACCTCGACTGAACAAAGAAAAGCGTCTCTGGTTTGAAATTACAAATAAAATAGAGAAAGAGTTCGCCTAGCTATCTATTTGAAAATTAGCGAGTTTTAGAGAAGGAGGAGGCAGCCAAATCCTTCTTTTTCTAACTCTCCCAAATACGAGTATTTATAGGAGATGTAGAGCTAGGGATTGTGTTTTAGGCGGGATAATTTTTGTGCTTCCGATTTCAAAAGAAGTCAAATGGAGCCGTTCAAATCTAAACGTTGGAACCGCAGTAGATGCTCACGTGATTCACCCAGTTCTTGCACGAAATGGTAAAATCTTGGTTGAGGAGGAGAGATTCGACAAGTCTTGTAGCGTAAAAATAGGAGGATCACAAAATAGGATGAGAAAAAGTTTTTCTTTGCTTGAAATTGGGCGGACAAGGGCTGTCCCTAACTGTTGAAGCTTAGAATTTTAGTCAAAAATGAAGAAGAGACAAAAGAGTAGGTATGGAGAACATAGCAGAGAGAGGCGCTACTAGAAGAAAATGGAACCCTAACTAAATTAACATACTTGGGCTTATGGGAAATAAGATTTGAATAGGCCTAGAAGCTGCAAAACTTGATTTTGGGCTTGTGTTAGATAGGCTTTAAGGCCATTGGGTTGCAATTTAATGGGTTGTTCGAATCAAGTCTTTTTCCCTTCTTCCTTTTCATTTCCAGCTTCTAAATTGGACTCAAATATATTATTTCAAACACATAATAATAATAATAATAATAATAATAATAATAATAATAATAATAATAATAATAATAATAATACTAGTAATAATTAGTATATCGGCGATAATATTAATAGTGATATTAATAATAGCTATAGTAGTAATAATAATAATAATAATAATATTGCTTAAAATACTAGTAATAATTAGTATAACAATAATATTGACAGTGATATTAATAATAGCTATAGTAGTAGTAATAATAATAATAACAACAACAATAATAACGGTAAATCACTACTGAAAAATAAAGTATTTGATGTATTTATAACATAGAAGCTCAAGGAATTAATTAGAAGAAGGGGGGACAAAATTGGATGTCAACAGTCATTTAACTTGTTATACTGGGCATCTCTGAACTCTCTTGAAAATCTAACCCTTTTATCATGTTGCATCTGCTCTCTACCCCTCAAACGATAACCCTCAATCCTGCGAGCAATCTCAACCACTAGCTAATACCATGTACTCATCTCTACCTCCCGAGCCATACCAGATCGGATAAAGGGGTGTAACACCACAACAAACCTCCGTACTCTCTCTCTCCCTCCGTGGGGGAGTATCATAAGTGCATGGAGAGACAGCTTAGAGAACCTCACGTCATAATCGATCACAGACATCTGTCCCTGCTCAAAATGCTCAAACTAGTACTGCAGCTCCTCCCTCTCAAATGGCGGGATGTACCTATCCAAGAACAACTGTACGAACTACCCTAGGTGATGGGAGGAGAACCGGCTGGCCTGGCGAGAACATAGGACAACCACCATCTACAAGCCTTGTCCTCAAGCTGAAAAGTAGTGAAGTCAACACCGTGCGACTCCAATATCCTCATGTTGTGCAGTTTGTGAAGTCCTGGGCATCCTCATGACGCTCACCCCCGAAGATCGGACGATGAAGCCTGGTCCATTTGTCTAATAACTTTTGTGGATTACCCTCCACAACTGGCCTAGGTTGGGGTGACATTGCAGCAACTGGCTGAGCCCCATCTATGGGTAGTGCACTCGGAGTTCGATATACTGCAGTTGTATGACCTGGAGCCTGAGTAGTAGGGGTCTGGGCTCCTCTCCTGCCTGTGAAGTAGATGGGTGTGCTGGAAATAAACCAGCATGAGTCATAGTGTTCGTGAACCGTAGTATGCGGCTCATGACCTCTTGAAATCCCGGTGTTGTCATGAAATCTGCCAGGGTAGGCTCAACCACGGGCACCACGCTCTTCTCCTCAACAATAAGATCCTCCACAAGATCTGGTGGTGGTGCAACTAGAATGTCTCTGGGTCGCCCTCGTCCCCTACCACGGGTCGGTGCCCTCCCCCGGTCTCTACCTCGGCCTCTAGCAACAGGGGGAGCAGCTCCTCCTAGGTTCGGAACGTCAGCGATGCGAGTTCTCACCATCTGTGAGAGAATTAAAGAGGGGAATTTTATACACCAAACATTGCACGACAGGAAATGAATAAATAGTAGTCTTTCCTAACACCCTATAGCCTCTCGATGATAAATACAAACGTCTTTATACCGATCAACAAGACTCTATCAGGTTTGCCCATAACTCATGAGACCTATGTGAACCTAGTGCTCTCATACCATGTTGTCAAGACCCAATTCCACATTAGGTCATGAGGGCGCCCGACTCCATTGTCAAGCAAGACATCGCAGAAACATTACTAACATTATTATGTTGATTTTAATCAAAATGAGTGGAATGAACGCTTAACTTGGAATTAATCCAAAAGAGCGAAATACCAAAAATAACATAGTTACACAAACCTAAAATAAATGTCTACCAAAGTGTGTGCCAGAACCCGGTGTCACAAGCTACGGGCAACTAGTAGATTATACATCCAAAAGAATATCATACTATCCTATTGTCTGAATCCGAATAGATAGAAAATAGAAATACAAGGGAAAAAGTTCTTCGGCTGCGGGTCGACATGAAAGGAAATCAGCTCACCGTAGAAGTCCCAAGTCCGCTCATGGATGCTCACCAGAATGATAACCAGGTCCACATGCCTCAGATCCTGTACATTTAAGTACAGAAGTGTAGTATGAGTACATAAACAATATGTACCCAGTAAGTATCCCATCTAACCTCAAAGAAGTAGAGACGTAAGGTTGACTAGATACTTACTGAGGTCGTGTAAAATGAGGAGAATTTATAACAAGCAGAAATAACTAATTTCATAAGAATTAGCAAGTATAAAATGACAATTCTTCCTTTAGATTGTCATTATATGTGTCCGTATATATATGTAAGCAATTAAGAAATCTAACTAACAATAGAATGTCTAACCAACCGCCACTACACAAGAAAAGCCAAAAACATTAGCACCTGAGAAACGGCATGACGACGACGCAATAAACAAAAACATAGAAGGAACGGATTGGTACTTACGGTTGGCATTCCACACCTCCGGAAAGCCGGCCGCTTCCGCCACCAAGTCAGAAGTGCGGATGTAGAAGTATTTCATCCAGAATTGACGGTTGGGCTTCTCGTCCGCCTCGACGACCAAGCCCTTTGTTCCTCGATTTTTCAATTGCAGCATCTTGCCCCGCATATAGCCGGGACTAAACAGCTGCAATATGTGGTGAACAGAAACGTCCACACCAGCTCTATCAGATCTTCCACGTATACGGAGTTAATTGGGCCGGACAAATGTTAAAGAAGCGGAATAACGCCTCCACCAAGGGGTATATGGGGAGCTCACATCCCATGATGAAAGGATATTCATGGATGGCACAGAACCCCGGTCGATAAACATAGACCAGGTCATCCTCGGCCACCCTCATCTCCGCCATCTCCGGCACGTGGCAGATCACCCTGAGATTGTTTAGTTGCCTCTCAGTGAACGTAGACCTCTCCCACACATCGGCATCCGCCGGGTTAGAAAATTCCTTTCTCACATTCAGGTCGCGAGGAGGAAGGTTATTCTCCTTTAGAGGGACAAAATCCTTCTTTTTCTTCTTACAACCCCAGACTTCCGGGAAACCCAGAACCGGTCTCTGCCCTTTCCGGTTCTCTACGACGACTACCTTTAGCCATTCCTTTTGTTAAGATTGCTAGCTGGGTATCGAAAGAAATTGGTAGCAAGGATGCTGAGAGAAGAGATACGAGTTGCCAAGAATGTGAAAATGAGAGAGTATGAAGCAAAGCGTTTCTGATGATCTAAAAGAGAGGATAATATTGAAACTGCCTCCTATTTATAATAAGTTACTACACGAAATTCGAAGAGTTTTTGCACCGGAAAAGAGGCGAGAAACCGAATCGTCAAATCGACTTTATGACCAACATTGAAAACAACTATAATTATGGTGCACGTCGTCTGCAGGCGACGGTTCGAAAGAACGTGCCACGTACGCACGCATGCACAGAACCCGACGTGGGTTGGATTTATCCGCCCATCGAAGATACGCCCCGGGCATATCTCCAATAGGCTGAGGGACTATCTGTATGAGGACAAATCGGATAAATAGTACGACACGTTTGTACATACACGTGGTCGGTCCTGATGAAGCACATGATGAGGACGCCACCTTATGGGGACGACAACATTCGAGGACGTCTTCATTTATGACCGTACGCCGAGAAGGATGTGGCCCCGCCCTTAAAATACCAAGTCGGCGGACCTGTCTAGGAGGACGTCCCCTATCCCCCCGGTTCCGAATACGCTTGTAGTATCCGGGCGTCAATGTAATAGTTGGGCGAGGGGGCTTCCTTGCTATATAAGGGAGGGCCTCCCCCCATTTGTAAGGATCAATTTTTTAATAAGATATATCTCTCTCTACATTGTTCTTCTCTCTATTACTAGCATTTCCACTGCTCATTTATCCGATATTTTGCATTAAACTCTATTATCTCTATATACGAGTCATCCACACACATTAGCCTAACGATCGATCTTCGATTCATATTACCATTGATTCCAATTATCCCATTGTTTACATTAATTGATTAGTTCAAAGGTATTTAACATTTTTTGAGCAAAACATGGCTATTTTTAAATTTCTCCTATCTTATAGTATTTGGATAAAGTAAAAAAATATTTTTAGGCACTTACTATTAAGCTAAAATATACTTATAATTTTTGGCTTAAAACTGAATTACAACAAGCTCATCCGAACGGGCTCTTATGGTTATTCAAGCTATAAAATGTACTTCAAAGTTTCAGGATAGGACAATCATGGTATAAAAATCCTTATTATTTTATTGTTTGTTGGTATGGAGTACAAAGTTTCTGATTTTTTAGTTAATCTCCGCGTAACAAATGTACAACGTTTGGTTTCCAGAATGGTTGTTGATTTGTTGTATGCTTGGCTTCCATGCTTGTACATTTGTCCTTAACCCCCACTACCCCCCTCCCCCTCCCACTCTAACAAAACGCTCCCCAATTTGAGGTTGACCTCCATTGTCTTTTCCAACATTGACCTCCATCAAAGTAACCTCGATCCACCACCTCACCTACACCCCCCCTCCTTCTCCCCTGCCATTTCAGCTCTGAACATAATATTTATTTTCTTTAGAGTCGTAGGGGAAATTATGGCGGATCTTGGCACTGCAGACCCACAATCTCAGCTCATACCAAACCTCCCAGACGATGTAGCATTACAGTGCTTAGCCAGAGTCCCACGTTCCCATCACCCTATTCTCTCTCTCGTCTCCAAATCCTGGCGCTACACCCTAAGCTCCACTGCACTCTACTCCACCCGGTCAATTCTACGTACTACCGAAACTTTCCTCTACCTCAACCTCCGCATAAACTCCACTTTCCACTGGTACACTCTCTTCCAAAACCCTAACTCACAAAAATCCAGAAAGCTTTTTCCCCTTTCTTCAATACCCTATAAGCCCATTGGATCGGCTTATGCAGTTTTGGGCCCAAAGATTTATGTGATTGGTGGGTCCATTGGTGAAATCCCTTCGAACAATGTGTGGATTTTCGATTGTAGGTTTAATTGTTGGGAAATGGGGCCAAGAATGAGGATTGGTAGGGAGTTTGCTGCAGCTGGGGTTGTGAATGGGAAGATTTATGTTATGGGTGGGTGTGTTGTAGATAATTGGGCTAGGTCGATGAATTGGGCTGAAGTTTTTGATCCATTAACGGGGTTATGGGCTGCGTTGCCTAGTCCAATTGAGGTTAGAGACAAGTGGATGCATGCTAGTGCAGTGGTGGGTGATAGGGTGTATGCAATGGCAGATAGGGGAGGGGTGGTGTATGATGTTGGGGGTGGGGAATGGGGGAGTGTAACGAAAAGGCTTGATTTGGGGTGGAGGGGACGAGCTGCGGTGGTGGGAGGAGTGTTGTATTGTTATGATTATTTGGGTAAGATTAGAGGGTATGACGTGAAGGAAGATGTGTGGAAGGAATTGAAAGGGGTGGAGAAGGGGTTGCCTAGGTTCTTGTGTGGTGCGACAATGGTGAATTTTGATGAGAGGTTGTGTGTTGCATGGGAAGGCAAGAGGAACGGCAAGGAGGTTGACATTATGTGCGCAGAGGTTGAAGTGTGGAAGGACAAGGACGGAGGGTTGAGTGGGAACATCTTGTGGTCGGGTGTGATTCTTGTTGTTCCTAATGGTGCTTCAATTGTGCATTGCTTTGCAGTTGACTTGTGATGTTTACTTTAGACAAGGTGCGGCTATTCTCTAGCTTTTGTTAACCATTTGAGTGAATTGGTATTTTGTCCATGATAATCTGACTGTTTGCTGTTGTCTTTTCATTCATTGTCTTTAGTCTTTTCCGTATTTGGTGCTAGCTCAGAAGTTAATGCTTCTGATATAAAAGCTTTATTAACTTGGGCCACAATGTCATCAAAGGCGCGCTTAAAGCGCTCTTAAGCCCTGAAGTGAGGCTTAAAACATGTTGGACGCTACTCCTTGCTTAATGGGTGCTTAAGTGTTGTCATCAAGGTTCTAAGACATACTTTTCCTTGCTAATGAGTGTAATCCGGAAGATGCGACATTATTGGTTGATATTTCACTTTATCGTAAATTTTCTTCAATTTCATTGTCCATATATTGGTATACATGCTTATAGATATAATCTTGGTCTATGCATATGTATTTGTAGTTTTTCTGCACTTGCGCCTTTCTTCGTTAAAGCCCACGCTTTATTTGCGCTTTGTGCTGAAATCCCTAATAGACCTAATAGATTTTTTGCCTTTGATAACGCCAGTTGGTGACTAACACTAATAAATTCATACACTTGGTCCCATGGGTCCTCATACGGAGTCGCACACTTACTTGAGCAATGCGGGAGACTGGGGAATGGGTCGAATAAACCCCCCGGGGTAAGAAAGCAGCTGGCCCTATGTGTAAAACCTTGCCGCGGGAGAGTCTTTCTCCAATGAGAATAAAGAAAGTTTTTGGGCAAGACAAGAAAGGAACTCGCCCATTCACAGTATTGTGAATAATTTGGGTTTATTGGCTATCATATAGCATTTTTTACATGTGTGTTCTGTTTGAAAATAAGATATATTAGACCGAATGCACAATTCACTCACTAAATGTAGTTTGTCGCTACTTTGTGTGGTAGATGTGCTTATGGTGTTCGGAGCAGAAAAGGGGTTGGGGGGGGGGGGGCTTGAATGGCTAGTGAATTAGAATTAACTTAATATGAAGAGTGGACAAGGCCTTTAAAGTCAATACTAGTTGAAGTTGGCTTTGTAGACTTCTTATTTGTCTATGACATGATCCATGCATGTTCTTTTCATCATTGTTAATTCTTTAATATTCTATGTCCATTTGTTCTGTTAGTTTTCCTGGAAAAAGTTGAAAATTGGAAAAAATTTCTTTAGGGGTCCAGGAGGTCGATTTGGGTCATAAAGTCGAATTTTGCTGAATATGAAGGAGTTGGTACTATCTCATAAATCTTAATTCATGTTAATTATCAACGCATCACAAGTAGCACAAGTGCCTTTGTGTGCTTTAGATGGAATTTGCTTTAAATCATCAAATCTTCTAGCTTGCTTTTATAAAGTTGCTCTATTAATCTATACCAATCTAAAAAGGAAGAAAGATTGCTGCAGTAATGGTTATGACTCCACAGCAAAATCCTACATAATTATTTGCAGTGATGCTAGACAATCATCTCCACATAAAGAGCCAAAAACATAACTGACAAGCAAGGTTAGAGAGCCAATAACCCTATAACATTAAACACTTAAAAGAAAGCCAAAGAGGAGCAAGATTTTTGATTACTCGTCTAAATCAACCTATCATTAACGGAAGCTAAGGTACCGTCTTCTTACCTTGTCTAGATCTCCATATTTCAATCTTCAATTTCTGTTATTTTGTTTATTTTGCTACTTTTTGAAGTGTCATCTTTTTGTTCAATTCTGGTTAAAAAGTGAACTCCTAGTGATTGTTTTTGTGGGGGGTCTCAAAGATATAAAATTTACATTGTCTCAAAGCATTATAGTGGAGAAATTTTTCTTTGTATTCATTACTAAATAACACTACCATATCTTTTGATTTCGTGGTGAATTGATAAGAGCAGGACACAAACATGTTTGCTTTTTCAAATTTATTACCAATAGCAATGTATCTTTTTTGTATGTTAAGAATTTGTCTTCAAATAAATGAGATAAAATATAGGTACAAGAACTTTCTGCGAGGAAAAGGATAAATTGAATTTTTGTTCTCAAAGAATAACCAAGATAAAATTTACATCATCGTTTTTTTGTTGTTTGCTTTCTCTCTTATGTTTAGAAAATATTTCTTTTGGGCTTTTTGTGATGCACAGTAGATTCGAGGAATTTCTGACACACGTATTCAATTAGTTCAGTTTGTTTGTTTATTTGCTTCTTGTTTTATTCACGATTTTGTGTCTTTTGAATCAATTAACAAAAGCTATGTACAACAACAAAAAGTATATTTTTAGTACTTGAACTAAGTGTTTGGTTTTCTTATACTTTTAAAGATTTTGTCTCATGTCCATAAAAGAAAAATAGTCTACTTTCAAACTCATTGAAAGAGATGGTTATGTGAAGTGTGCAATTATTTCTAAGAGATCCTTTGATATTATAAACTTTGTCACTACAAGCCATCTTTTGGAGTTGAATAAAGTAGTTTTTATTATTGTGGTTTATCTTTCTTTTAGAAAAACTTATGAATAATTCTACTGAGCTGCCTCACTCAAAATTTTTTAATAAACAATTGAAGTTTGATAAAATTGCATATTGAGGTTCTACTCAATTGTAGACTTGTAATTGACGAAGCGGGACAATGAAAAGCACCTTAACTCCCGCTTCTAAATATTAGCAATAATAGTAATTTCATGAACACAGTTAACTAAAAATTCATAAACACAGTAAGCTTACGAATTTCCCTACATATTTTTATTAAATATCCCCACATAATCAAATATATTGAATCAACCACAAAGACATTTCAAATTTCACACACTAAAATTTATCAATAACATAATCACATTACATCTACAACACTGAAACAACATATAATGCTTATTTTTAAAATTTAACACAGCATTGAACCAACTTACACAAAGAAAAACGAAAATACATCAAAAAAAAAAAAAAATATTACCAGTTCTGATTCAAAATAGATGACGGAGAAGATGAAGGAGCAGAAATTTAACTGAAGATTTCACTTTGCATGTGAGGAAGATGAAGAAGAAGAGAAGATTTGAAAGTTGAAACCGCTCTCAAAATAATCAAGGGAATGAAAATAAGGGTTTTGGGAGATTTTAGGTATTATGAGCGAAATAAGAAAGGGCAAATATATCTTTTCCCCATTAACAGTGGCTATTTATGATGAGCATTGTAATTAGTGGATAAAAATTAAAGACACCCCTAATTAGTGGCTACTACACGCAATTTTTACGTCAAATACAGAGGTGGGTTGTTCACTTCATTGATTTGACTTCACTTTACTTAAAATAAAAGAAAGGGGCCGGGCGGGCAGTGAAGGCTCATGAGCGAGCTGCAAGCACCTACTCCTATCAAAATGAGAAGCAGCAAAAGTTGTTTTCGGAGCAGAAAAAAGAAGTATTTTTTCGCACAGGACTCTACGGTGTTTCCCATATAATGACAATTTACAAGACTAACAGAAATTACATTTTCCAGTTATATAATGTATTTATCCTCAGTTTGATGCGCTCCATCTTCTGTGGCCACATAAATCTTGAGACGAGACACACCTTGAATTACAACTTCTAATGATGGATCATCAACTGATGGAAATGAGGCACCAATTGCATCTCCCGCCTAGGCAAAAAATTAGAATGTCAAATATAAGACAATACCCAAATCTGAAAATTAGAATGTCAAATATAATGGATTTTTTTTATCCAGTAAAATATCATTAATATTAACAAGGCCGAGATGGCCATACACAAAAGATACACCCAAAAAGGAGAAACCTACAAAATATGGTTCTCTCATACACCCAATCCTCTATACAATTGGGAAATACATGGGTGTACCACAAAAAGAAATAATGGAACTTCAGTTCCTCACGTGAATAAATTAAACTACAGGTTACTTCCTCTTAAAATGTGCAAATTTCTCTAAACACAATAATCGGAATTGGCATAATAAAAAGGCTAACCTCATTCAACTTTGTGCTGGTCCACTTGGTATGACTGGCCTTTTTCAACTGATGAAGAGCAGGCACCACTCACATTACCAACCTAGGCAGAAGAAAGGATTAAGAAGAGACTACCAAGTCGGAAAAGTAGAATGTCAAATATAGGAGCTTCAGTACCACAAGTGAATAAATCAAAGTGCACGTTGCTTGCCCTCAAAATGTGCAAATTTCTCCAAACGGACTAATTTGATTTAGCATAACAAAAAGGCTAACCTCGTTCATATTTGTGTTGGTCCACGTGAAATGACTAGCACGTACACGATGTGCACATCCCTTCAACTCATGATACAATAAAAAGAAGTTATTAGCACAAGCAATATAGACAATTATGACAACAAGTAGAAAAAATAATGGTAATTGTACTCACAATACATTCGTAGTAGTTTAGCCCAACTGTTCCCATTCTTTTGTCATCACCCACGACGAGCTTCATATTCTTTCCACAACAAGGACAAGAGTCGACCAAAGTCTGCAAAAATGCACTCTGAAAAAAGAAGCTATTGGCTGTAAACCATACGTGAAAACAGACAAGATAGGAGACAGTAAGGCAGAAGTGATGAGGTTCCCAACTCTACGTAATCTGTTTTCTTCTTCGCAAAATTTAGCATACGCAGCGAACGCCTCATCTCGCCTCTTATAGCTGCGATGAACACAACCAGGAAATCTAATAACATTATCACGGCAGTCATCCCAGTTTGAATACGCTCCAGGTTTTCTGCCAACAAAGACGACATACGTTTTCTCCTAATACAAATGAAGAACAAAAACAGATTAATTCCAGAAGTAGTACAAACCAACGTAACAGGATAAATAAATCAATTAAGATAAGAACAAAACAAAAAATTATTATAATCACACAGAGACAACCGGAAGTAGGAATGGGTGGGATTGGTGGAGGCTGTCAGAAATAGGGCACTGAAAGTAGGAAGTAAAATACAACCACCATCAAGTTGAATCCACAAGTGGGATCTGGGGAGGTAGTGCGTACGCAGACCTTACCTCTACCTTGGGAAGGTAGAGAGGCTACTAGGAGATACTCGATTTCTATTTCGTTTTGCAAATGACTATCGGTGACGGATTCATGGCGGATTGGCAAGTTATTGGGCCGGGTTGGATTTGAACCAGGCCAACGAATTTACAGTTTGTCCCCAAACAAAGTTTTGCAAGTGAGATGGCTAGAGTAAAAGCTTAAACCTAAAAACTATTGTAAACTAACTTACATGATGGTTAGACTGCCACAAAATTGCTGCCACAAATTGCTGCAATTTTGTGGCAGTCTAACCATCATGTAAGTTAGTTTACAATAGTTTTTAGGTTTAAGCTTTTACTCTAGCCATCTCACTTGCAAAACTTTGTTTGGGGACAAACTGTAAATTCGTTGGCCTGGTTCAAATCCAACCCGGCCCAATAACTTGCCAATCCGCCATGAATCCGTCACCGATAGTCATTTGCAAAACGAAATAGAAATCGAGTATCTCCTAGTAGCCTCTCTACTTTCCCAAGGTAGAGGTAAGGTCTGCGTACGCACTACCTCCCCAGATCCCACTTGTGGATTCAACTTGATGGTGGTTGTATTTTACTTCCTACTTTCAGTGCCCTATTTCTGACAGCCTCCACCAATCCCACCCATTCCTACTTCCTGTTGTCTCTGTGTGATTATAATGATTTTTTGTTTTGTTCTTATCTTAATTTATTTATCCTGTTACGTTGGTTTGTACTGCTTCTGGAATTAATCTGTTTTTGTTCTTCATTTGTATTAGGAGAAAACGTATGTCGTCTTTGTTGGCAGAAAACCTGGAGCGTATTCAAACTGGGATGACTACCGCGATAATGTTATTAGATTTCCTGGTTGTGTTCATCGCAGCTATAAGAGGCGAGATGAGGCGTTCGCTGCGTATGCTAAATTTTGCGAAGAAGAAAACAGGTTACGTAGAGTTGGAAACCTTATCACTTCTGCCTTAGTGTCTCCTATCTTGTCTGTTTTCACGTATGGTTTATAGCCAATAACTTCTTTTTTCAGAGTGCATTTTTGCAGACTTTGGTCGACTCTTGTTGTGGAAAGAATATGAAGCTCGTCGTGGGTGATGACAAAAGAATGGGAACAGTTGGGCTAAACTACTACGAATGTATTGTGAGTACAATTACCATTATTTTTTCTATATTGCTTGTGCTAATAACTTTTTTTTATTGTATCATGAGTTGAATGGATGTGCACATCGTGTACGTGCTAGTCATTTCACGTGGACCAACACAAATATGAACGAGGTTAGCCTTTTTGTTATGCTAAATCAAATTAGTGCGTTTGGAGAAATTTGCACATTTTGAGGGCAAGCAACGTGCACTTTGATTTATTCACTTGTGGTACTGAAGCTCCTATATTTGACATTCTACTTTTCCGATTTGGTAGTCTCTTCTTAATCCTTTCTTCTGCCTAGGTTGGTGATGCGAGTGGTGCCTGCTCTTCATCAGTTGAAAAGGTAAGTCATACCAAGTGGACCAGCACAAAGTTGAATGAGGTTAGCCTTTTTATTATGCCAATTCCGATTATTGTGTTTAGAGAAATTTGCACATTTTAAGATCAAGTAACCTGTAGTTTAATTTATTCACGTGAGGAATTGAAGTTCCATTATTTCTTTTTGTGGTGCACCCATGTAGTTCCCAGTTGTATACAGGATTGTGTGTCTGAGAGAACCATATTGTGTAGGTTTCTCCTTTTTGGGTGTATCTTTTGTGTATGGCCATCTCGGCCTTGTTAATATTAATGATATTTTACTGGATAAAAAAAATCCATTATATTTGACATTCTAATTTTCAGATTTGGGTATTGTCCGTTATATTTGATATTCTAATTTTCTGCCTAGGCTGGAGATGCAATTGGTGCCTCCTTTCCATCAGTTGATGATCCAGCATTAGAAGTTGTAATTCAAGGTGTGTCTCGTCTCAAGATTTATGTGGCCACAGAAGATGGAGCGCATCAAACTGAGGATAAACACATTATATAACTGGAAAATGTAATTTCTGTTAGTCTTGTAAATTGTCATTATATGGGAAACACTGTAGAGTCCTGTGCGAAAAAATACTTCTTTTTTCTGCTCCGAAAACAACTTTTGCTGCTTCTCATTTTGATAGGAGTAGGTGCTTGCAGCTCGCTCATGAGCCTTCACTGCCCGCCCGGCCCCTTTCTTTAATCTTAAGTAAAGTGAAGTCAAATCAATGAAGTGAACAACCCACCTCTGTATTTGACGTAAAAATTGTGTGTAGTAGCCACTAATTAGGGGTGTCTTTAATTTTTATCCACTAATTACAATGCTCATCATAAATAGCCACTGTTAATGGGGAAAAGATATATTTGCCCTTTCTTATTTCGCTCATAATACCTAAAATCTCCCAAAACCCTTATTTTCATTCCCTTGATTATTTTGAGAGCGGTTTCAACTTTCAAATCTTCTCTTCATCTTCCTCACATGCAAAGTGAAATCTTCAGTTAAATTTCTGCTCCTTCATCTTCTCCGTCATCTATTTTGAATTAGAACTGGTAATAATTTTTTTTGATGTATTTTCGTTTTTCTTTGTGTAAGTTGGTTCAATGCTGTGTTAAATTTTAAAAATAAGCATTATATGTTGTTGACTTGTTTCAGTGTTGTAGATGTAATGTGATTATGTTATTGATAAATTTTAGTGTGTGAAATTTGAAATGTCTTTGTGGTTGATTCAATATATTTGATTATGTGGGGATATTTAATAAAAATATGTAGGGAAATTCGTAAGCTTACTGTGTTTATGAATTTTTAGTTAACTGTGTTCATGAAATTACTATTATTACTACTATTTATAAGCGGGAGTTAAGGTGCTTTTCATCGTCCCGCTTCGTCAATTACAACTAGGGGTGGCAATTTAAGCCCAAACCCATCTAACCTGCCCAACTAGTCCAGAGATTAATAGGTTGGGCTACAACCATTTTAGCTTACGGGTCAATTTGGGTTGAGCCCAAGTTAACCCATTTAACAGCCCAAATATAACCCATGAAACTCACCCAAAACAAAGTATCTCAACCTAACTTATTTAGAAATTTACTTAGTTGCTCCAATTTTTTTATTTTTTGTATTTTTAATTTTCTGTTCCTTCTCTAAGCCGAGGGTTGATTGGAAACAGCCTCTCTACCCTTTTGGGTAAGGCTTGTCTACATATTACCCTCCCCAGACCCCACCTTGTGGGACTATACTGGGTAGTTGTTGTATTTTTAATTTTCTGTTCTGTTGTTTTTCTATGCTACTCACTCACCCAACCCCCTACACCCCCACCCCGCGCAAAACCCCTATAAAAGATAATTTTCTATTATGTTGTTTTTCTGCCATCCCACCATAACCCCCCTCTCCGGCGCGAACCCCCTAAAAAAATTTTATTTTTTATTTTATTTTTAAATTTCTATTTTTTATTTTTCTGTCACCCTACCCCATCCTATCAATACCCCCTCCCACACATTTTACCCCACGGTGCCAAACCCCTAAAAAAAATTATTTTTTATTTTTATTTTTTGTTTTTTAATTTTTCTACCACCCTACCATAGCCCCTACCCCTACCCCTCCCCCGCCACGCAAAATCCCTAAAAAATTCATTCTTTTGTTGTTTTTTTAATTTTCTATTATTTTATTTTTCTACACCTTCTACCCCTACCCCTCCCATGCCCCCCTCACCCCCACCCCGGGCGCAAACCCCCTAAAAAAATTATATGCAAGATGAGCATGATTTTAAAATATGGGTCATGTTGGGCGGGTTGGGTTATGACCCATTGTTTAGCCCATCTTGACCCAGCCCATCTTAATCCAAATTCACTTTGGGCTGGGTTGGGCAATGACCCATTTATTGACTAACCCATCTTGACCCGTCCAAACTCAGCCCAACCCGCCCATTTGCCACCCTAATTATAGGCACCCCATAAAAATAATTGATGCATACATCTACTATTTGAACAAAAGGAGTCGTGACTTAGAGTTCATGGTGGGTGTGATTGGTATTTTAAAGGTTCTTTGGATGAAATATGTGATGAGGTTCAAGAAGAAAGGCAAATTGAGTCTGGGGTATATTAGCCAATGAGATATTACAACTGGTGGGTATTGTGGCCTATAGGCTTGCCCTACCACCAAAGTTAGCAAAGGTCCATCCGGTGTTTTATGTGTCTTTGCTTCCAAGCACGTGCATGACCTGACATGTGTCATTAAGGTCAAGTTGTGCAAGTGGATGTGGAGTTGTCGTATGAGGAGATTTCGGTAACTCTTATAGACAAACAAGTGTGCTACTTTAGATCGAAGAAGATTTTTTCGGTCAAAGTATTGTGACAGAACCATCAGGTTGAGAAGGCTACTTGGGAGTCTGAGTAAGACATGCATTGCAAGTATCTGCAACTATTCAATACTCAAAGTATGTTAGACTCATATGAGGACGAACGTCATTTTAAGTGTGGGAGAATGTAATACCCCATAAGGAAAAAGAAGAAGTTATATTTAAGAGATTAGAAAAGTAGAATAAAATGAAAAGAGCTTCATAATAAAATGGACCCAGGTCCAGGGATTAACAGGATTAAGGACAGTCATTACTTGAATATTTTACCACTATATGAATGTAAATGAAGTCTTCTTTTGGTCATTTTCTTCATGAAAGAAACGCATAAAGTATTTACTACTTTAAGCTTTTTCACTTGCGGTGTGAAATAGAGATTTAAAAAGGAAAGAGGAAACTAGATTAAACATAGGTATTTAAAGGGAGAGCGTAAGGCTTAAAGCAAGTATATACAAATCAAGAAGAGTGCAACAATCTCAAAACCTCAAGAGACTAATAAGATTTATTCAACGTAATCTATGTTTTTTTTTTCCTTTTTGCAATTCTTTTACTGCTTGAGACATTGATATCGGTATTGGAGATTTTAAATGGTACTATACCGTTTGTTGGATTTGATTTAAAGGTTTTGAACTTGGAAATTTAAGGAATTGAGCCCTAACCCTCAATTTGGTAATGAGGTTAAATGACTTTTTGAACTCCGATAGGGAAATTAAGTAAATATTTGGACTCATGAGGTTACGGATAATTAGGAAACGTATTAGGTCCGAATCAAATTAGTGAGTTTATAGATCAACTTCAGTAATGAGAAGTTCAAGTTAAATTGTTTTCGGTATCATTCTATTTTTAGCGGACTAATAAGAAACTAGTATTGTTCTTCCTGGAACGTAGGGAGTAACTATTATAGTCACCCCATAAAGATATTTAATGCATATACATCTACTATGTGGACAAGAGGAGTCTCGACTTGGAGTTCACTATGAGTGATTCATTGTTTCTGAAGGTTTTCCCATGAAAGCTGCGATGAGGTTTGAGAAGAAAGGCAAATTGAGTTGGAATATATTGGTTGTATGAGATATTGCAAGGGGCGTGCGTGGTGGCCTATAGGCTTGGCAGGCCACCAAAGTTCATCTGGTGTTTCATGTTTTTATGCTTCATTGCACGTGCATGACCCGACACATGTAATTTATGAATATGCTTTTTTTATGAAGTGTAATTTATGAATATGCTAGTACAACACAGATAGTATAAAAGCACTTATTGCATATCACGGCACAGTATCAGTATCAGTTGACACTTGACTGTGGATAGTTCAATATCCTCCTAGTCCAGTTAAATCTATATCTGATAAATAGGATGGCATGCATATTTGTCCATCCAGTTCAATTAATTAGTACAGTTCAACTGTTGACCCAGATAATATTCAGTAGCAGTTGGCCAGGTTGATCTATGAACTCACTTATCTTATACAGACCTGATACAATTTGGATCACCCCTAATCCAGTGAGTCCAAATATATACTTAATTTCTGTGATCGAAATTTATAAAGTTATCCAATTCCTTAGTTTATTTATTTGGGGGGTCATATTTCAATTTCATAGATTTCTTAGTTCAATTCAAATCCAACTCATCATGTAATTTCATTTAAGCTGAAATACTTCATTTGACATCTCAAATATTCATACCATATCTCAAAGAACTGGTAAAAATTTCAAAAAGGGCACATGGGTTACCTTGAGTAGAGCTTACATGTTGCTTGAGGTTTTGGGAATTTTGAACACTTCTTGATTTGTACGAACTTGCTTTAAGCCTTCTGGTCTCCCTTTAAATTCTCATTTCACGCAAAAATGGAAGAGCTTGAAGCAACAAATAGCTGCTGCATTTCTTTCCCGAACATAATGGCAGAAGACTTGGTTTATATATGTTGTACAGTTGTGAACCACTCAAGTGGCGGTTGGTATTGATCTTTAATCCCTTCCCATATGTTGTTTACGCAGTGTGGGTTTAGGCCTATTTATTAATGCCCTTCATCTTACTTCTTTTTCTACGTTGTCAATCTGTTAAATACATCAACTCCTTTTCTTTTCTTTTCTTATGGCGTATTACACAAATGCTCTGCCAAAGCTCCTCCAAAATACATGTGTATCTGTATTCGTGTCGAAAATAGATGGGTTGATTTGAACCCATCATGTGTGTGGTGCATACTATGAGCTGGAGGGTTATCCAATAAGTCTTAGTGCGTCTAATTAGGCCCTAAATCATTTCAGAAACCATGTTATGTTAATCCAATATAGTTCAAGCAGAAAAATGCCGATTCCTACATTTTTTTTGCAATTCGTTTTCGGATTTGTACATTTTGATGTATTTTTCACAATCTGTTGTTTGTAGTTTGTGCTCAATTTATTAATTTATAAACGATTTTACAAAATTCACGGGCTTATGTCCTATCTTCTCTCACACATTTATGACACTGGATAAGGAGTGTTATTCTTGGATTTACTGTTGTGGATGTGAGTTTGTTGTTCTATATTGTATTGGACCCATATATTATGCTGAAACTCTCTTTGAATTAGAAGCTGATAAATTTCGATGCAGATTGAAGGTGCCGGTCATGCATGAGATGAGCTTTTCACATGTTACTTATTTGGGTTGCATCATAATGCTGCGGTTTAATCTCTGAGAATTCAATATATGACTGCAGAAATTCAGATAGCGGTAGAGAACCTCGAGTCTGAACCCTCGAGAATCACTGTTTCCAAGTTGTTGAATGTTGCATAGGCCAATTATTTTCGAGACTGGGGCACATGTAGAATGTGAGTTTGCGTTTCAAACACATATCTGGAAAGCTTCTGCGTGATTTGGAACAAATTATAGTGTAACTAAGTTATGAGCTCAATTTGTAATTGTCAGCGATGTAGAAAGTCTGTTTTGTAGTTTGTACACAGCTAGCTAATTACCTACTTGTTCATGAACCAATGAGTTCTAACTTGGAAGAAACAAAAATTTGAGTAATTTATCTTTCAGTAATTTTCAATAATAATTTTTTAGTTGAATCGGAAAACAGACAATTTATCATCTATGGTCCGAACAATTACTTATGAGACCACCCTCTTGTTTATTGAATTATAGTCTGTAGTGATTGATGAATTGAATTTCTTTTCATAGGAGCTCTTGAGAGGAACTGATATTGCAGCAATATTATGTAGTATTTTTGTTTCGTGAAATTACCAAACCAAACTGATCCTATTTGAACCAAAGCCTGGATCAATTATAGTGTAATACAAAGCAGTAAAAATTGCATGGGCCGCTCTATTTGGTCGTTCCCATTTAGTCTATACTTATTTTTTAAGAGAATTTTTCACAAAAGGCATTCATTAAGATTTAATTAGCAATAAATAGAAACCATTTCCTATATTACATGATATAGATATGTTTTACGTTATTTTATGATGTATATAGTGTATTAAACGAATTGTATTCAATAATACAATATGAAATGACGCCGCACAAACAGGGATTCCTGTAAATCATGATCTGTATTTAGGTGTACTAAGCGGGAAAAAAGTAACGCTTCAGCGCAGATCATGTGAATGTGAATCTGTATTTAGGTGTATTAAGCTGTATTAAGCGGCGTCATTTCACAAAAAACGGGAGTTATACCATAAATTGGTGAGAAAAAAATATTTTGTACCATCTAATAAGGCTTAAATATAGGAAAGTATTACATTTAAATTTTTTGCTACAAAATAAAAAAGGTTATTATATTATATAAAATCTTAAAAAGGTATTTATATGTTATATATAGGGTACTAACCTATTCTATGGGTGGTAAAATTTCCTTTTTTTAAACTTTTAATTTGTACCCACTTTTTAAATAATTTCAGCTCCCTTTCTCCTCCTCCTTCTACTCCTCTAAGTTTTATCTTTTCTTTTTCCAGAAGTAAAGTTCATCCCTATCTGCTACTTCTTATTTCTACGGTGAGTTTTATAAATGTTCACTCCAACTTATACATCTGAAACAACCAATTTGCTTTCTTCGTCACTTCCTATCACGTGACATGCATATATATACAACTGACTTGGTGATTTGTTTGATTAATTACTACTGTTGGACCATATTCAAGGAAGCTAACTTACTATGGCCATTCCAACTTAAGGCACCTTTTGGTGGACTCAAGAAGAAGAGAAATCACTATGTTGAAGGTGGTGACGCTAGAAACCGCGAGAATTACATCAATGAGCTCATCAGGAGGATGAACTAAAAGAATCTCGGTAAGAAGCAAATTTTGTTTCTTTAGAAGTGTTTGTTTTTTGTGTTTGAACTGTTTGTAATATAGAACTAGTCAGGATTCAGGTCTTGTTCGCAAGGTTAAATTCAGTTTGGTCAAGATGGTATGGCAAATGAAATTATAAACAAACAAAAACTTCAGCTCTAGAGCTGAAGTTCCCCGGTTACAAAGACAAAAATTTCAGCTTTAGAGCTGAAATTTCCCAGTTACAAACACAAAGACTTTAGCTCTAGAGCTGAACTTCATGTCCGGCTACTAGAATACTGAAGTTTTGGGTGATTGCCTTTGCTACTTCAACACCGTATGCTGAAGTTATGCGAAAAAGATGGTACGTTTGCAATTTTTGCAAAGCAGGCACAAGTTAAAACGTAGCATAAAAACGGGTATAAATGCAAATGCCCTAGCAAAAATTGCACGGGGGGCCCTATTTGGTCACCCCTATTTTGCCTATACCCATTTTTTTTAAAACTTTCAACTTGTACCCACTTTTTAAATAATTTTAGCTCTTTTTCTCCTCCTCCTTCTCCTCCTCAAAGTTTTATCTTTTCTTTTTTCAGAAGTAAGGTTCATCCCTATCTGCTTCTTCTTATTTCTCGAGTGAGTTCTATAAATTTTCATGCCAACTTATACATCTGAAACAACCAACTTTCTTTCTTCGTCACTTCCTATCACATGACATGCATATATATACAACTCACTTGGTGATTCATTTGATTAATTACTTCTGTTGGACCACATTTCAAGGAAGCTAACTTCCTATGGCCGTTCCAGCTTAAGGCACCTCTTGGTGGACTCAAGAAGAAGAGAAACCACTATATTGAAGGTGATGATGCTAGAAACCGCGAGAGTTACATCAATAAGCTCATCAGGAGGATGAACTAAAAGAATCTCACTAAGCAGCAAATTTTGTTTCTTTAGAAGTGTTTATTTTTTTTGTGTTTGAACTGCTTGTAATATGGAACCAGTCAGGATTCAGGTCTTGTTCGCAAGGTTAAATTCTGTTTGGTCAAGATGGTGTGGCAAATGAAATTATAAACAAACAAAAACTTCAGCTCTAGAGCTGAAGTTCCCCAGTTACAAACACAAAAATTTCAGCTCTAGAGCTGAAATTTCCCAGTTACAAACACAAAAACTTCAGCTCTAGAGCTGAACTTCATGCCCGACTACTAGAATGCTGAAGTTTTGGGTGATTGTCTTTGCTACTTTAGCACCGTATGTTGAAATTATGCGAAAAAACGGGTACGCTTGCAATTTTATTTGCAAAGCGGGCACAAGTTAAAACATGTCACAAAAAACGGATATAAATGCAAATGCCCCAGCAAAAATTGTACGGGGCGCCCTATTTGGTCGCCCCCATTTTGCCTATATCTATTTTCTAAAATTTTTAACTTGTTCCCACTTTTTAAACAATTTCAGCTCCCTTTCTCCTCCTCCTTCTCCTCCTCAAAGTTTTATCTTTTCTTTTTTCAGAAGTAAGGTTCATCCCTATCTACTTCTTGTTATTTCTCCGGTGAGTTCTATAAATTTTCACGCCAACTTATACATTTGAAACAACCAATTTGCTTTCTTCGTCACTTCATATCACGTGACATGCATATATATACAACTGACTTGGTGATTTGTTTGATTAATTACTACTGTTGGACCACATTTCAAGGAAGCTAACTTCTTATGGCCATTCCAGCTTAAGGCACCTCTTGGTGGACTCAAAAAGAAGAGAAACCACTATGTTGAAGGCGGTGACGGTGGAAACCGCGAGAATTACATCAATGAGCTCATCAGGAGGATGAACTAAAAGAATCTCACTAAGCAGCAAATTTTGTTTCTTTAGAAGTGATTGTTTTTTGTGTTTGAACTTTTTGTAATATGGAACTAGTCAAGATTCAGGTCTTGTTCGCAAGGTTAAATTCAGTTTGGTCAAGATGGTGTGGCAAATAAAATTACAAACAAAAAAAAATTCAGCTCTAGACCTGAAGTTCCGCAGTTACAAAGACAAAAACTTCAGCTTTAGAGATGAAGTTCCTAGTTACAAACACACAAACTTCAGCTCTAGAGCTGAACTTCAGGTCCGGCTACTAGAATGCTAAAGTTTTGGGTGATTACCTTTGCTACATCAGCACCGTATGCTGAAGTTATGCGAAAAAGCGGGTACGCTTGCAATTGTTTTTGTAAAGCTGGCGCAAGTTAAAACGTGGCACAAAAAATGGGTATAAATACAAATTCCCCTACAAAGCACACCCAAGTGTTTCTTAGAAATGTATTCACCCCTTAACTTTATCTAGTTAAACCGGTATCTTGCAGATTATGCTAAGTTTAAAGCAATAAACGAACAAATACATATAACTAGAAGGCCATTGGTTTCATAGATAGCTAGAGAGTCATCAATGTATATCTATCTATATCTATATCTATATCTATATCTATATCTATATAAAATCACGAATAATTTATGCTAAATGTTGAACGACTAAAATATTCCTAAGGCATTGATCGACTTATATGCCCTTAAATATTTGTATAATTTTAGGATCTAATAGTAAATTACCTAATAATGAAATTCTATTTCGATTTAAACTACACATATTATCGATCCTACAATATCGATCCTACTTGAATAAGAAAAGGACGCCCATAATTTTCTATAAAAAATTGTTGTTCCTAATTACAATTCTCTATTAATAAACACGGTACGTACTAAAAGAAAATTTTCGTAATTTTCTCTAAAAACATTTATAAAATTTTAAACAAATTGAAAAATTCTTCCAATCCTTTAAAGTTAATTTTTTTTTTGGCAATTAAAGCTTTCATTAATAACCAAAAGTATTTACAAATCGATCAGACTTTATACTCAGTGTAATTTTCTCTATACATTTATCTCTCCATAACCTCCTACTTATACATCTTACTATTAGTTCTGACTACCTAGAAAATTTACAGTATTGCAATATCCTCTTAGTAGTACTACTAATTCGAACATGACAAATATATGCAATCTCTCTAGCATTTGTATCCTCTGTAGTTTCCTTTTGCTCAAAAATCCTTTTGTTTCTTTCTATCCATATTGCATATATATATTCTGTGTATATCAACTTAATTATTCTTTATCTGGCAGATTTCTCTTTGGTGTTCTGTTCTATCCAGTATTGCATTTGATTCCATGTGTTCAAATTTTTCCAAGCAATATGTATCCATTGCATAATCTTCTGCCATATATGTCTTCCTACTGGGCACTCAGCAAATAGATGATCTTGTGTTTCTGCTACTGTTTTGCACATGACACAACAACTGTCCACTTGAATTCCCCATGCTTCTAATCTTGTAGTTGTTAATAGTTTGTGTTACTGCTGCAACCAAGTGATAAACATTGCCTTTGGCCTTGCTTCATTGTTACACATGATATTTTTTCATGTTACTTTAGGCAGCTCCCCAACCATTTTCAAATACATGTTTCTGATCATACTTTTGTTCTTCATATCTTATGGTTGTACATATCCTAAATTCTCTCTTGTCTTGAGTATCTTCTTGACCATCCAACTAGCTTGTGAGGGAATGATCATATTCTCCAGTGTCTGAGCTTTTATGTAATATTCATGAATTCACTTAATCCATTGAATTTCTTTTTTGTTCTTCAAATCCCAGCAAGTTTTAATTATGGCAGCTTTGTTCCACAATCTGAGGTTAGTGAGATTCAGACCTCCTGTTGCTTTGGCAAACACATCTTGCTCCAGGCTACCAATGCTTTCTTGGTAATTTCATTGGATACTGACCAGATGTAACTTCTACAATACCCTTCAATTGCTTTCATCACCTTAGCAGGAATAATGAATAATTGTGCCCAATATGATTGAATATCAAACAGTACTGATTTCACCAATTGTACTCTCCCTGTGTATGATAATTTCTTTGCAGTCCATGATGATATTCTTGTTGTGATTTTATTGATTAGAGGTTGTCATTCCACCAGTTTTAATTTTCTATGGCTAATGGAATCCCTAAATATTTGACTGGCAGTTCTCCTTCTTTGTAACCTAGGGCCTGTAGAATTTCCTGCTTGTGCATCTCTGAAACTCATTCATAATATATTGCACTCTTGGATTGATTAGCAGTTAGTCCTGAAGCTTTTGTACAGATCTTAAATTTTCCCTGCAACAGTTAAACTGAGATTGTAATAATTTTTATTAGTGCATATAAAGCTAAAACTAAATTATATGATATATTATATGTTCCTAAATATGAGGAGTTATAACATAATAAATTAAGTTAATTTTTAAAATAATAATAAAAATATAATTAAATGATTATATTTTAAAATATAAAAATCTACTTTTAAATAATAATAAAAAAAATATAGGGGCAAGTTTATATATTTTTCTTTTACATGATAATAAGGTTGTTCTAGTAATACAAATGAGATTGTTCTCTTTAATTTATTTATTTTTACTTCAGTATGAGTAATTGATTCCATTACAAATTTCTCAAAGAATATCGATGGATATATGTTAGATTAGGTTTCCTAGAACAAGTTCGTTCAAGTCTTCTATATATTGAATTCTAACTAATTTTTTCTTTGGTTGGTTTATTTTCATTACTAGGTGGTGCTAGCCCGTGCCAGCACGGGCCCAATAACTTAAGACAATCAACTATAACAGTTATGATAGTAACAATATGTATATGCAAGCTTAATGTAAGTCATAATAAACAAGCAACATTTATATGAATGATTGCTCCTATTTTCTTGGCAACAACACATGTAAAATATGGTCATTACATACATGCTGCTACAACGAAACTTAACAGCATGTAAAATATGGTCATTACATAAATGCTGCTGCAACGAAACTTAACAACATCATTGGCAATTATACCAAAGTTTTTGTCCACAAGCTATAAGACTTGAGTAATACTTGAGTAAAGAATATTGCATTCAGATTCTTACTTACAATATCTATTTTACACATATCCATTCGTATTTTGAATGCCGGACTTTTTATGACACCTCCTCCAGTTCTATTAGATCGAATGTTTGTCGATTGACATTAGCCTGCCAACTCTTTCTTGAATTGACTTTGAAATTGACATAGAATCATCTGACCAGGATGTGTCTAGAAATCTTATACAAAAATAACAAGAAAGTAAAATGAGACAAAAATTATGCAACGGAACAATTTCTTTATATAGGAACATTATTATGCGCTTAAAAAATATCTTGCTACATCTGTTCTTCTCTCAGTATACACAATACTTTCAAAACCAGAAAGGAAAAAAATTGTAAAATAAGACATCCAACTTTGTTAATACGGCCCCATAATAATAAATACCACAATATTTCATCTACAATTTCTTTCTATATATTAGAAGAAAGAAATTTTTTATACGGCAATTTTTCCACAAAATTGTAAAATAAGACATCCAACTTTGTTAATACGGCCCCATAATAATGAATGCAATATTGTGGTATTTATTATTATGGGGCCGTATTAACAAAGTTGGATGTCTTATTTTACAATTTTTTTCCTTTCTGGTTTTGAAAGTATTGTGTATACTGAGAGAAGAACAGATGTAGCAAGATATTTTTTAAGCGCATAATAATGTTCCTATATAAAGAAATTGTTCCGTTGCATAATTTTTGTCTCATTTTACTTTCTTGTTATTTTTGTATAAGATTTCTAGACACATCCTGGTCAGATGATTCTATGTCAATTTCAAAGTCAATTCAAGAAAGAGTTGGCAGGCTAATGTCAATCGACAAACATTCGATCTAATAGAACTGGAGGAGGTGTCATAAAAAGTCCGGCATTCAAAATACGAATGGATATGTGTAAAATAGATATTGTAAGTAAGAATCTGAATGCAATATTCTTTACTCAAGTATTACTCAAGTCTTATAGCTTGTGGACAAAAACTTTGGTATAATTGCCAATGATGTTGTTAAGTTTCGTTGCAGCAGCATTTATGTAATGACCATATTTTACATGCTGTTAAGTTTCGTTGTAGCAGCATGTATGTAATGACCATATTTTACATGTGTTGTTGCCAAGAAAATAGGAGCAATCATTCATATAAATGTTGCTTGTTTATTATGACTTACATTAAGCTTGCATATACATATTGTTACTATCATAACTGTTATAGTTGATTGTCTTAAGTTATTGGGCCCGTGCTGGCACGGGCTAGCACCACCTAGTCTAATATATAGAAAGATGCTCATGTACCATGAATTGTCTCCAATTCAATGTTACACTTATTTATATTCAAATAAAAAGCAAAATATTTAGAACATTATTATTAATGTATTATGCGTGATGATTGGGCAAAAACAGTTGAAAGTAAGTGAAACATTATGATTGGACCGGCTTTGTTACAAAAGTAAAAATAGATTACGATGTTCATATAGAAAATGAAAATCAACTCGAACTTTCCAAACAAATAGGAAGCTTGTATAATATAAGATATAGATTTTATCTTTGTTTATTGTTCCGAAGATATTGAATTTTTTGTTTTTCAAATTATCTATCTTTTTCATATTTACCTTATTCTAGATAATAAATATTTATTTGTTTTGTAAAATAAATGTATGTACGGTACTGGTTTATTAAGGGATACATATATTATTTTAGAGTATTAAAGTAATATAATTCTTTTAAATGTATCTATTCTTCATGTCCACGTAATTCTTGATTATTCTCGATAGTACATACTTAAATAGTGGAGATTTATCCAAAAGTTTTAAAATTTATTTTAACCCAAACGATTGAAATGAATTTCAAAATTATCCTATATTCTTCGTAATTTTTGATAATATTTTCAAGCAAAAAAGTATGAACTCGAACAATTATGTGATTCATATGATTAATCATGTATTTTATTACTCTTACATATGTTCAAAAAATTGTGAAAAAACTTCTCAACAATGTTACGTTATATGTTAAAAATTCATCTTAATAGGTGTCGCGTGTAGTTGTTTTTCTTGCATAATTATGACTCTTATTTTATTATATTTTGAGGAGCGGGGTAATCATTTTGAGTGAAAATATATAAAAATCGTAATTTATTATATAACCACGGAGTATACAATGCTTAAATCCAGCACAAAATACAAAATTGTTCGCTTCGTCGAAAATAATTGTATTAGCTAGCCAAAAAAGTGCATAAAATTTATATATATATATATATATATATATATATATATATATATATATATATATATATATATATATATATATATATATATATATATATATATATATATATAAAATCTTTAATCATGGACTTGATTTATCAGGACATTTGTATAATTAATATTTTATTGCTTTGAATAAGATAAATAACAATGATTATTTCATGTTATAAATAATTTGTTACTAAATTTAGTTAGTTATTATTTTATATCAATATTACGTGTAACACACGTACATAATAACTAGTTATTGTAAAAATACGAATATTCTATGCTAAATGTTAAATGACTAATGCATCCCTGTAACATTGATCGACCTAAATGCCCTTAAATATTCATATAATTTAAAGATGTAATTATAAATCACCTAAACGGTGAACCAACAAAGTTAATATTGGGTGTAATTCCTTGCTGATTAATGTTTTTGGACTTACTAATCACCCCTCATCAAACTAACCCATGTCTCTCACGGCTGACCAAGACCATTGGTAAGGGTATTCATGAAAATCCGAAAAATCGAATCAAAACGAAAACAAAACCAAACCAACCAAAAAAATTGGTACTTTTTGGTTTGGTTTGGTTTTGGTTTTGGTTTTGAATTTTAAAAACCGATCAAATTTGATCTGATTTTGACCTTTTAAACCAAACCAAACTTATCAGCAGGAGTAAATATATATATATATATATATATATATATATATATATATAATATATATATATATATATATAAGTTTCAAAAAAATTATGGTAAATGTCAATAGTTTGCACTTTTGATATAGTTCTTTACCTTTACATTATAGTTTGATAGGTAGTTTTCTTTTGTTTAGTGTAAGAATCCATTTCGTGTTAAAAATAATTTAATTGAGTACTTAAATTATTCATCATATATAATTCAATTATCATCAATATATCTTGGTAAATAATAGATTTCTCAAAGGGCAATTGATTTGATAGTGTTACATTGAAAATGTGATCGCCGAAATATGTGTTTGATAGTGTATGTCTTACATTTAAGAAAAAAACCGACAAATAACCGAAAAAACTGAAAAACCGACATAAACCAAATCGAGAAAAACCGATTTAATTGGTTTGGTTTTGTTCTAATATCTAAAAAATTGACTTACCTGGTTTGGTTTCTTTTTGGGAAAAAACCGATCCAAACCGAACCATGAACACCCCTAACCATTGGTGATAGAAGTTGTGTATTAGCAGAATTTGAGAACGGTAAGGAAATAATGTGTTAAGAATTTAATGAGAAATTTTTATAAAATACTATCTCTTAGTAGTAATTAGTTATCTATAGATATATTTTACTATATTACAGATTATAGATACATTTTCTGTGGTTATAAGATGTATTTGATGTATTTAAGTTATTGTATTCATGAATATAGTAGCAAAAATAGGTGTGAATCAGGGAAGTCCAGCTAATCAGTTATTGTAATAATTTTTTTAAATGATATTTATTTAAAATAAATAAGGTGTTTACCTTTGATATATGAGGTAAAAATTCCTTAATTATATGACTAAACGCTAAAAAAAATAGGTTATGCATTTTTATCTGAATCATTGCAAAATAAAAAATTGATATTCAATACACTGTCATTCCTAGTATTGAATTGAATGTCTTTTGTTAGCATTAGTGTTGATATGGTTTATGTTTGGGCTTTTGTTAGCATTTGAGTTACTAATATTAGTGGCTATAAAACTTACTGGAACATTCAAAAGTTCTAAATCCAACCTTGAAATAATATCTTAAAAGATAAAATTATGAAAAAGTCTAAAAAAATATTTATAAATTACATCACAATAAGCATATTTATATATTAAATATATCTAAAATTGCTATATATATAATGTCGGTTTGGTTGGTTTCGGTTTCATTTTTTTTAGTTAAAACCAAACCAAATCAATTATGGTCGAGTGTTTTTTTCCAACACCAAACCAATCATAGTTGAATTTTTTTTCTCGGTTTGACTCGAATTATCGAGTTGGTGTGATTTATCGGTTTCCTTTGTATACCCCTAGACCTGACCAGTAGTAACTCGAGGGGTAGTTATCTTTTACAGCAAGCCCAAGGTTCAGTAGTAATCTTTTACCACATAACAAATCATTTTTACCAGTGTGGTCATCTTCAGGAGACATATACTTAACTGGTTGCTTTGATAAATTGATTATATTACTTCAAATGAACCCTGGGCTAGCCATAAAATGTTGCATAACTAGAGCATATAAGCCTTAATTAATATACAAAAAGTCGAAATAGCGATGGATTACTGAAACCGTGAAAAGGAAAACAGACGAAGAAAAGAAAAACATTTTTACAGGGAAAAAATAAAAAAAGAAACTAACATTTCCTTCTCGAAGCCATTGTGTAAGCTGCAAATGTAATAAAAATTAGTTCATTCAGCATTACGTCCTTCAAAATACACTTAAATAATGTGTTCATTCTCCCTATATATCGTGAATTATGGATACTTAATTCTGTTAAAATAACAAATAAATTACAGCGTTCTCGTTCTTAGCATACAATAATCGAAGGTTTAAGATACACAACACTTCCAACTTTCCAACAACAGGTTTTTGATTATGTACAATTAGATATCCAGTGCACAATAGAAAAACGTTACTAATTCCTCAAGTGTTTCAAACACCAAAAATCGCGGCCTTGCCTCCTCATCAAGAAAGCAGAGCATAACCGCCTAGCTCGCCCTCAATTGGGAAGTAAAAAATCTTATAGCACAACTACGCTCTCTTGTTTCTTTAAGAAGTTCTCAATTTGTATAAGAACCTGCACACGTAGTTTAGCAAGATGAATATCGAGTTTGGTCTGATATTTAGGTCTATCAGCAGTGTACATGAAGCAGCGAGCACAGAATATCACTGGAAGAGGGAGGAAAATGCAAGTAGACAAGTATTGGAAAATCACTTTAAGGATGTCACGAAATACGTATTAGCATAAACATATATGCATGCAAAGAGATGCAGAGGTGGAGAACCAACAAAGAGTAGGGACCTCTAGAGTAATTTCAGTAGGTGTAATATGGCAGACATCTTTTCCCCTTTTCTCTGCAATATCTGCAAAATTGAAACATCTATACTTCAATATACAAGCCACGAAAATGTGTGATCAGTGCGGTGCTTGGTCAGAAAACTGAATTCTCAAAATGTAGAAGTTATGGACAAGAAGCAGAGCACGAGGAGTTCATACTTTCTAGTGAAACCTTGGCACTTGCATTGGCATAATTTTCACCCCTTGTCTCCATTAAAGTAGTTAACCGCTTCAAAGTCTAACCAAAGTCAAAGAGGTATCAGCAGGACAAACACTACATGTCTGCGTCAAAACAGGATGATAAAACTAACTATTGGAAGGAAAACTACCTTATCATAAATGTCTCCTGATTCTTCATGTAATAGGGGGCGAGATTTAGTTCCTTCAGCAGTAATTCTCTTGGCCAAAGCATCTAAAGGAACATCTAACCAAACACTAATACCCTTGTGCATATGTCTCCTGAGAAAAGCATTAATAGCAGCCAAATAAGCATATGTCACAAGAAAACCACAGCGTAAGATCCAGGAGTTACAAAAATGTTCATTAATCTAATCTGATTCACGTACCAATTAACGGGACGAACAACTGCACCTCCACCTGTTGAAACAACAAGCCGATGCATCGCAGACAGCTTGTGCAATACCTCCGTCTAAATAGAAGATATGGAATGAAACCATTTAATATCAGGAATGAGAGGAAAGAAATTATCAGCACAATGATAACACCAATTAAAATTGTTCACCACACGGAGTAGCAGAGTGTTGGTATCAGCTAGACTTGGTAAAGTGATATAGAACTAAGATGTATTGTATCTCATGTGCCGATGAGAGTCTAGAGCTTATGTATATACTTAGGTGCATCAGATCAATAAAATCTAAACCACAGAAGTCTTGGCATATTGGTAGATCGATATGACTGGTAATTTGGCCTGTAACTTATCTTTCAATGAAGACCTGAAGTGCACTTGAAACTCGGTGCAACTAATTGTTAGGGGAACTAGATCAATAGCCTATTGAAGTTATTCTCATAGAATTTGCCTCATTTGTAATTTAAAACACAAGATCCCTTTTTTCACAAAAATAGAAGTGGCTACATTAAAATAAACACAAAACGTAATCAACAACAAGTGAGCACAATTTAGGTACAAACCAAAATAGAAAGAATTCTTCCTACTGCCAAATGGTAGTTCAGAATCCAGACGAAACATCTCCCAATATGCCCTTTGTATTTATAAAAGCTTTAGATTTATATTGGAAGATACTTTAGAATTCAATGAATTTGCCCACTCCTTCATTTTCCACAAATATGACCCAGTTCACATCCCCCACTTTCCCCATCTAACCAACACGCTCTATCAACTTCCTTCAACCCTGAAAGCTCATGTAGTTTTTCCATGTCCATTTTCCAAAAGGGAGAGAATTTCGTTTAGTCAGCAATTTGCACTTTCTCACTTAAAAAATAGAAGGTACAGCAACTTGCAATCTTACTGGATATTTCACCAATTCTTTTTGCATTTATGCAAGCATCACAAAAAAGATAAGAACACACACTTATTTGGCAAGAAAGCTAATATGAGAGTTTACATGCTCAATTTCACCTGACATGTCAAAGATGGAGGCTCACTCATCACTTAGTTCAATCTGGTCAAAGTTTCACTTCTCATTCCCCTATCCATAACACGTCATACTTAAGAGGTTAATCTAGCGATTTTCCGGCAATTCAATCTGTACTGAATGAGCATGTAACTAGACGGAAACAACGGCTACAAGAAATACTTCAAATTTTTAACACAATTGTAACACCTCCTGTCATGAATCAAGCACTTCGAGCACCTTCATTTCAATGTGTGGCAGCAAGAACAAGAAAAAACAAAAGAAGAAAGTTGCTTAGCTCCTAACCTCATTGTCCCTAAAGAAGCTCTCTCCACGAAGCTTGAAGATTTCAGCTACAGTAGTTCCACCAACAGCCTGCTCTATGAGCCTATCACTGAAAGATGGACAAAAGAGAATGACTCGCCTTTATTAGACGAAACAACCACAATTGGAGTAGAGGGTGTCAAATGATAGTTAACGACAAGTTGGCAGCTGGTTATCGAGCTTCACTACTCATGCCAGTTACTTAGCCCTCAGAAACTGTTGGAATGATATTTCTCATGAATCTACAATTTCCGAAGAACAGAAATAAAGAAAAAATATGCTACTTAGGCTCACCAGTCAAAAAAGGAATATCCCAGTGTTTCTGCCAAAATCCTGCCCACAGTTGTTTTGCCAGAGCCCATCATTCCTATATTTAGGAAAAAGTATCATATTACCATATCTAACAGGATAACCAGAAATGGTTAAGGATTTAAATAAAAGGCTGGCAAACAATCAAGCTCTAACAGGATTTGCATAAGTCGTAAGTATCTATTTAAACAGAAAAGTCATAGTCAACTGACCAACGAGGTAAATACATCGTCCATCTAGATATTCTTCAACCTCTTCTGATTTATTCTGCAATCAAAATGAAAACTGATACTATTAGAAGCCAGTCTAATAATACACAATGCAACTTCTTATTTATCCTTAACAGTTTTCTTTGAAAACTGGAATGGGGGAAAAAAGAGGCGACCATACGTTAACCTTCCCTTCTTTGGTAAAGCCAAAGGGGAAAGAGAACGAGAGAGATGAAAATGCATCCCGTAACTTGTTCCTATTCTCTATAGCAACTAAACGATAGGTTTTCTCCTACTATCACTTAAAGCCTATTTGAAAGGTCATCTTGTAATTGGATTTGGGTGTAATTGTGTGTAATTACGTAGTTTGACATGTTTGCCTGGTCAGGTAATTACTTGGTCGGCCTGGAGTAGGGTGTAATTGGGGAGCAAAAAATAGGTGGTAATTACATGGTATAATTCCCAGTGACTTCTCAAATTCTTTCTTTTTCATTTTTAAGTTCTTATATACACACATAGTTGTAACGCATTAAAATCTATTGACAAGTTCATCTGAAAAATGTTTATTAATTTTTTTATACTTAGCTTTTATTTAAAATAAAGAATAACAAACTATCTAATTACACTTGTGAAACCAAACATTACACTAAGAATTACACTGTAATTACGTTATGACAAACAAACAGATCATCATAATAGCCATATTGGTGTAATTACTTGACCATAATTACTACCTTAGCAATTACACAGTGGTTTCCAAACAGGCCCTTAATCTTCTCTGTGTTTACATTCCCCTTATCTCTTTCATTTCTTTTAGTTTGCTAGTTTCCAACTAAGGTAGACTTCCTACCACAAGACTTCCATATAAAATAAAAAAGGATTTCCTACCGCAAGAGACATTGACTAGATAGGCAACAAGAAAATTCTATGAACAGACATGAGAGTCCGCTACAAAGATAATATGGATGAAATGGTAAGGAGGTGAAAGGACATATTACCGTACCTTCAATGTCTCGATTTCATCAGTTGATGCAGTAATACATTCAGACTCCAGAACTGAAGCTATCAAACAAACATCACAGTTCAATAAGAAATGGAATAACATATTATGTTTTAGTGTTAAATTTTCCTATCCTGCTCCTTATTTTTTGCACATCGCTAGTAACAAGTATACATGTGGTGGCCTTAATGTCAGTTTCCACCTATTTAGAGTGGATAAAAATCACATGCATGATTGTAGAAACAGAATCATCCTTGGTGAAAATTAATTCATATATTTGCTACCCACAGGCCACAAGGCGACTGGAACTTCATAGATGTAAAAATTATATAAAAATAAAATAACTCATATTTTACTGACCAGGAAAAAAAGGAATAACACCTATGTGAGATTAGATCCTAATTAAGGTGCTAATCAAGTCTAAAAATTTTAGCAGATGAAACTTGAAAGGTAATATAATATGATACTCCCAAAAGTCAGATTTGATACTGCCCAACGTGCCTGGCATCCTATTCGAATATGCAAACTTCGTGCACTGTTCTGCTTTCATGTGAACCAAATCCCAGGCAAAACTCCTAATCATCCATTCACGGCGCGTCGATTTCAAAAGAAGTATTTACATTTATGTCCTTGTTTCTTTGTGGACTCCAGAAGGAATGAAGAGCACACCTCACATAAACTAGTGTAGATAAACAGCGATACTAAGTGATTCAACATTCTCCGTATGAATATCGGGAGATTGACTTCTAATTTAAAGTTTTAAATTTGGGGTTTGTGAAAACCTGTTGGCAAACTTTTATTGATGATTCTGTGTCTTAATCTTCTAACAGATTAACACCTCGATATATGATAGCAGACTTAAGTGGATGTTAATTTATTCGTCTGAGTTAAGTTGGATAGAATTTGTGTTGCATAGCAACACTGCTTTCATTAAGATGTCAATAAAACTACGGTCAGGCATAAATTTTTGGAGATTTAAAAAACTTTATGTGCATTAGGATTAACGATCCAACAAAAAATTGGAAACCACCACAAATCAGAGTGTCAAGGTGGTGGCAGCACATGAGACCAAAGAAGAAAATGAACTGCACGTAGCAACTTATAGCCAGGAAAAGCTTAGTCTCAAAGCTCCTAATTCTGAGAGAATAAACTACTTGACATAAGTGAGGAGAATAGAAGAAAGTGTGCACCAATAAACCTAGCAGCACCTTTTCAAGATGCACGCACTCCACAAATCTGCTTAAGTCATGCTACATTCAGAAGTTTTCTTCCAGTTGTAGGGGGGGGGAATCAAGTAAACTCAATTGATGTTTTTTGTGCGTATAAATACTCAACATGATCAGGAAATGGTATCGAACCCATAATTTTTTTATATCAAGGTTCACCAACGCTACCAAGCACGTAATTTTACTTTGTCACTTCTAGGCCTAATGAGTTGTGACAAGTTTAAATTATTGACTAATCCAGGCTAGTCGCCTTAAGCTACTTAGGAAGCAAAGCTTTGGTTAGGAATACTAAAAGGAACAGGAAATGGGGAGAGAAGAATTTTCATTATTACACCCTCCAAATTCTAATCAGAGGCATTTAAATTTTAAACAGAAGAGCGTATGATAGATAAGTTCCACATTTTCTAACATGAAGTCAGATTTATATTCCCCTCTTTTTCTTTGGACTAACAAATGACCAAAAGAAATAGGTTGTCCTTGTAATCCTCGCTTGTGTCTGAATTTTTCAAGCATGACGGGGCAAAAAGGAGAAATAGATATACAAATGAATTGCATGAGGACGTGGAAAGGGGAATATCATCACTAACAATGAACTAGCTGCTCAAAGGGATATTCTAATTGCAGTAAAAGGTGATCTTAGTTAGAAAATCAACCATCACCCTCATCCAAAGAACAAAAATATAAATAAAAGACAAAAGAAACAAAGGGGGGCGAGCTTAGGATTTCACCAGAAATTTTTCAGCCAAAATTCAAACCCATAGGTACAACGGGGCATAGGCTCACCAGAAAACCTTATCCCCAAAGTCTGCAACACTCAATTGCATGTTTCAAGCATAGCACACACAACTAAAAAACTACTACTACTACTAGTATCACTTAGTCCCAAGCTAGTTATGGTCGTTATATGAATCCTCCAACTCCATTTCACTCCATTCAGTCCCACTTCATTCAATTGAATATGTGTGTATGCCTTTGACATAAATACATATGTATTTTCAAAACTCTGCATCAGTCGCATGTTTCAAGCATGCAATGCACACCTACTATGTATTCTACTGAAGCGAATATTTACGGAATATGAGACCGCAAATACTGGTAAATACCTTGAACATTATGAGAAGAACATGAAACCTTCAATGCTACTCGTCTATTAGCTTTTCTAGGCTGTAAATGGCAAGATATGACTGTACGATGCATCAGTTTTTCATTCCATTTCTCGGAGAAACGCAAGCAACCACCGGGTTTCCTTACTACCTTATCCGAATTAATCCATGACGACAACTGAAGGCTCTGCGAAACTCTAGCCTCCATTTAAAGTTTCTACTCCACCAAACACCACAAGAAAAACTTTGTCCTTTTTAAATCAGAAAGAGCTGACACAACACTCTATATTGTCACCAAGCTTCTGTTGCCTGCTAAATCCAGAAAACCCCAGAAACCAGACAATTAATTTTCCTCGAAAACTACCACAAAAATTAGCAAGATTAAAACTTTTAAAGATAAAGGCAAGATTTATTTCACCCAATTTCTAGTAGGCAAAGAAAAACAAAAAGGGGCAAAAAATAAAGCAAAAAGATGTCTTATTCTTAGTTTTCTCAAATAGCTCTAGAAAAAGAAAATGACTGAACAGCTCATTACTCTAAAGAAAACATATACACACACGAAAGATCCAATATTTGGGGGAAAATTCATCAGAAATTGAGAATTTGTTGACTTGCTAAAAATATAATATACCAAAATTGACTTCTTTTTCAAAATTTAAAAAAAAAAAAAAAAAAAAAAAACTTAATTGAGAGATTAGAACTGGCACTAATTCAGCCTCTTTTAACGAAAAGGGATAAAAGAAGATAAATATTTACTTTACAAAAGAAAAGTAGATAGTTGAATTAACAGAAATCAAACTATTTTCTTAAAACTAATCTCTTCTAAAACCCAAAACAGAGCACACAAAAAAAAAAAGAATTATCAATTAAATCAAAGCGATAATTGAAGGATTTAAAAAAAGAGACCTTATTGAGCAGAAGGTTAACAAAAAGTGGAAGGTTTACCATATACGTATGAATCAAGAAGATGAAGACGAAAACGAAGACGAAGACGAAGACGAAGAATTAGGTGAAAGGGGGAAATAGGGAAGCTGTTCTGAGATTTGAGAGATAGGTAGGTGAGGAGTGTGTGTGTGTGTGTGTCTGTTTTAAAATGAATTTTTATATATACGACGTTTGTGGCGGAAAGGGCGACGTTAGTTGGGGTGGATAATTTGTGGAAGAATAAAAAATACTACAAAAATGAGTGAAAATTTTCGATTTCATTAAAAGACAATCTTAAAGGAAGGGAAATTAAAAATTAAGTTTTTGGACATAAAATATGTAAATTTTGAAGAAGAAAAATATTAGTTTTTGAAGTTAAGTTGAAAATTAAAAATATTCTTGATTATGTATTTTACTTGAAAAAATATTGCAGCTTTATGAGGAGTTAAAAATCGATTTTTTTAATTTTAAAATCATCTTTAAAACTTTTTTTAAAATTCAACTTCAAAAATTCAAAGAATTATATAACCAGGCATTATTTTAAAGATGAGTTCTCTCTCTATATATATATATATATATGGAAAAATGGATAAGTTTGCCTGGAATATCCTTATTGAATTTGGCTTTGTTTCTTTAGGTTTACTTTATGACCAAAATTTCCTATTATATTTCTGCATTTGCATAAATTTTATTGTGTCAACTTAAAGATGGCGGACCGCTGATAGGTAAAGTTTTATTATTCAATTTTAATTAACGGAAAAAAAAGGAAATTTTAGTGTTTGATATTTGAAAAGATGGCTCCCTTAACACCAAGCGAAAAAAGAATTTAATAACAAAGAATCTCATATACGTGGGTGCCTGCATGTTTTTAAGCTTTAAGTCAAATTATGGTTTACTATATTAAACAAAAATAATCCCAACATAAAATTTTGTATTATATGTTGTTCGTTCAAGAAAGATAATTGTTGCATTTACTTGATATAATGTTTGGTTGGCTCTATTAAATTTGACGTTATTAATATCTATATATATATATATATATATATATATATATATATATATATATATATATATATATATAAAGAAACAAAAAAGAATCTTTAAAGAAAGCAACCTAGCCTAAGATATTATTATTCACTATGGCCATATCAATATAATTATTCATCGCATGAATAATTATAGGTAATTCCATACACACTAATTCTAATTGGTATGTGAACCGAACTAAGCAAAGTAGATGAAATTTGGAGTTGCATTTTTTCACTTGGTTTTGCAATTAGGTGAAGATCATATTTACATTGGCACTACAAACTAACAACACATTAAAAATGAACTGTAATAATTAGGAAGCGCATAATATTTCTATACACATAATTATATTAAAATAATGAATTGCACTTGCTTTTGTTTTAATGTTTCTAGAGGGTCATTTTCTTACCAACTTCACTCAATGGGTAGGTGATATTGGGATGGTTGTTGAGCTTTCTTATTCAGCTTCGTTGAAGTTGAATTGTTGACCATTCGCTATAAATCATTTCAAAGCTTTTGGTCCCTATATAATACAATAGGGTTGCTTTGATGGTAAGCAACCCACTTCCAATCGAGAGGAGGGTGACAGTGATTTATTTTGATAACAGTTTCTCTACCCATGGTAGAGGTAGCATTGTTGTTGTTGGGTCCCTATATAGTACTACTACCATTAATTTGCATTTTACATGTGATATATATTGAATTTAAACCCCAATATTTAAATGAAGCTCAGTTTTCACAACTCTATATTCATTAACCACTTTTGTTATTCGGATTTATTTTTTCATAAGAATTTATTTAGAAGGGCACATTGTAATTAAATGTGGTGTAATTCCTGGGTAGTAATTAAAAGATTTATTTGTTTGTCTTAACATTATTAAAATGTAACCACATATATCATGTTTGGTTGCACAACTCTAATTACATAGTTCTATATTTTTATATTTTTAAATAAATATTAATTTCAAACGTTAAATGATCTTTTTTCAAATGAAAATGTAAATAAGTTTTAATGTGTACAAAATATGTGTATACAAGAAATATTAAATATTATTTATTAGTAGGTACTTAAAAGACATAATTTTTTTGAAAAAAGCATATTAAGTAATTATGAATTGTAATATATATAGTAAAAAGTAATTTATTTCCAAGAAATAATATTTAAGTTAACTTGATTAATAAAATTCCAATTATGACTTCAAATATTTTACCAACTCATATGAATAAAATCCATGGCAACTAATTTGAGTTTCCGGTATGAACAACAACAACTACCCAGTATAGTCCCACAAGGTGGGGTCTGGGAGGGTAATATGTAGACAGGTCTTACCCCTACGCAAAAGGGCAAAGATGATGTTTACAATCGACCCTCGGCTCAGAGAAGGAAAGGGGAAGCAACAATAAAAACAAAAACAAGAGCATTAATAATTCTGGCAGAAATCGCGAAAATAGTGAGTTTCCAGTGTGAAGTTAATCTAATTTCTACATGAGATTAACTAATTAATATTTTAATAAAGGAAAAAAACAACAAAAACAAAACGACTATATTACATCTAAAACCAATTATAGAGTGGCTTTCTAAACATGCTCTAAATTTGTTCATAAGTATTTCTTTTGGAGGAGACGTGACCTCATAAACCAATTATTTACAGGGTTCATAACTACGCTTACCACACGACGCTTACATAGCCAATGCTTAGATCGTACGTAATTAGATCTCATTCACAACGCCACTTACATAGCCAACGCTTAGATCGTACGTAATTACTTTCGTATTCACGACATTCTTTCCTTCCCCCACCCAGCTCCCTACCCCAAAGAAAAATAACCAAAAAAGAATGAAAAGTATGATATCATACCCCTTGAACAAATTACGGCTATGAGAGCAACTTATCCAACCATCCTGGAATGTAGGAAGTGTCGAAAAGAAACATATTATTTCTAAATGCACTGTATTTTCTCTGAAACATAATGCTAAACTCAAACACATAATTGACCCACTACAGGTTGCTCGAAGCCATCATTGGAGAATAATGGGGATGACCAGTTACAAATCCAATATTTTGATTTCTATGTATCGATATTCTGGTTTTCTTCATCTTCTCCGTTGATCCCGGTAGGGTCCTTCATCCTCCTGGTCCTTCAAGAAGCCTAGGAAAGCAAGAAAACCGAAAAAGAAGAACCCACCTTTCCAATTGCCTCCACCACCCCCACCTCCACCTCCGCCGCCATCATCATCACGAGGGGGAAACCCAGACCCCCCATCATCCAGTGCAGGAGATTTTTCCTTACCTGCATCCAGTGTCGACATATTAGTGCCCACATGATAGTCTGTATTGGATCTTTATAAAAAATACAAGCATGGCTGTTGATTTTGTGTTGATAAACTTCCGGAAAACCATTGGTTAAGTAAAGGCTAAACGGATGCTGTGATATTTTTACAGCAGCAGGGCAGAATGCAGACACTACTAACCATAAGTATAACAGTCAAAATAACTGAAATGCAAAATACAAATTGTTTCCATTTGTTCCACCAGTTGATATAAAGAACATCAACAAATTACCTTGAACTGGTGCAACTGTAATGGTTGATTGTTCCCGTGTGACCGTCTGCGTCTGGCCTTCAGCACATCTGGCATTCTGCATTGATGCAAGAAACAAACGTTGAACAGAGATGCTAGTCGCACTATAGATTCAATGATGCAACAAAATAAATCAAATACTGAATGCAAGTAATAGTAGGCGCAGCAGTACTAACTAATATACAAACATACTAACTGCAGTAATAAACATACATACTAACTGAACGGAATACCGAATACTGAACTACATTAAAGTAATCGAATCCTCTTCGGATTTTCTTGCCCGTAATGTGTTATAACCACTTTCAAGTAATAAACAAACATATGTCTTCACATGGTAACCATCCATATCAATAAACAATAAGTGGCAAATAGAGAGGATAATATATTTGTTGCAGTAAATGCAGTTGATTTTCAATATACTAACTGCAGAATCCTGCTTCGCATAATGAACTGCACATATGGAGACATAAGCCAATGTGATTACTATGTGCCATAAACAGCTACTTGCTGTAGCATTCTGAAGCTCTGAAGCTTCTCGCAGCAAAAATCACACAGAATTAACAATAAATTACTGAACCACTAGAATCACTATAGGCGTGTAATTAGCTAAGCAGGCACTCCTAGCAATTACACAAACACAAGAGACTGTTACCAAAGCAGCAGAACATATTATTGAAGCACACTTTTCTTGGACACGACTTATCAAACGTCTTCTGCTGTTAATGACTTGAGACTGCAAGCAAAGCGGCTGGAGGCCAGCAGGAACAGATACTATTGGCTTGAATTGCTTATCCCCTGCTCTCACTGTGACAATAATATCCAACTATTAACAATTAAGATAGAACAAGTAACAGGATGAGCAGCAAATCTTCAAAAGTATTTTGCTAGCATTGGATTTTAAACTATCAAATGTTTTGATCACATCTTTGTCAAACCTTAAACGCAAATGTTAAATTAGCACTTAGGAAATACCATCACATTTAATTAACTACAACATGAAAGACGAGATTTGTTTTATTTTTTCTTTTTTCTTTTGACAATTAAAACAAAGACAAAAGCTTTGACTTGGGGAAAAGGATGCATCTCAGACTTCCATGGTGTTAAGCAGCAATTTAGAATGCCAGATGATAGATCATAAACCAAAATTTTCATTTGTTGTGTAACAACAACAACTACTACTACCAAGTATATTCCCACAAAGTGGGGTCCGGGGAGGGTAATACGTACACGGGTCTTACCCCTACCCAAAAGGGCAGAGAGGTTGTTTCCAATCGACCATCGGCTTAGGAGAAAGGAAAGAGAAAGAGGAGGAGAAAGAAAAAGAAAAGCAAAAGAGCATTAGTTACTCCAGCAGAAATCTCATAAATAATTGACTACATAAAACCATAAATTGAAAGACATGCAATAACACCTACCAGTAACTACCATAGGGGGCACGATACAAAACGCAAGATACCTATGGAGGGCCCTACCAAATCCCACCTAGCCCCGGGAAAGAAGTACGAAAAGCTCTGGAAGCCTATATCCTACAACCCTAATACTAGACCTCTAGACTTTCCTATCAAGGGTCATGTCCTCGGAAATCCGCATTATTGCCATGTCCTGCCTAATCACTTCTCCCCAATACTTCTTAGGCCTCCCTCTGCCTCGCCTCGCGCCAACCACCGCCAGCCACTCACAACTCCTCACCGAGGCATCAGGGTTTCTCCTCCGCACATGTCCGAACCACCTGAGCCTCGCTTCCCGCATCTTCTCATCCATTGGGGCAACCCATACCTTCTCCCGAATAACTTCATTCTTAATCTTATCTAACCTTGTGTGCCCGGACATCCACCCGAGCATCCTCATCTCCGCAACTAACTCTCTGAACATTAGTGTTCTTAACCGGCTAGCACTCCACCCTATACAACATGGCAGGTCTAACCACAGCTCTATAAAACTTCCCATTGAGTTTCGGTAGTAATTTCTTGTCACACAAGACTCCTAATGCAAGCCTCCATTTCGACCACCCCGCCCCTATACGGTGAGTGACATCCTCAACGATCTCTCCATCCCCTGGTCAGAGACGGCGAACTTGGTTAGGGAGGCAGCGCGGGTAGTGCTTGGGGTAGCAAAGGGCTATTCAGGCAAACATCAGGGTGACGGATGGTGGAACGATGTAATCCAAGGAAAAGTGGAGGCAAAGAAGGCGGTGTTTGCCAAGTTGGCAGGGAGTACGAGCGAGGAAGAAAGGAGACTGAACAGGGAGAGCTACAAGGTGGCGAGGAGGGAAGCGAAGCTGGCAGTCATGGAAGCTAAAATGTGGCGTTCGGTCGTATGTACAAGGAATTAGGGGAGAAAGGCGGGGACAAGAAGTTATTCAGTTGTTACAACAGATTTGCTGTGTATGAAAGTATTATATATTTGACTGTGAGCGGGTGAGTGCAAATTGATTTTTTCATAGAGAGAAGAGAAAGCTAAGCTAAAACAGTCTAGTTGTATATGCAAAACAACAACTCATATATTACAAGAGGATCATTACTAAATGTGCCTATCTGCCTTAATTCCCAAGGCACTTACACAATAATGCCAATCAAGCCTTACACAATATGAGGGGAAAGTTCTATGGATCTCACGTTTAGAAGAAACGTGCAAGACGGGAGATAGACGAGTTCTAAAGGTTGATGGCATTACTCTATGGGCAAACCAAGTCTTACCTTAATAGTGACTCGTGGAGATTGGCGTGGAGGAGTGATTGGTTTATTCCCACTCAAATCTTTTTACCAGAGAGAGAGGAGACACATTTTCCGCATTTATTGATTTGGATTCCTAGGGCTCCTAGGAAGGTGTATTTTGTTTTTTGCATGGTTGGCAGCAAGGGGAACGATTCTGACAGCTGAGGATGTGAGGAAGAGAAGTATTACACATATCAACTGGTGCAACTACATGTGCAAATGTTCGGGCGGAGAAGTTGATCATATACTGTTGCATGGTACAGTAGCATTGGGTCTGTGGAGGGTGGTCCTCAATTTCTTTGGTATTCAATGGGTGATGCCAGATACCGTTAAAGATATACAGCACGTCCGGGTGAGTAGACAAAGGAGAAGAAGACAAACGGCATGGAAGGTTGCTCCGTTCGCTCTTATGTGGATCGTATGGAGAGAGAGTGAAACATGAGAGCTTTGAGGGGATTGAAAGAGATTTTGCACATTTGAGGAATAGCCTTTTGTCTTTAATTGCTTTTTGGTGCACCCATGAGATCCCTACTCGTATAGATAATTGGGTATCTTTTGTAAAGAATCATGTTTTGTTGTAGATTCTTTACCTTTTGGTATATCTCTTGTATTCGGGAGTTTTCAATATCATTAACCTTGTTAAAAGAAAGGGTTCTCAATGAGCTAACCAAGAGAAGTTGATCCGTTAATGTTTAACGAATCACTATGTGATCCTAATTACATGGATATTAATTATGACATCCCTTATCTAAAAAGACATGCAGAGGTACTTAGTTAAAAGAATCACTAACGGGATATACACAAACATACCTATTGGCAAAGTAACTGCACTCATAGTGGTACTAGCAGTTGACAACATCTTTTTGCAATAATTCTGAGTCTCCCTGAGACCGAACTCCTATAATCCTGCAATCCAAAAGGAAAAGCAGATTATATGCAATCCATACGGAATAACTTGCAAGAGGATACCAACAAAAAAATTGCTTGTCATGGAAATGGAAAACCATTATCGCCTCAGACGCACTACAAGTGTTCTCAGTTGGCAAAATGAAACTACCAACAAAAGTGCGGTGGTGTCCAATGTCAGCAGTAAATGACTTCATTCGATCATCTGAGTTTCATGAGTGTTTGATAACACTAAGCAGTGAAGCTTTTGGTGTATCAAGAGCGAAAGGAACCACATAAATTTTGATGGAATCTCAACTCCAACTCACACTTTGAAGGCTTTTTGCTTAGTTAATCTTTACAGTTGGAATTATCTTAAGCCTGTACTTAGTCCAGCTAAATTTTTTGGATTTTGTTGGCTCACTGAATTTAGCTGATCAATTGTCATGACCTAACATTATCATCTCTTTTGTACTCCCTTTTGCATCTACTTGATGCCATTTAACGATATTTACTTACTTCATCAAAAAAAAAAAAACACTGAGCAGTGAAGCTTATACATATACACAAAATCAGTCAATATTTTTTCGGCACACTATTAATCCTGAAAGGTACAGTTACAGCTCAGTGAGGTAACTAAAGTTCTACATTACAAATTTCCAGATTATATTTCCGGAGGTAACAAAATACCACAAAAGTAGGAAATGCATTTAGAAGTCAATTCCGTCTTAACTGCCCACAGCAAGCCATATTTTCTCACGCATTCCTTTTTCTATATATCCGGCTCTCTTAATAAGACATTAGAAAGTTCATCTTGGGCACTATGAGAAAGTAGACAAGGAGGATGAGATGCGTATGAGGGGGAAATTAACAATCAACATGTCCATCTTGACCTTTTATAACTCAGACATCTAGAAACAACCACCATTGAACCTAAACTTCACACTGAAGCAGATCAGTTAATAATTCAAAGCCTGACACACAAGAGCTTTATTCATCGAAAAGGCGAAAAATTGGATCCAAACATTATTTGCCTTTTTCCCTGCTAGCCCCATAATCTGGAGGAAACGGCTATGCATCCCAAGGTCATATATCTTCAAAAATAGCAGTACAGTCAAACTAAAATAAAAACTTAATTGAACGTGTAGGTGACAATCTTATAAAAATCTAAATACAACCGACTCCAGATCAGATGCAACAAGCATTCTGTTGCACAACCAAATAGAAATCACCAAAGTATTACTTCCTAAAAGGAGGCTCATAATGACTCCAATAGGAGCATAGGGTATACTAAGTTAATTAATCTGGATATTAGCGGCTTATACTGGATTTTACCAAACAGTGTCTATAATTCGTTAAACGTTCTTGAGGCGAGGATCTTTCGGAAACAACCTCTCTACCTTCATAAGGTAGGGGTAAGGTTTGCGTACACACTACCCTTCCCAAACCCCACTTGTGGGATTTCACGGGGTTGTTATTGTAGTGTGTCTATAATTCGCCTTGTAAGTAATTTTGGGTCTAAGATTTTGTTGGTTTTAAGGTTTTACTTCCTGTTTCAAATTGATAGTTACTTAAAGTATTATTTCCAGGCGCTGACAGCTTAAGCTTCTGTTCCATGACTTTTCATCTGCCTTGATGTACTCGTGTACAACAACAACAATAACAAAAACAGAACAAAAAATGTGAATTCCCACAAGCGGGGACGTACTCGTGTAAACAAAACAAAAAAAAGGTCTGACATGGTGCGTTCTTCCAGAAAATTCTTCAAGATACAGTAAAAACTACTAGTTAATATAGAGCATACCAATACCAAATGCCAACTATAAGACACAATATTGAGGTAAATAGGTTCAGCATCCATAAAGCCCAAGATTGTACTGAAACTTTCCTGGGTGGAATGCCTAGAACAAACTCAATCTTCTACCATAGAACACTCCTTATATTATATAGCATAACAAAAGTAAGTGTCTATAATACCAACTACGGGTATTCAAATTGCACAATTTTCATTACTTCCAACAAGGGCCTAGGAACTTCCAAAAACAACAGTCAAAAGGTCCTAAGCTACACTTTGTTTTTCAATTTAATTTAATTAAAACAAACCTTAACATAATTTTTCCTCTAAATAAAGTTACAATCCTTCCCCCAACCAAAAAAAAAAAAAAACACGACCAATACCATAAAAACCCCACAAAATTTCACCTATATCAATAGCAAGATCCAACGTCTTCATAAAGCAAAGTAAACCCAAATAATAATTCACATAGACAAACCCAAAAAAGGAAAGTAAAAGGGTGAAAAATGGGTTAAAGTACAGACCTGATACCCAATAGAAGGAGAGTGAAATTAGACTCTGCCAATATAAAGAGAGGAAAATTATTTGTTCTTTTGTTGGGCTGAGGAGAGCTTATTGAAGGGGAAGGAATGACGAGAGGAGAAGGAAGAGGCGATTAACTTGGATAGGAATTTGTTTTGGGATGAAAAAGGTTATGGTTTCGGGTAATCCGCCTGTGTGCTAAGACCCGTTTTAGCTAATGCTGTATGGTGGGCCGGGCTGTGACCGGGCCCGTGGTCCTAAATGGCTAAACGGTACTGGTGAGCCGGTTCTCAATGGTGCAGGAGGCCGGCGAGCCGGTTCACTTCTATAAGCACACTAGTCGGGATCAGCATACAGGCCTGGGCCGGTTCAACAGTAATTTTTTTAAAAAAAATATATTAAAAAAAGACCAACGGTCATATTTTTAAAATCTTAGTTATTGGCCTTCATAACTTATCCATTTGCCACTTTAAAAAAATAGCTATTGGGCCCCCAAACTTTATATAATTATATTTTTCTTAATTCTTAACTATAAATATTTTCTCATTCTTTCATTTTTACTCATCAATTCATCAATCTGTATCAATTTATATATAATTTCTCTTCTATAATTGCTTATTTTATTATTGTAATTTCGTGAAAACTTGTTAAGTTGATGAATTGAAGTGTCCAAGCCTTCAACGATTTTCAATTTTCAAAAAGTTGTTCGGCAATTCGGTAAACTCGTTCCAACTTCTTAAGTTTTAAGAATATATTTTTGTTAGTTTTAGTTTGCATAATTGTAATTAATATGGCATTTTCTTTGAAAAAATATTTGGTGGTATGGGAAAAGCTAAAATTAGTAAAAGTAGTCGCCAGCCTACTGCCCTTCCCCTGGCTCCCCGACCCATACATGTTACCCGTCCTGCTGCTCCTATTATTCTTGATAGTGATAACACTTGTTTTCAATTTTTCAATAATGAATTTTGCCATAATGTTGTACCGGGTCAAAGATTAAATGAAGAAGTTATGAATGTTCTTTACCCTAATGAAACTATCTAAGAAAATGATGAGGTATATGAGTAAGTAGATGAAACCCAACCGCATTTAGATGATACACATACTAGTCCTGTTAATAACCCCACTGATGCACCGGTCGACTTACCTGTAGAAACCCCTACTTTTAATATATAATATTCTAAACGCTTAGAAACATCATTAGTTTGGAAATTTTTTACTCAAGTAAAAGAACAAAATAAGGCTAAGTGTAACAATTGTATGAAATTGCTAGCGCATAAATACACAGAAGACCGTAGCGCATAAATTGTTTAATGAGCTGCCGATATATTCTGCCAATGGAAAAAACGAGGCTATAAAAGCAGATCAAATCTATAGAGCACGATGAAAGCTAACTTCAGATATCCGAAGAAAGTCCTTTCAACCATTTGCATTTTGAAGTCTGTTACCTTTTTTTTTTTGCTTGGCTTCATTTCTTTATGTTTTTGTATACTTTTCCAGTGTTGACTAGAACTGCAAATGGCCCAAGTCAGCTGAGTGTTTGATGTCCTACCTCTAGTAATGGTTGATTTTTCATAAACTATAGCTAAGTCAAATGCCAAATTTCACGCATATTAAAAAAATTGTTTGAATTAATTTTTTTTCGGATAGGAGTAAGGCATGCGTATCACCTTCTTCAGACCCACTCTGTGGGATTATACTGAATAATTGTTGTTGTTGTTGTTCTTTTTTCGTGTAATGAAACTCTATAATGCACTGCTCTCTATACTAGTGTAGCTAAAGAAGTCATGTGCTTAAATACTTGTTCGTGTCAAAATTAAAAAAAATTGCTGCTATCAGGAATAGAACTTGCAACCTTTTATAAATTTTGACACCCCTTGAACATTGCACTAAGAGTTTGTCTTGTGTCAAGGGTATCAACGCTTATATATATTTAATTTTTTTTTTTTAAAAATACATATTTACGCAGTGTTATTTTCCGGCGAAGGGATGTCGGTTGACACCCCTCGGACAAGGATAGCTCCGCCCCTAGCCGCAGACTTGTAGAGTATAAGAATTTCTAAGAAGCCTACCCATTAAACCAAATTAAGGATAGTGTATGTAATTTCTTCTTCTTGTTGTTTTTGTTGTTACATATATGCCTCCTATCTTTTTTACTACTGTCATTTGCATGTCTTTTACATTAGTAGTTACATTTATGCCTTCTACCTTGTTGTTATTATTAGTTATAGGCCCTTTACCTAATTTGGTGTTGTTATACTTATGCTTGATGAGGATGAGATAAAAATATGAAAGGTGTTGCCATTCCATTCGATTAGACATATATACATATGCTTGGTAAGGATAAGGTAAAAATACAAAAGGTGTTGTCATACTATTTGATTTGATATATTGTCTACGTTTATTGAGAAAGAGTTGGTTGTTATGTTTGATCATACTCGCTATTTCCCTTGTTCGGCTCTTTCCTTATTAATTACTTGTCTTTTCTCTTATTATTTTTTTTCCTTATGAATTGCATAGGTTATATTAGCGAGTATCATTGACTTAAAAACCTCGCCACTACTTTACCAAAGTTAATCAAGATACTTACTGAGTACATAACGTCGGATGTACTCATACTACACTTCTGCATGCACACTCCATGCGTGCAGATTTTAAAGTTGAGATATTAGAGACGTCGAAGGCTAGCAACGAGGATGTACTCGCATTCCAACCGGAAGCTACCACCTTATTCGTGACTAGGATTTGAACATCTATTTATGTATATTCAAGAAAATATTATATTTTTTTCGGACCAATATTATAAACCTAAATCTTAATGGCTTATGACTTGTATTATCAATTTTTAAAATACTAGTATGGATTTTCACCATTTTATTTATTGATTAAAGGTAATATTTTTTATTTGAATTATATTTTTTATTGTTTACCTTACCTAGCATGTTATGGATAAGACTAAGTGGAATTTTAGATCATCACGCTTTTATAATCATATAAAAGTTGTAATCCCACAAGTTTTTAGCTTTTAAAATCATGAGTTTTTATACCAAGTCAAACTTTGTCGCATCACTCCAAAGGAGTGAAATTTTTAGGAAGACCAAAAGTGTTCATTTTAACAAACTTAAGGGAACAGAACTACTCAAAAATATATTAAAAGACCATTTTAAATCTACACCAAACTTAAGGATCATATTTGTCATTTTCTCCGTCACTAAACCTCAAAAGCACACACTCGGGAAAACTCCTAAATTCTCAGCGCTGTCCTTCAACTTTAGAGTCCCTCTCCTCTCTGCCCCTTTCTTCCGTCGAAACTTTCTAGAGAGTTCCAATCCACCAAACCATGGTGACCGTTATGCAGAAAATCAAAGACATCGAAGATGAGGTATCAAAGAAACACTCAATTTATTGTTTTAAATCGTTTAAATTGGAAAAATGATATTACTCAGATGATTAAATGAAATTAATCATTTCAATTTTAGCTATTACTGTATCAATTTTCTGCTAATTAATTTAAAAATTAACATTTTTAGTTATAGAGCTTTATGATATTTAAAAAAGGGTGATTTTTTGTGCATTATTTAATTTTCAGAGTAGAGTATCTAAGTTTTTATTTTTTTTATTTTTTTTATAGCTGTATGAGTAACTTAATTCTTTTTGCATAAAAAAAAATGAAATTTAACCGATAAATGGAAAAGACAGAATGAGAAAAATTAAACGGGAAAGGATACTGCTTATATTTCCTAAACAAAGGACAAGTATATACTTGATTTTCTATAATGGAATTTTTTCAGAAATGAATGGCAATGGAATGGAAAAGATATCATTCTGGGTCCCAAGTAGAACTATGCGGTCTTTGGTTCAAATCTCAATAGAATTAGGTGATTTCTTCCCATTTGTGGTAGTCAATGTTACCTTGTATTTTGCTGGTAGGAGGTGGCAGGTACCGGGTGGAATAGTCTGAGGTCTAGGTGCACGCAAACTGGTCTAGACACCACCGTCATAAAAGGTCTCATTCTGAGTCCATAATTTGATAAGTATTACTTACTAAATATCAAGATTTGGATAAACTTATATGGTTTAGTGCGAGTTTTTGCTTCGTTTGACCCCGTCTCGAGATAATTTTTCAAATTAGTAGTTTATTATGTTGCATAAAGCATAGTGGCTATCATCAAATGATGGAGAATCAAGTTTCAGGGTCCTGGTGAAACCTAATAATTTTGAAACCTGAGAAATAAGTATTGGACCTTTTAAGTCCACTCGTAAATGGAGCTATCCTAACATATCTCGTAGATTTAAATCCATTTGTCCTCACTCTTATATCCTAACTAATTTGAAAACAAAATCAGCTCTAGTGAGTGCTTTCTTGATCCGCCATTAGCTTTGGTTAATTGTAATATATAATAAAAAATTAAGACTTTGAACGTGGTGTGTGGATCTGGAACTTTCAATGTTCATACATCTAAAGTCAAAGAGGAAAAATCCATATTAGTAGATCTATTCGATTCTTCTTATATATATTTGAATCATACCTATTAGAGAAGCAGAGTAAACTAAGTTGATTACCTCTTTTCATTATATTCTAGATATTTATTTTTTCAGTTTGTATTCACTCAATTATGCCTTTGGCCATATGACACCTTTATTTCTTTATGCCGAATAGATATTACTGATGGCTAGAAAGTAAGAAATTGTCTCTTTGCTTGCAGATGGCTAAGACCCAAAAGAACAAAGCTACTGCTCATCATCTTGGTTTGTTAAAGGTAGCACAGTCACAAATATTTGATTGGTTAATTTCAGGTTACACGAATTTATGTCCGGTCATTGATATGCGGTTGGGTTGCTTATGTTTTATGTTCATTATTGTAGACAAAGGGAAGCATTATTTTTCACATTCTTGGATTTGTTTACATGTCATGAGCTTACATCACTCTAAATTTATATTTGGACTTTGTTTTTCTACAATCAGCTTAATAATCAAGACTCTTAACCATACACGAGACATAACCAAGAACTGGAAAATATTTTCTTACCAAAAAATTAATTTATTCTTTTGCTTATCATGCTTTCTGTTAAAATGTCATATTATAGGTTGATGCTAGTAAATATGGGTCTAGTGTCTTTCTGTTGTCCAAATGTAATTATTGGGTTGAAATACTATGTCCTAAAAATTGCAACACCCCCCCCCCCCTCCCAAAAACAAAATTGCCCTAGGTTTGTCAAGATACCGTGCATATATAATCTTCCAATGCTTTAGTTTTTTCTCTAGTTTAGATGCTGGTTGATATGAGAATATCTGTTTAACAAATGCCTGGGTTCTTTAAGACATATAAGGAGATATCTAGATAGTGCACAAATTTAATGCTAGTTTAGATCTTATCTTCTTGAATTACATAATGCATCCTCTGTCATTTACTATGAAAATATATTCTAATATTCTTTTCCTCTTTATTGGCAACTTTTCCATTTAGGGCCCGTTTGGATTAGCTAATTTGAAGTAGCTGATAAGCATTAAGTGCTGAAAAGTACTTTTAAGTGCTTAAACTGATTTAATAAATAAACAGTTACATATTTGGGTACAAGTGCTGAAATTGATGATAAGTTATTGCAGTATTTGATAAGAAAGTGCTGATAAGCTCTTTTTCTGTTAAAATGACTTACAACAACAACAACAACTACCCAGTATGTTCCCACAAAGTGGGGTCTGGGGAGGGTAATACGTACACAGGCCTTACCCCTACCCGAAAGGGTAGTCTGTTAAAATGACTTAAATAACCTTAAAAATGTTTACACTTATAAGGACATAATTTCTTTAAAATTTAGATTCAAGATCGATTCAAATACAAAATATTCTATTTGTTATTATATTTTAAATGCAACTGTGCTTAAATAAGATAATTTTTTTGATAAATATAATTTATTTTGTGCATATAATCATAAGTTATAATAATTAATAGATTGACAAAAATTTCTCAATAAAAAATAAAAATAGGACAAAATATTTGAAGAGAAAGAAACACTGTCTTCATCACCACAACACTAAGAAAATAATACACCAAAAAATTGATATGTCCTCATTTGTTACATACAGTTCAAAGATTAATACACAATCACATAGATATAAATATGCAAAGAAATAGAGAATTTGCTTATCTTAAATAGTCAATGCGAATTGTAGTCTTGAAGATGCCGGTTTAGGTTGAAAAAATTACTTGGGACTGTGAGTATCGATGTAGGAATTTTATTCTAAAAAGGAATATTTTAAGGATAAAATAATAAAAATCTTGGTCAAACTTAAAGTGCTTATAAGCTAAAAATTCATAAGCCGGGGTGGACCACCTTATGGCTTATTTTTTTACTTATAAGCACTTGACTTATAAGCACTTTTAACTTTACCAAACGCTTAGATAAGCCGAAAAGTGCTTATAAGCTAGTTTGACCAGCTTATAAGCTTAGACAAACACCCTCTTACTCTTTTTGTGATAGAAAGTCATCGTATTATGTTTTAATCCTATACTCCCTTTGGCTCCAATTGCTTGACCTACTCCTTGTTGTTCACTTCATTTCTATTACTGGCGGCACTTTCTGTTTAGAGCTGCTCGAATTAGCATGGATAGTTTTCCTATATATAACTGTTACTTTGGTTTGATATAATTATAAGTTTATAACACATCTCTTAACTCAAAAACATGCTATTTCTTTTCTTTTCCAGAACTCCAACTCGTGTTGTATCAATATTATGATATTAGTTTTTTGTTAGTCATAGATGCAGTAACGCGAGATAAAACGAGTATTCTCGCACTCATTCATCTTTGAAATAGCAACATGCTAAAAATAACTAGGTAAATTTACCATCAATACGAAGAGATTTTACTATATTCACTTGCTATGGTTATTTTATAGTACAATGAGCTTTTCATGCTACAAACTAGTTGTCTTGTGATACAATGCATGGCTAGGCAAAACCCGCAAACTGTCCAAGGGAGCTTCAAGAGCTTCTCAGATTAGCATATGACATTTTGTTGTCTATAAGTGTTGATGTGGTTTGACAACATAAATGCATAATAACACATCTCTAACTCCAAAACTCGATTTCTTTCTTTTCCGAAAGTCTAATTGGTATAATATCAGAATTTCTGCATTAGGCTTTGGTTAGAGATATGTGCAGTAAACATGGGAAAAACAAATATTTATTTTCGCACACTCATTCATCTCTGAAATGTTAACATGCATAAAAATTATAATTACTTGCAATGACTATTTTATTTTTTATAATTAGTTTTTCACTACAAACTAATATTTTGTGATGCAATGCATGACTAGGCAAAACTGGCAAAACTTCGAAGGGAGCTTCTTACTCCTACATCAAAAGGTGGTGGTGGAGCTGGAGAAGGTTTTGATGTTACAAAAAGTGGTGATGCAAGAGTGGGTTTAGTGGGCTTTCCTTCAGTTGGAAAGTCGACACTCTTGAACAAATTGACTGGAACTTTTTCTGAGGTGTGTAACCATCCAGTGATTTCTAAGTTCGTTATCTAGTGCTTTGATTCTCTTAGTTCAGGAATTCTCTTTCGGCTAACAGAAGTGTAGATAAGAAAACTGCAAAACAGTCTCTTGTTTGTAGTTTCTTTTTGGTTCACCCAGGAGGTCCATATGTGTATAGAGACGATTGAGTTTCTTTTGCAGAGAACCATATTGCAGTGTAGGTTCTTTACCTTTTTTAGTATACACGATAAGAGGTAAAAATTTTCATCTTTGTAATTATGAAAAAGGGTCTTGTATTAGCTTTTTAGAAGTTTGAATTTTAAGTGTCAAATATCATACGGAAACCTTTTCAGTTGAAATATCAGCCTTTTCATGGAATAATTATGAGGAAATGAATGGCATCTCTTTTGTAGTAGAGGCAGTACCATGAATAAATATCCACCCGATATATTTGTCAGAGTATCAAGCATCAGATTAGCTTATGAGAAGCATGTGTAAACTATATTTAAATGACATTCCAATTAATATTTGGCTGAATTCTTACAAGAGGGTTGGTCGAGTGGAAGGGACCTCCAGCTCGAACCATGAGATCGAGGTGCAACTTACCAAGGGGAAAAAGTGGAAAAGCCACGGTTGGCCCCGTGGTGTGGAGGGGGTGGTGGTCGGTGGGTTTACCCTATAATGACACTTGTTTTCTGAACGCTTTAGATTTGTTCAATGTGCACCTTTTACAGTTGTACTCTGTGTCAGCCCCCTTTTAGAGGAGATGAGTGCGATCTCTCTGGCTCATATGCTCTTTAAGAAGATAAGAATTGGCAGATAGAATTTCAAAAATTTGTGGTTTGAAAGTTCATATGGTTTTGGAAGGAAAAAGATTTACTATGAGTAACGAACTTTATATTGATGAGAAAGCAGTACAATGATGCAAAGTGAAGTTTATCCTTCAAAAAAGGAGTTGTACTCCCCATAAATGATTTATGGAACTCCAGAATGAATATTTAAGAGTAAAAAAGGAACGTATATCATTCTTCTAGGAAATTTTTGTCTTTTCTATGAAGTCTGGGAAATATAATCTTTGAGCAAGGAGCATAACTCAAAATTTTAAGAAATCTTCTATAATAGTAGAAACATGAGAGCAATGAAGTAAATACTTTAGCTCTACAGATGCATAAAGATGCTTTCTTGAATTCTTCTTTCCTTTTAGCTTTTGTGGCTAATAACATTCAACAGAAAAGAATTGGCTTGAGGTCTTTGTGGGTAGGTTACGCTGTTAAAAGTATATAAATTTCCTACCTACAAATATATAAATATATAAATTTCCTACCTACAAATATATAAATTTCAACAAGTTTTATGTTTACGCTGTCATGAAAGATATATAAATTTCCTACCTACAAATATATAATTGGTAGATGTGGATCTTCTTCGCCACAGTAGCATTGCCATGGGCTGTACTGTAGTAGTATCGGCATGAACTAGAGTCTAAAAAGATGGATCTTTGCACAAAACATAAAACTTGTTGAATATAAGTTGGACGAATTTACACATGGAAGTTACTCTTTTAATATCAAATTGTGATTCCATAGCTTGCTTAGTGATTTGGTAGTTGATGAGTCTATTCTTGAGTTTATCACAGAGTAGGGAAGGTGAAGTGGCAATATAGTTATGTAACAGTCTCCTAATCAGGGTACCTAACTTGATTGATTTGAATGCATAACTTAGTCAATTTGAATACGTGCGCTGTCTTAGCTATAATCTCTTTAAAATATAGTAGTACAAGTTGCTCAGGTTTGTATTCCGGAAACACAGTTTGTTGCTCTTACATAACATTTTCCCTTAACTATTATTTTTGTTTCTCTTTCCTTTTTCCCTCTTTTATGGATGGAAGGGGGCAAGAGTTTTTACTTTTCATTATGATGTCTATTTTGAAAGTTAGATCTAATTTATTATCACAAGGTTTAACTTGATCTGCCAATCAGAGACAAATTTACTTTTCAAGGGGAGAAAAGGCTTCATCATTTAATTTTGATTCTTGTAGGTCAAGAAATAAGCAAATCGGTTATTTCTCGAGTTGATTGTTTATCTGCTCTAACTTTTTGGGACCACCAAATGTACTTTAAATGTAGTGGCAAGAAAATATATAGGTAGTTATTGATCATTATCGGATCCGTATCTTCAAAGCAAAATCAACTCTTTTCTAGGTAGTGAATTGCCTTTGATTACGAGTTATTTGTGCTACTACAATCGGCTGTCCAAGCAAATATAACCTGTTTTGTTGGCTTGACTTCTAGGAAAAACATGATGGGACTTCACATTGCAAGACGGTTTCATTACGCCTTCTCCTAACAAGCCCTTCTGTGGTTGACAGGTTGCTTCGTATGAATTTACCACCTTAACGTGCATTCCTGGTGTCATCATGTATCGAGGAGCTAAAATCCAGGTATCATAAACCTTCATGATTTTTTAGAAGACACTATAGTTTGCTACTTGTGCAAATAAAACTATCAACTCAAAGGAGTACCGGTTTTTTTTGTTTTTTTTTTATGAGAGTAGGAATTGATCTATTTGGATACAGATACAAACTTTGCGCACTTGTGTCAATATTTGAAAATAGATTTTTGTTATAATAAATAAGGAGAATTTGAAAACAGTTTGTACTAGTTACTCTGCGATGAGATTTTCTCAAGGAGGATTTTCTTCCTTGAAATGTTTTTCTAGGTTTTATTAGCCACTAGTTGTTTCTGTAAATGTCTTAGCTTCAATTATATAATCCAGATAATCAGAGGAGGCGTGAACTCTGAACTATGGAAGACAGTTATCTGACTTGTTGATTACCTTATAAAAAAGGTTATCTAACTTGTTGGTCTCTTGAAGTGTACCATTTCTCAGCTTTAAGGGAGAGTATGTTTAAATTATGAATATGTTTATACTAGGTATAAGATGTGGTTTCACTTATCCGAAAAAAGTACAAGAATAAAGAGTTGTGGTTACATCTGTATATTGTTTTTTCTTATATGTTAGAATCACTTGCTAAATGTTGTGACTGTGTTTCCTTTTTTAATGTAGGAGCAATTATTGCTATTCTTTCTAGGGTGAGTATCAGTATAGTTTTTTTTTGTCTAGAAGAACCTCCACTGCTTGCAATTTTATTCGCGGCTTGCCTTATTATGAGAGCATTCTTCCCCATTAGTGTGAAGCACTGATGAAGCCGAAAATCCCTTTTCTGGAAGAGACTTCAATGTACTCTTATTGGTCATTTCTTCACGGACTAGTTATGTAGAGATTACAATAAATTGAGTTTTTATACAGTGAATAGTGATGTAGGGATTGATAACTTTAGTTACTTTAGGTGAGGTAGAGGAAGGCCGAAAAAGTATCAGGTAGAGGTTATTAGGCAGCACATGGCACAACTTAGTTACTCTTAGTTACTTTAGGAGGTAGAGGAAGGCCGAAGAATGATTATGCAAGGAGAGGTGATTATGCAGGACATGGCACATCTTCAATGTTAGTAGGGTGTAGAGCGTGCTTCCTTTCCATACCAGTAGTTTTGGTATTTTTCTCGTTTTGTCTTATTCTTAGATTTCTATTACTACCTGATGCTGCTTCTACGTCGGTTTTGTTGCTATCTTGTTGTTGTTACTGCTTCTTTTCATGACCTTTTCACTACTATATTGCTTTTCCTTACTGTTGTGATTATGCGTGCCTTGGGTGGTCTATTGGAAATAGTTGCGTACAGACTACCCCCTAAACCCCATTTGTGGGAATACATTGAGTATGTTGTGGTTGTACTCTTATCCATGTATGGCTAATACATGAATTTCATAAATTACATATAGATTTTCACATAAATTATGAATGTATCTTTTTGATAAGTGTGGTGTCTGAGCCTGGTTGTGCACACCCCATAACTTATGCAAGTATTAAAAATGCAGAATATAATAAGGCCAACCAACTGCTTTATAGAGTTATGTGGCATTTATCTTTTCTTTTACAATCAACCAAACATGATATTAACTTAGAAGAATTTTGTATTGAGATTATTTCTATTAGTGAGGTAAACCAAACACCCCCTTAATGTATATCATAGTTGGAGCCAAGTGAGTAAGCTGGCCCGAATGTTGAAGCTCTTTCCTCGAGAAGGAAAATGGTCAAAGATAAGTGGATGTGGAATGAATGACATAAAATGCTTTCAGTGTACGAAACCATTCTATTGGAAAACTTTGGGTAGGCTGCCTTGCCCGGACCCTGCATAAACGCGAGATGTTTTGTGCATGTGGCTGCCCTTTGGTTTTGGCTGTCAAGTGGTGATTAAGTTGTGAGGTGTTATGTACCATCTTCTAATAAATTTGATTTCTTTTTTAAAAATGGTATCTATTCATAGCATTGGGCTCCTCAAGGCTGAATTGATCCGTTTGCCCAAAATTAACCCAACATTAGCTTCCATTCGTCATTTCCCCCTTCATCTTTTCTTTTAATTGTACATGTTAAGAGAGAGCTCCTGCCTGGTGGCAAAGGTGTGTTATTCACCATGCAACAACAACAACAACAACCCAGTATTATCCCACAAGTGGGGTCTGGGGAGGGTAATATATACGCAAACCTTACCCCTATCCCGAGGGGCAGAGAGGCTGTTTCCAAGATGTAAATAAAACTAAAGTTGCAGCCTTGCAGGTGCCAGGCAGTGAAGTATTACTTAGTTTTCCTAATTCACGAAACTCTTTTATCTACTTTATTGTATATAAGGACACATGGTGACCAGTGAAAGACTACTTAGCTTTTACTCTTGATATCTTTATTTATTCTTTTTCTTTAATGTGTGTGGTTGACATCTTATGGATTATCGATCTCACAAGCATCATAATGTTTAACTCTACTTATAAAAAAAAAATCATAATGTTTAATTCTGTAATTTTGCTTAATATAAAACTCTCTTGCTCATCCCATTTCCGGATTTGTTTGGTAGTTGTTGGATCTCCCAGGAATTATTGAGGGTGCCAAGGATGGAAAAGGTAGAGGAAGGCAGGTAAAGTGTTGTCTTTGCTTCTTAGCTATCTCATTATTTCTTTAGCACCATATATTTTTTCATAAGAAAACAGAGATTTAATTTATAAGGAATCTGTATCCAAGACAACAAGTAGATCCATTTAAAACCCAAGAAAATGGTATCTGAAATGAATTCTCTTCAATCAGGAATCTGTGTATTTTCTCCACATTGCATATGCTCTCCATTCTAATTTGCTCAACTCTCTTTCCTTTTTTGGTTGCAAAATGAGTAAACTATGCTATATCTAGTTATTTAGAAACTATTTAACTTTTACATTCCTAATTCACTATTAACATGAGTTGTTGTAGGCCCCATTGAATATAAAAACAAACGTCAAAGGTTAGTTTTGGTACTTCTTACATATTAAGCTTATGCATCAAATTGTTTCTTAAACTTCTTCTCCAATAAAAAAATGCCAAATAGTTTGGAATAAGATGGGATGAAATTATAAAAATTGGAATGAAGTATATGGAACCACTAAAGCACACCTCTCAAAGCAAATATACCCACTTCTTGATAAACCAACAATTACATCCAGCTTTACGTTGGCCATTTCCCCTTCCTAACTGTACCTTCAATGAATAGATATGCTAAGGAACTATGTTGCGCAGACTCTCCAAAATGTAGCCGCACCCGTGTCAGATCCTTCAAAAATGCATTGCTTTTGGAGGATCCGACACGTATCCTGCCACATTTTCACTTTTTTCGGAGAGTCCGAGCAACATAGCTAAGGAAGGACCTGAATATTTTGGCGAAATTGAAGACATGATAGCTATTGTAGAACTACACAAAGAAAGAGGATGATCTGGTGTTGCATGCCAACTAAATGCACCATATCACGGCCAACAATAGTCACATTCCCTCAAATTTCTGTCCCCCATCCTCTTTACTTTTATAAATAGGTATAAATGAATTGCCGTGTGCTCGTAATTATTGGTGTATGACATAAAACCTTGAGAGTCTTCAACCTTCATTTCTTGTTTTATTAAGATGTAGTTGGTGGGCTTAATATCACTTATATTGTGATTGATGACAAATACAGGTTATCAGTACTGCAAGGACATGCAATTGTATACTTATTGTTCTTGATGCAATAAAACCAATTACTCACAAACGTCTCATCGAGAAAGAGCTTGAGGGATTTGGTATTAGGTAATAGACTGTTGGAATGTTTGCGTTCCCCTTGTGTAATCTTTTCCTTTCCCCCTATTGATTCATGGTTCTTGGTGCTCTTCCCTTTATTAGGTTGAACAAGGAACCACCTAATCTGACATTCAGGAAGAAAGAGAAGGGCGGGATCAATTTAACATCAACAGTGACCAATACTCATTTGGACCTCGACACCGTAAAAGCCATATGCAGCGAATACAGAATACATAATGCTGATGTTCATCTTAGATATGATGCAACTGCTGATGACCTTATTGATGTCATTGAAGGCAGTAGAGTATATACGCCTTGCATCTATGTTGTGAACAAAATTGATCAAATCACAATGGAAGAGCTGGAGATTCTGGATAAACTTCCACACTATTGTCCGATCAGGTAGTTATCCGTTATTATAAGTTTCTTTTTTTTTCTTTTCATCTATCATTTACTGATTTCGGTAAATAAAAGCTTCATGGATAACAACATATAGGAACCCGTGACAAAAATTGGTGAAAGCCTAATAGAAATGTGCACTTCTTAATACTTCGATAAAGTGTATAAAATATATGCACTTCTTCAATATAGCTTGAGACTCTTGATGATGAGTATACATCAGACTCCGCGATCTTGGTAAAATCTCGATTAGCGCTGTGTATGTCCCTTTATTCCCTCCATTCATCATTTGAGTGGCACATTGTTCTTCTCGTTGTGGTTGACCCTTGACCCTATTCAAGTCAATATTTTTCTTTTGATATTTCCAGTAAGGTCAGACCTAGATTTCGTTTGGTTGGCAAACATCATATGATAAGTAGCCGATAAGAAAAAGCATTATTGAAGTAATGTGTGCAGTTAAACTAGTTGTTCTACAAAACATTGATTCAACTGTGACCATCCAGTAAAGAGGCAAGTAGGTGTTAGCTGGCTCGATCTTTTTGGACGATTGGATTGGCTCCATCACATGGCATAGGCTTGGCGCTTGAACTTCATGAGTGCAGGGTTAAGGATCTCTTACCAAAGTTATGGATTGAAATGATTGTTCTATGCATTTCCTGCTTGTGGTTCACAACCACCTTTTTTTTGGGGTGGGTGTGGTGTGGGTGTGGGTGACATTTACTTCTCTGTGAGGTTTCCTGTCATCACATCTGTCTGAATTCAGAAGGATTAATGGAATTATATCACATAATATTTCTAGACTTACAATATATGTAGATTCTTTGAACTTTAGTAAGATAATAACCGAGCATGTTTTTTGTTTTTTCTAGTAGAGTAGCACTTACATTTTGTAGTAGAGAATGACTACGCCCATATTGGATCTATAAGACTCTCATATAAGAAGCTCTTATTATACAGTTTTACAAGTTACACTCATTCCTTCTTGTCGCCATTACTTTTGTCATCCGTTGTCCAGCCGAGGGTCTATCGGAAACAACCTCTCTATCCTTCTAGGGTAGGGTTAAGGTTGCGTATATCTTACCCTCCCCAGACCCCACTTGTGGGAAATTACTAGGCTTCATTTTTGTTGTTGTTACACCCAATTCAAGCCTGATAAATTTCATTACTTGCTGTAGTGCTGTCTTTCATCATCTATGCTTCCATTTTGGTTCTCTGTTGTGTTTTCTCATTGCCTTGTTCTCTGAGAAATGAAGTTGCTGGAATCATTTTAAGTTCATGTCTTCTCTTCACTTAAGAATATATCAATCTTATCATAAATGCTTTTTATATGATTTCTTGCAGTGCTCATTTGGAATGGAATCTTGATGGCTTGCTGGAGAAGATTTGGGAATATCTCAGTCTAACCCGTATATACACCAAGCCGAAGGGAATGAATCCAGACTATGAGGACCCAGTAATTCTATCATCAAAGAGGAGGACAGTGGAGGACTTCTGTGACAGAATCCACAAGGATATGGTGAAACAATTCAAATAGTATGTTGTTCCTTTCAACAGTTCTTCTTTTACAGTTTTCTTATATTGATGTTAGAAGTACCCTTCACATGTGTTGTCATGAGGATGAGTTTACGTATGGCAATTTTTGGAAGTATGGTATTCTTCTTTACAAAGTAAGGGAAAAGGGATTTCCAAGGGAGACATGAGGAGGGCAGAGGAAGTGCGTCAAGGGACAATTGTGCATACTACGACAAGGACCTTCTCTCCTGTGGCCTGAATATGGCAAAGGAAAGGAGAACGGGGCGTCGCTGGGGGGAGGGAGTGGGCCGGTGGGGTATGAGGTTTCCAGCAATTTTCTGAAACTCTAAAGGAGCAGGATACTGCAAACTCCAGGCAGCTTCCTCGACATTCTTCAAAAAATTCAAATGCTTCTTGAGCTAGTTACTGGAAAACTAATAAATTGTTAGGATTGTACAAACCTCCACCATACTAAAAATCACACCCAATGCCACTCAAATGCTTATTAAGCTTGTGGGTTTTGTGGCAGTAAAGCTCTGATTTCCATTTCCCCCTTCTTTTTCGTGTTTGGTTTTGTTTAATGGTGAGAAACAGGAAGTCTATCTGTCAAAAGATTGATGAAGCATAATTGTTACCCCTGCAAGTCTATTTTCATCAGATAAAGAAATAATTTGATGAAGGCCAAATCAGATAGGATTACAGTCATGAGTCTTAAAATAGCCTTTGCCGATGCTAACTTGCTTTGTATTGAAGCGTAGTTGTTGTGGTGTTTTAAAATAGCTTTTCTATGCTTTCCTGGTCCATTGGGTCGAAGCTTTTATTATCATTGCCCCTCACTTGGTAAATCAGCATTTGAACTAAGGCGATTATGATAACTTGCATGATCATAATGCTGTCTTTGAAGACCTTTTTCCATTGACTCACATCATTTGATTTCATATAGTTTGTCATAGAATGTTAACATTTAGGTTTGGTATGATGTGATATTTTCTGTCTTCTTAACAATCACGTGCCTTGGGTGCTGCAGTGCGCTGGTTTGGGGTTCAAGTGCAAAACACAAACCTCAGAGGGTGGGCAGGGTAAGTACTCTGAACTGCTTGTATTACATTTTATCCACTGGTTTCTTTGTTGCTTGTCCCTTCCTAGATTTTCTGCAATTAGAATGCTGTTCTTTACACTTTGTTCTGTACCAGGAACATGAACTAGAAGATGAAGACGTCGTCCAAATCATCAAGAAGGTGTGATTGCAGAACTTGTACTTTGAATGCTGCAGTTGATGCAGATCTCTAGCACTAAAGGGTATCATCGCATGTTGAGGTTTGTCCTAGATTGCATCCCTTGGTTTAGTTGTCCTTTTTCCGGTAGGTAGATCTAGTTTGAACAAAGTAAATCTAGTTGTGCATGTTGTCACGGACAAGCTATATGGTGAATCTGCGCACATACTGGCCAATCGTCTCTGTATCATCTAAAGCCTGCGCCAGTTAGCAGTTAGTGGTAATTGAAACTGCAAAATTTTTGTTTGTTTGACATTGTTGCCTCCAACTGGAGCTAAAATTTTCCATGAGAGCTTTTAGTGTTTTTGATGATTTTACGTTGAATCTTTTGTCAAATCTCCGTTGCGTAAACCAGGGCTTTCCACGCGCCGGAACAAGAATCTTGGAGTAGGAGTTTCCAAATCTCTTGTTTGACTCCCATCTAATTTGATGCAACCTGTATTAAACTTTCGTCAGATTTTTCAGAATATGCAGGTAAGTATATTTACAAGATTTGAATGCGCCAGAACTCATTATGACTTCCAAACCTGCCCAATACTACTTCCATTTAATATACTATGACTTTCACTTTATGAAAGGTTAAGGGTCTAGCATAAAAAACCAGTCAGTCAGCAGTAACTGCATAATTTCTCACAATTAGGCCCACATCACGGGTTCAAATCTTGTGTATTTAAGTGAATGCTGGAGGGACGCGCTCATTTATCCACCAAATTTTGAACCATGCGTCACTGATCCGTGAGATTACTGAGTCAAAAAAGAATTACCTAATTGTTTCTCTAATTAAAGGAGTTATATTTGTTTATAAAGGTGGTAGAAGGCTCATATTTAAGAGCAGGTCACCCTTTCGGAGTGGAAAAGAGATCTGAGCACACACTACAACCGGATCTCAACAATCAACCAAATGTAATGAGTTTTAATTTGTCTATTTGTTTAATTTTTGAGCTTAACTTTAAATGACAACACTTAAAGAACTCACCTAAGGAAGAAGGAAAATCATGAGAATGGTCACCTCACATTTAAATTAATCTTTTGAGACGATAAAATTATCCAAGTGTGTTTCTCATACACTGAGGGGTCGTTTGGTATATGATATAAGTAGATATAGTGCTAGTATAAAGTTTTAATACCACCTTAATACTTTGTTTGGTTATCAAAGCTGTTATAAGTTACCTTGGGATTAAAATTAGTGCCGGAATAACTTATACCTTATAAGAGATGGTGTAATTAGTGTTGTGATAACTTATACATTTTTTTTAGAAATTATGTAATTGCTATTTTTAAATACAACATACCACAGCGGATAAAAAAAATACCAGAATGACTAATCCGAGCGGCCAAGACCCCTAATGACTTTGCTCTTCCCCTTAGATATTGGTTCAGTTACCAAAAAAGAGAGAACAAAAAGGTAGTCTTGTCATTGTGCAAATCCAAAAAATCAACAGACGACTAAAATTGTGATTTCCACTTTGCCAATTCTTGGAGAACCGTCAGAAATTGGTCAGCTCCAATTCTCTCGTTTAGAAAAGGTAAACAAGTAAGAGCTCCTATTTCTGAGTGTTTGATTTCAAGTTTTTATTTCCTTAAACAATGTAGAAATGGAAAGGAGTTAATCTGAACTATCTCCATTTTAAAAAATAATAAAATAGAAAATTAATTCCTTTTGGCAAATACTCGCTTTCTGTCTACTTTTTACAAATATCATAACGGGTGTGTTTGGTATGAAGGAAAATGTTTTCCATGGAAAATGTTTTCCTAGAAAATGTTTTCATGGAAAATGAGTGATTTTATCACTTATTTTCTCTTGTTTGGTTATTAAGTGGAAAACATTTTCCGGAAAATATTTTCTATGTTTGGTTAGAGAGTAAAAAATAGTTTTTTTAGAAATATTTTTTTTGCAACTCTCCTACCCCTCCCCCTCCCACCTCCCCCACCCCTCCCCTTCCCGAAGTCTCTAAAAATTGACACAATCTAAAGGAACTAATGTGATGCTTTACTTTTTAACGCAAAAATCGCGTATTTCCGAATCGGTAAATTTATAATTTCTAAACCCGTAAACTTTCGAACTCATAATTTTGGAACTTGTAAAATATTGAGTCTTTAAATGATAAATAATAAAATTAAAAACTGAAAAATATATTTTAAAATTTTTTTCGGGGGGGGGGGGGGGGGGGGGGGGGGGGGGGTGGGGGGGATGGCAGTAAATCGAAAAAAAATAAAAATTTAAATTACAAAAAAAAAGTAATTTTTTTGTGGGGGGGGGGGGGGTGGGGGAGGGTGGGGGTGAGGGGGTAGGGAGTGGGGGTGGGTGGTGCAAAAAAATAAGAAAACAGAAATTTAAAATTATAGAAAAAAAAATTAAGGTAAAAGAAATTTTTTTGCGGGGTGGAGTGGAGGGGTAGTAGGGTGGATGGTAACGGAAAAACTGAAATTTTTCTAAAAAAAGAACTGATTTTTGGAGAGGGGGTGGGGTGGGTTGGTGAGAGTGAGAATGGTTGAGAAAGAGCTTTGGAAAATGTTTTCCCTTCTTTTGATAAGGAAAACATTTTCCTCCAATTGGAGGAAAATGAATTGATAAGGAAAATGTTTTCCAAAATATTTAAGCCAACCAAACATGGGAAAATTGGAAAACATTTTCCAGAAAATGTTTTCCTTCATACCAAACACACTCAACATGTAAAACTATCATTTGAATAATTCGATGAAGGCAATTTCAAAATAAGTGAAATGTATTAGTGAGACTGTGAGAGTATGACAAGCGTAGCGAGGCAAGAAAATAGCTGCTCCAAAAAAGAAAAAAGGAAAAGCTCGATGAATTTTCAATGTTAAAATCTTAGGATCCATCCAATAATCAATTTAACCATTACTTTCTAATTTGTAAAAAGACTAAAAGCATGTGCCGAAACCAAGTTTTGTTTTAAAAGGTAAAATTTTCATGTGGCGGCTAGGTTTGCGCATCCAATTGAATTTGTATTTACGTTTGAAAAATAATTTAACTGATAACCAATTTTTAATTTTATTTAACTAATACCTATTTTTTGAAGAACTTTAGAGACATAGGTTTTTCTCTTCTTTAGTGTAGTTTTCTTTTTTGTGCTTGAGAAAATTTTCAACTTAACCATTACGTTTTAATTTGTAACGACACTAAAACCAAGTTTTTGTTCCAAAAGAATTTTAACTTTCAAATTTTGAACAAACTCCAAAACCATTGTTACATTATTTTCCTTGTAATACCTATTTTTTAAAAAAAAAAAAAAAAAATCGGTGTACTAAAGAAACAGAGGACAAAAGAATTATAATCACAATCAACATCACAATTCCTATACTTGACAAGGAGTTGATCATCAAAAGCCACAATACTTTCTACTTCTCAGAAGCGTTTCATCAAACACATTAGGGGGGAATAAAATTCACGATAGGCACATTATCATTGTCATTACAGAGAAGTTAGAAAAATATGCAGAAATCAATCTCATGAGCTTTCAAGCTTTCACACAGCAGTTGAAGTAGCTGAAGATGCTTCTTCTTGTCTGTCAAATAAAATTCAAAACACAGTAATGAGAATATCATACTAATATATGTGCAAAACTTGTGCAACAATCAATATATCCGCTCAACAACAACAATAAACCTTGTGTAATCCCACAAGTGAAGTCCCAAAAGGGTAGTGTGTGCGTACACCTTACCCTTACCTTGAAAAAAATAAGATAGAGAGAGGTTGTTGCCGATAAATATTTCAACTCAAGAGACATTAAATCAGCAGCAATATATCAATCTTTCTGTCAAGACACTTTTTTCCATCTATTTATTTCTCTTGTTTTGATTTTTATTCAGTTTTCTTCAAGGGGTCCATCCATTGCATGTGCCTTTGAGAAATAAGGATAGATACTTGCTCAAAGAATTTTTGTGGGCAATAAATGTTGCTTACCAAATAAGGCAAGCATCACTTTCTTGCAACTTGCTTATATTTTTCATGTGAGTTTGGCACTTATCCAAGGACCACATGAGATCAGCACTTGTTCCCAATTTAAACCACCATTTAATATATGAACCACATTCGATCAAACAAATAACAACAAACTCAGTGTAATCCCACATGTATGGTCTGAGGAATCCCACATGTATGGTCTGAGGAAGAGGAAGATAATATATATACAAACCTTAACCCTACCTTGAAAAGGTAAAAACACTATTTCTGGTACACATTCAGTAAAATATGTGTTAGTTAAGGTTTTAACCTCTGACCTCTTAGAACAAAATCAAGCACATAACCATAACCAACGCACCCGAGACACAAGCTTTATTCCCTTTTGTATCTACTAAAAAGTTCAAGTGGTTTCAGTTTTGAAAGTCTAGAACTTCTAATGCATCAAAAGAAAACGCAGACCTTACCCCTACTTGGTGAAGATAGAGAGGCTGTTTCCGATAGAATTTCGGCTCAAGAAAAAGTAAAAAAAAAAAAAAAAGAGAAAGGAAGAATTACATAAATAAATATTTGATCGTACAATAATTGTTGTTTCATTGTCTGAAAGTTCTCATGAGCTGGTTTATTATTCCAGAAAATGTACTATAGTTATATTAGTAGAATGTAAGGTTGTCAATGCATGCAACCTGCTAGTCAGCATTGTTCCCCTCAATGGCCCCACCACATGTATCCCACTAAATACTATTTGTGACACCCTTTTATTAATAACAGCCAACTACCATATTAAACCAAAATGGGAAAGTACAAGGGTAAAGAATTAAAAGAACTTACAGTTGGAGAGTGGTTTTGATGGAAATGGAGATCATCACTGTGGGCTGAGTGATGATGGCCTGTATTTGCATTTTTATTAGTTGAGGAAATGAGCTCTTCCTCATTTCCAAGACTTGCTCTTGACAAATCTCTCTTGTTCTGTTTCCTATTCTCTCTTATCTTTGAGAAATCCATAGAGTAATCTGGCATTACACCCTTTTGGTCCCAGTCTCCAAATTGTGGCACTGATAGCCATGGTGCTGTCTTCTGTTTAATGGAATAAATTCTTAATTAGTTGCATATCAACAATCATTCTCCTAATTGTTTCTTATGTTATCAAGTTCAAGAAAATATTTTTTGCCAACCCCACTTAATATTGGGGTAATTTGTAAGTTAATGTGACTAGGAGATCACGAGTTCGAGGCGTGGAAACAGTCAGACTGCGGATATAGACGCTTGAGGTCCGGTACTTCCCCGACCCCGCGCATAGCGATAGCTTAGTGCACCGGAGTGCCCTTTCACCTCACTTAACATCATATATTGCCAAAAAGAAAAAAAAAAATCATTAACATGTAAAATTCCAAGAAGTCCAAGATCATTCCTCATAAATGCAACAACAAAGTACTAACTTAAACACAATCTTGAGTCTTAACTGAGATCTTCTATATACGATGCTTATCTAAGAGGAAGTAACTTCATAATTATAATTTATTGCTACAAAAGGGACAGCAGACTTCTGATTAAGTAACCACATTCCCATAACCAGGGTTACATTTATAGACATTAATTTAAATAGCAATGTATAGACTGGTCCAGCTGGAAGATATCAACTGTTAGGTACACAATTTTTTGCCTTCCACTGACCTAACATTTTTCAGACTATTTGTGCCAAACAGTGACAGTTCAAAGTCTAAAAGATTGACTAATCTTAAAGTTTAAACAATAGTTACACAGCTGAGGTTGATCATGACACCAGTAACTAATTGAGAATTTTGACTAAGTCCCCATTTTTTTTTCTAACCCCAACATCTTTACCAAATTATATTTTAGTTCACATGATGAATAAACTTGATTACAATGATTTTCTAGTTGGTCTAATACATTCAAGATTCAAAAAAGACAAACACTTTAACCAAAAAAAGAGGGGGGGGGGGGGGAGAAAGAGCCTCATACCAAGACAGTTAAGAAAAATAAGGGAAAAAAGGCTTTTAAAAATTCATTTTCAGCAAAGGGTATAGCCTAGTTCATGTGGATAATGCAAAACATGGAATCAAAGTATATGATCAAACTGTTTTCCAACTCTGAATTTTCAAGAAAATAATGAAAGTAAAACCAGAAAAAAATAAATTCTTTACCTCTTTGCGATCATCCATTGCAAAAATTGAAGGGTGAACAAAGATACAAACTGGGGTTTGTGAAGTAAACTGAGAAAAAAAAAGAGTTTTGGAGATAAGAAAGCAAGCAATTTGGTAGGAGGAGGAGAGGAAGCTGGAAAATACGGAAATTTTGCAAAAATAGAGGGGCTTTTAGTTGTGTGCTGTGGATATGTATTGTATCGTTCCTCGTCATCAAATAATAAGATACATATATAAAGAGATAATAAGAAACAAATAGGGCCTATCAATACATTTAACTACGGAATTGCCATTTGGCTTTCACACGGTTTTTACACCTTTTGCCCTTTAGGTAGCCTTTTTCCTTTGCCATACTGTATATGAATGACTTTTGCCAGTCTCAATACTAGCTGTGTTGTACACTTGACACGTTTTCTTAAGCAAATGAACAAAAGTTATTGGAATATTTTTTCTCCCTATAATTTTAACTTTTTCTTGTGATCTAGCTAATGACTCACATCAACATACTTTGTACATTGGATTATTTTTGATAAGCAGTCGCTTTAAATATAATTTGCTCTAAAAGTCCGGAGTCGAATCCCATTGAAAACTAATGTTTAGCTACAATAGTTTGCTATCACCAAGAAGACAAGTTTAAACAATTTTCTAAACTATAAAGATTGAGATTTTAATACTAACTAATTAACTAACAAGTACTAGAAAGCAGTAAAATTACCAACTAACGAGACAAAGAGTTGAAGACAAGATTAAGGAGCTCTAGAGTTATGATTTTTTTCAATTGTTGAAATCGTTCCCGCTAAGTCTTCTCTAATTTTGCCTATGTATTCTCTATCGATCGTGAGTACTTCGGGTGTCGTAATTCTCTTTCGAGCAACTATCACAATTTAATAAACGTATTCTTCCGAATTACGCTAGCTGGCACTAGTGCACCACTCACTAAGATCGCACCAAGCCGTCGTTATTCCTAATCTCACATTTAAACCCTCCGTATTGATCTCTCACATATGTTAGGAGTGATGTTGTTCAACAACTACCTAAATATGCACTCTTTTCCAAGCAATACAGGCAAAATAGGCACAATCAATTGATGGCCATTCAATCACCAACAACAAACACGTAGTTGAACAAGTAGAGAAATTCAGTGGCTCAATTATATAAAAACATAACAAGAATTTATCCTATAAAAGATCCCATCAAAATCCTAAATAATAAATTAGCTACTCATAGTAGTTTGTGAAAATACAATACTAAAGTTCTTAACCAACAATAGAATATGGAAAGAAGAAAGGAAAAACTCATGGTTGAATCTTCCTCAAGTGATAAATGGTGAAAAATGCATGTGTTTGAGTGAGTTTATGTATTATTCTTTGTATGAGCTGTGAAAGTTCACACCACTTTTGAAATGAAAGTATGTTGATTACGTGTTTTTATGTGTAGAAATAAACTTGCACGGAAAAGTCCCAGAAAGCGAAGCGAAGTTCACTTCGCTAGACCGGGAGAGCAAAAAAAAAAGCCAGCTTCTCCTATCGAAATAGGAGAAGGATTATTTGGCTCATACAAATTCTAGTCACTATAAATGCATCCTAAAATGTGATTTTGAGGGAGAGACATTGCTTTGAAAAGAGAAAAGACTTTAGGGAGGCAAGAACACACTTGGAGCAAGGAAAAGGATTCAACTTTACATTTTTTCCTCTTTCTTACTCTATTTTCATTATTTTGTTCTAGTATTGTAGTTTTGCATACTATTATGAATAGTTAATTTGTTATCTAGGGTTTTCATGGTGGAATTGGGGATTTTTAGGTGAACTTATGAATATCAAAATTTGGGGATTTACACCTCAAATTGAGGTCGAATCACAAAATCAAATATATATTGAGGCTCGAAGATGAATGGGTAATCGGGTTTTTGTCCGAGTTTCGGGTTTGGACCAAGCGAGTCGGGCGTTGACTTTTGTTTACTTTTTACAAAATGGCCTAAATTAAATTTCTTGCAATTGTGGGTAGTTCCTAAGGCTTAAATTGAATTGATTGGTTGGTAATTTACTAGATTCTAATGATCCGGAGGTTTGTGAGAAGGGAAAAATGGTGTTTGAGCTTTGAGTTTGGCCGTGGTAGCGAGGTAAGTGTTGTGGCTAACCTTAACTTGAGGGATTATAGAATTAGGGCATCTGATATCCCTAAGACAGCTTTTCAGACTCGGTATGTGCATTATGAGTTTCTAGTAATGTCATTTGGGCTTACAAATGCCCCAACAACATTTATGGATTTTATAACCGAGTGTTCAAGCGCTATTTGGATTCCTTTGTGCATGTTTTTATTGATGATATCTTGATCTAATCCCGTATCCGAGAGGAGCATGAGCAACATCTTTGGATCGTTCTTCAGACTTTGAGAGACAACCAATTATATGCTAAGTTTTCGAAATGTGAGTTTTGGTTGAGTTCAGTTGCTTTCTTAGGTCACGTTGTATCAACAGAGGGTATTCGGGTGGACCCTAAGAAGATTGAGGCCGTTCAGAATTGGCCTAGACCTACTTCAGCCACGGAGATCCGTAGTTTCTTGGATTTGGCGGGTTACTACCGCCGGTTTATGGAAGGGGTTTTCATCTATAGCATTCCCGATGCCCAGAAGGGTGCCCCGTTCAGGTGGTCGGACGAGTGCGAGGCGAGCTTCCAGTAGCTCAAGACTGCTTTGACTACGGTGCCGGTGCTAGTATTGCCCACAGGTTTAGGGCCTTACACAGTATATTGTGACACATCTAGTATCGGACATGGTGCGATGTTAATGTAGGGTGGAAAGGTTATTGCATATGTTCGCGACAACTGAAGATTCACGGGAAGAATTACCCAATTCATGACTTGGAGTTGACAGCCATCGTTCACACGATGAAGATTTGGAGGCACTATCTATACGGTGTGTCATGTGATGTGTTCACAGATCATAAGAGTTTGCAGTACTTGTTCAAACAAAAGGAACTCAATTTGAAGCAAAGAAGGTGGTTGGAGCTATTAAAGGACTATGATATCACCATCTTGTATCACCCCGAGAAGGCTAATGTGGTGGCCGATGCCTTTAGTAGGAAGTCAGCTAGTATGGGTAGCCTTGAATATATTCCAGTTGATGAAAGACCGCTTGCATTAGATGTTCAGGCTTTGGCTAATCAGTTCGTGAGGTTGGATGTTTCTAAGTCCAGTCGTATTTTAGCTTGTACAGTCGCCCGGTCTTCCTTGTTTGAGTGTATCAGGGAGCGACATTATGATAACCTTTCATTTGCTTGTCCTTAGGGACAAATAGTGCGGCACAGTAACACCATGTAGGTTACGGTTGGAGATGATAGAGTTCTGAGAATCCAGGGTCGTGTTTGTGTGTCTAATGTAGATGGGCTTCGTGAGTTGATTCTAAAGGAGGCCCACAGTTCTCAATATACTATTCATTCGGGCACCGGCAAGATGTATCAGGACTTGCGATAGCATTATTGGTAGAGAAGGATGAAGAAGGATATTGTTGCATATGTAGCTCGGTGTTCGAATTCTCAGCAAGTAAAGTATAAGCATCAGAGGCCTGGTGGTTTGCTTCAGAAGATAGAAATTCCTAAGTGGAAGTGGGAGCATATCACCATGGATTTTGCTATTGGACTCCCACAGACTCAAAGGAAGTTCGACACAGTATAAGCTATTGTGGATAGGCTGACTAAGTTAGCGCATTTCATTTCTATGGCAGTTTCATATTATTTGAAGCGATTGACGGAGATTTATATCCGTGAGATCATTCATCTTCATAGTGTCCTGTGTCTATTATTTCTGATCGAGGTACGCAGTTTACCAGTTGGGTACGCAATCTTTGGACCGCCAAAATGCCTTAACTTAATGAGATCGGCAAATTGATTACGACTGTTGCAATTATGTACTCTTTTCCTAATCGTAGCCATTAAATTAATTAATAAACTATCCTTAGAACGAACATTCCCCGAAATCTTTAACTACGAACTTGTCGTTAAATCATAAATTTAGTTAATCCCAAAGTTACATGGTACAAGTTCATAAAAATAAATATAAAGTTAAAACAGATAAGTGGGCGTAATTTTTTGGATCTAACAACACTTTTCTAACATCCATAGCTTTGATTGCCTTTTTTATTTTTTTATTCAAAATAACTTTTTGGGGCTAATTTAAAACTAATTGCATCAAGCTTTTGATGCAAGTGGATGTAGTCCAAGTTTGAGAGATTTCACTTCATTTCATTTGTCTAATATTTATACCAAATTAATAAATATAATTATCAATAAATTATAATTAAGTAATACATATTTACCTAATTTACTTAACCCTGATAAAATTTATCTATCAACATTATCACTAATCTATGTATGTATTTACTAGATGATGCACCCGTGCGATGCACGGGCCCATTTGTTGTTTGTTTTTTTAAAATATTTTTTGGTCTATTGTTAATTACACACTTTATACGTCTTTAGGGAAAGAAGAAATAGAATAGGCTTTTCTATAATAACGTATAGAACCACAATTATATGTATTGTTATTTATCTTTTGCATTATGTGCATTTTAATTTTTCTGAAATCGTATTATTATACCAATCACTTTGAAACACTTGTCTAGTTTAATGCTTTATTATACGGTGATTAGATAATAATTCAAGTAGAATTTAAATTATTTCTACATAGGGCCTCTTTTATTTTAATATATTTTTTACACCAATAAGCCTTAAGTTAATTATTATTAAATAGTAATTAAAAAGTCAGTTGAGAAATAATTCGTCATATATTCTTTTTCATTTTTTAAATTGAATGATATATAGTTTTATTCTTTTAGTATTTTCAGTGTGTTAATGCATTATCTTTTTCTTTTTTACTAATCATAAGTTAAATATTATTATTATTCCCAAATAGTTGATGAAAATGTATTTTTTTGTTCTTTTAAATAATAATCATGATTTTATTTTTTAAGTATTTTAACAAGAAACTTTTTGATTTGTTCTAGTTGAATGGCATACTATTATAAATAAATTAATACTCCGACCACTCTATATACTAATCAAATCGACCGTAAATTATTTTTTTCTAGTTTCATTCGATATGATTGAGATACTATTTAGGGTATAATGCAATCATCACCACAATAGTAGTATTTGTTGAGACTATTTTAAAAATATTAATTGTATATTTATCTATTTTAAAATTTTTATAATATTGAATTCTAATTGAATAAAGTATGTACTCAACTAACTTCGATCATAGAGGGAGATGTATAATATTGTATGACGATACTTCTCATACTTCTTAATATATAACGATTTTTAAAAGATAATAATTTTACAAATTAGTTGTCTTTATTTTTACTTCAAATATTCTCAACTCATATTTTTAGAGAGGGTATAATTATTATAATTTTTTATTCTATAATCAAAAAAGAGAACTTGAAACTATATTTTATTCTTATTTCACTTCATTTCATTTGTCTAGTATTTATACCAAATTAATAAATATAATTATCAATAAATTATAATTAAGTAATACATATTTACCTAATTTACTTAACCCTGATAAAATTTATCTATCAACATTATCACTAATCTATGTATGTATTTACTAGATGATGCACCCGTGCGATGCACGGGCCCATTTGTTGTTTGTTTTTTTTTAAATATTTTTTGGTCTATTGTTAATTACACACTTTATACGTCTTTAGGGAAAGAAGAAATAGAATAGACTTTTCTATAATAACGTATAAAACCACAATTATATGTATTGTTATTTATCTTTTGCATTATGTGCATCTTAATTTTTCTGAAATCGTATTATTATACCAATCACTTTGAAACACTTGTCTAGTTTAATGCTTTATTATACGGTGATTAGATAATAATTCAAGTAGAATTTAAATTATTTCTACATAGGGCCTCTTTTATTTTAATATATTTTTTACACCACTAAGCCTTAAGTTAATTATTATTAAATAGTAATTAAAAAGTCAGTTGAGAAATAATTCGTCATATATTCTTTTTTATTTTTTAAATTGAATGATATATAGTTTTATTCTTTTAGTATTTTCAGTGTGTTAATGCATTATCTTTTTCTTTTTTACTAATCATAAGTTAAATATTATTATTATTCCCAAATAGTTGATGAAAATGTATTTTTTTGTTCTTTTAAATAATAATCGTTATTTTATTATTTAAGTATTTTAACAAGAAACTTTTTTATTTGTTCTAGTTGAATGGCATAATATTATAAATAAATTAATACTCCGACCACTCTATATACTAATCAAATCGACAGTAAATTATTTTTTTCTAGTTTCATTCGATATGATTGAGATACTATTTAGGGTATAATGCAATCATTATCACATTAGTAGTATTTGTTGAGACTATTTTAAAAATATTAATTGTATATTTATCTATTTTAAAATTTTTATAATATTGAATTCTAATTGAATAAAGTATGCACTCAACTAACTTCGATCATAGAGGGAGACGTATAATATTGTATGACGATACTTCTCATACTTCTTAATATATAACGATTTTTAAAAGATAATAATTTTACAAATTAGTTGTCTTTATTTTTACTTCAAATATTCTCAACTCATATTTTTAGAGAGGGTATAATTATTATAATTTTTTATTCTATAATAAAAAAAGAGAACTTGAAACTATATTTTATTCTTATTTCACTTCATTTCATTTGTCTAGTATTTATACCAAATTAATAAATATAATTATCAATAAATTATAATTAAGTAATACATATTTACCTAATTTACTTAACCCTGATAAAATTTATCTATCAACATTATCACTAATCTATGTATGTATTTACTAGATGATGCACCCGTGCGATGCACAGGCCCATTTGTTGTTTGTTTTTTTTTAAAATATTTTTTGGTCTATTGTTAATTACACATTTTATACGTCTTTAGGGAAAGAAGAAATAGAATAGGCTTTTCTATAATAACGTATAGAACCACAATTATATGTATTGTTATTTATCTTTTGCATTATGTGCATTTTAATTTTTCTAAAATCGTATTATTATACCAATCACTTTGAAACACTTGTCTAGTTTAATGCTTTATTATACGGTGATTAGATAATAATTCAAGTAGAATTTAAATTATTTCTACATGGGAACTCTTTTATTTTAATATATTTTTTACACCACTAAGCCTTAAGTTAATTATTATTAAATAGTAATTAAAAAGTCAGTTGAGAAATAATTCGTCATATATTCTTTTTCATTTTTTAAATTGAATGATATATAGTTTTATTCTTTTAGTATTTTCAGTGTGTTAATGCATTATCTTTTTCTTTTTTACTAATCATAAGTTAAATATTATTATTATTCCCAAATAGTTGATGAAAATGTATTTTTTTGTTCTTTTAAATAATAATCGTGATTTTATTTTTAAGTATTTTAACAAGAAACTTTTTGATTTGTTCTAGTTGAATGGCATAATATTATAAATAAATTAATACTCCGACCACTCTATATACTAATCAAATCGACCGTAAATTATTTTTTTCTAGTTTCATTCGATATGATTGAGATACTATTTAGGGTATAATGCAATCATCATCACAATAGTAGTATTTGTTGAGACTATTTTAAAAATATTAATTGTATATTTATCTATTTTAAAATTTTTATAATATTGAATTCTAATTGAATAAAGTATGTACTCAACTAACTTCGATCATAGAGGGAGACTTATAATATTGTATGACGATACTTCTCATACTTCTTAATATATAACGATTTTTAAAAGATAATAATTTTACAAATTAGTTGTCTTTATTTTTACTTCAAATATTCTCAACTCATAGTTTTAGAGAGGGTATAATTATTATAATTTTTATTCTATAATAAAAAAAGAGAACTTGAAACTATATTTTATTCTTAAACAAAAAATTTTCCGAATTTACGAATTATTCCAATTGAAATTTGTATAAAATGATTTCAATCGATAATGATATAATAACATTTGAATGTAAGTCTACATATAGTATCATTAATTTTTTTTAATGAAATCTTCTTTAATGAAATAGTTAATAAATAAAATGATATTTGTTAAGAAAACAATAGAATTGTCATATATAAATGTATGTGACCTTAGTATTTTTAATCGGACGAACATTTAAATTATCAAAAGAATAATTATTCTAGTTAAAAATACTTGTTGAAAATAATAATAATAACAATCAAATAATGCATTTAATAAAGATAGTAAAGATTGAATGGAAAGTAGGGTCCACCTAAAAAAATTAATAGCTTATGGACACGTTAGTTTTGGTTTTTTCTGTTATTAAGAACCCACAACAAAATTTTTAAACCTAATATACAAATAAACAATGCACTAATATATTAAAATGACTATTATGCTTTTGGTCAACCTCCTATTCTCTTTTCTATATAATAGAAATATAAAAATGAGGGAATATGAATGTCAATGTGTGTCTCTTAAGCTTGGAAAGACAACAACAACAACATAAGTTATTATCTTACCGAATCTTCTTTTTTACCCTTTGACCCATCTTCCTTTTTTGCTCATTTATTCTTAAATAAGTTATAAATTGTCATTTTTATCTTCTTTTTTTTGTTATCCATTTTAGCTTATAATTCTGCTTTCTTATGCCAGATTAGCGTTAATAATAACCTGGATCAATAAAATAAAATAAAAAAGTTTTTGAACGTTCTTCAACAATCCATTTTTCCTTTGAGGTTAATAATTTTCTTTATGAAGTTGAAATTTATATTACTGATTTTAGCGCTTTAATTTGCTAATTTTGAAGTTTTCATTATCTTTGATAGTTGTCTTACTTTTGGGATATATATATGAAATAGGGGTGTTCATGGTTCGATTTGGATTGGTTTTTTTCCTAAAAAGTGATCAAACCAAGTAAGTCGGTTTTTCAAATATTAGAAGCAAACCAAACCAATTAAGTCGGTTTTTCTCGATTCGATTTATGTCAGTTTTTCGGTTATTTATTGATTTTTTCTTAAATATAAGACTGTGATGACCCAAAGGGTCATCACTTATTTAATTAATCATTTCGAGCTTTCGAGGCCTTGAAAACCTCATTCTATGTTGCCTCGATTTACGTGCACGATCCGAGCATGTAGCCGGAAAGATTTTGTGATAGAAAATATGAATTCTATGAGAAATTTGGATTAAAATGATATTAATATTTATATGGTTGACTTCAGTCAACATTTTTGGTAAACGGATCCGGACCCGAGATTGGATGGTCCCGGGAGGTCCGTAGAAAAATATGGGACTTGGACATGCGTCCGGAGTCGAATTCTGAGGCCTAGAGCCCAAGTTATGAATTTTTATGTGAAAGTGTTTTTGATGCAATTATTAAAGGAAATAAATTAATTGACCTTGGTATCGGGCTCGTATTTTGGTTCCGACGCCCGGTACAAGTCTTAAATATTATATATGTGATTTCTGTAAAGTTTGGTGACATTTGGATGTCGTTTGAGATGTTTTGGACCTTGAGTCCCAAGTTTGAAAGTTTTGAAAACTAAAGGTATGAAAATCATGCATTTGAGGCTTGATTTGATGAAAACGAGGTGATATTGGCGATGTGATCGCACGAACAAGTTCATAATGTGTTTTTGAGTTTATGTGCATATTTGGTTTGGAGCCCCGAGGGCTCGGGTGAACTTTGGATAGGCCACGAGATCAATTTTTCATGTTAGAAGTTGCTGTCTGCAACTGGTCTGCAGAGTTCGCAAATGCGAACAATAGTTCGCAAATGCGAACTCCCCACTATTCTGCAGAGTTCGCAAATGCGAACAATAGTTCGCAAATGCGAACTCCCCCCCTATTGTGTCTGTGTTCGCAAATGCGAACAATAGTTCGCAAATGCGAACTTGACCCTTCAGTGCCTGTGTTCGCAAATGCGAGCTATAGTTCGCAAATGCGAACTGGCCACTATTCCGCCTGGGTTCGCAAATGCGAACAATAGTTCGCAAATGCGAACCTCCCCATATTTAGCTTGTGTTCGCAATTGCGAACAATAGTTCGCAAATGCGAACTTCCCAGTTTTGCCTTGGCTTCGCAAATGCGAAGAAATGTTCGCAAATGCGAACATCCCACCCTTAGCTTATTTTGCAAACTCCAGAAATTGGTCGGGGTTCGCAATTGCGAACCCATGTTCGCAAATGCGAACACAGAGACCTGAAAAACACGAATTTCAATCATTTCTTCACATTTTACAAAACCAAAACACCCATTTGCGATTCTTCAAGGATTTCTTCTTCATCAAAACGATTGTAAGTCACTTTTTACTTAATTCTTTCAATTTCTAACATCATTAAACATGTTTTTCATAAGAAATCAAAGATTTTCATGGTAAAAATTCTTGTTTTTGTTAGAAAATAGGGTTTTTCATAAATTGGGGAATTGGACCTCGAATTGAGGTCCGATTTTGAAACAAATTATATATATGAACTCGTGGGGGATGGGTAACCGGATTTTGGTCCTAACCCCGAATTCCGACCATGTGGGCCCGGGGTTGAAATTTACTATTCATGGCAGAATGTTGTAAAAGTGGTATTTGGTATTAAGAATTAGTTTGTGGAGTAGAATTGATGATATTAAATCAATTGTGTATAGATACGGTTGGATTGGAGCCAAGTTGAAAGAAAAAGACATTTCCACGGATTGAATTGTTCATAAGCATTCGAGGTAAGTGTTTGTTCTATCCTAGCTTGAGGGAATAGGATTATGTGTTATGTGTTATGTGATCGAGTGCGGTGTATGGGTTGTGGTGACGAGCATCCATACACTGGCGTCTAGTATGACCGTGAGTCGTTGGAAAATGATTATTTTGAGATATATTACAGATGAATTGTTATTGTTCTCCCTTGTTGGGACTTGTTGTGAAGATAATTATTGATTTCCCTTGATGGGATGGTTTATGAATTACTGTTTCTTTCTTTGCCCTTAACTGTGATTGTTATTTGGGTGAAGAAGAGTGATAATGCACGAAGGGTGATGCCGTGCCATGTTTATTTATTGATTATGCACGAAGGATCACGCCGTGCCCTGTTATTGAACCATGTACGAAGGATCATGCCGTACTATGGATGTGAGGACGAGAGTAAAAGCACGAAGGGTGATGCCGTGCAATTGCTTGCTATTTCTTGAATTAATATTACTTGTTTTTCCATTATATTTTATTTGGGTGATGCCGTGCAACTATTTGTCATTCCTTGAATTGATATTACTTGTGTTTCCATTATACCTTGTTTTCCTTGTGAACTTATTAATTGTTGTTAATTGTTGAGTTCTTTGAGATATTTCTTATTGTGTTATTACTTGGTTAATTCTTGTTATTTGTGGTAATACATATATTAAATATATTGGGAGCGGGTGGTACGCCTACCACAAGATATGATTATTGATATGTTGGGAGCGGGTGGTACGCCTACCACAAGATATGATTATTGATATATTGGGAGCGGGTGGTACGCCTACCACAAGATATGATTATTGATATATTGGGAGCGGGTGGTACGCCTACCACAAGATATGATTATTGATATATTGGGAGCGGGTGGTACGCCTACCACAAGATATGATTATTGATATATTGGGAGCGGGTGGTACGCCTACCACAAGATATGATTATTGATATATTGGGAGCGGGTGGTACGCCTACCACAAGATATGATTATTGATATGTTGGGAGCGGGTGGTACGCCTACCACAAGATATGATTATTGATATGTTGGGAGCGGGTGGTACGCCTACCACAAGATATGATTATTGATATATTTGGGAGCGGGTGGTACGCCTACCACAAGATATAATTACTGTGATAGTTGGGAGCGGGTGGTACGCCTACCACGAGATATGAAATGAGAGAGGAATTGAGACATGAAAGTAAGATTTATTATGTTGATTAGATTATTTTGGATATCGAGAGTTATTGAATATTATTTCAGAGTAGAGTATTTCCTTATAAATGTGTTATATATATATATATATATATATTGCAACTGCACAGGTTTATGTGGGTGTCTGGTCCTAGGCTTGTCACTACTTCGCCGGGATAGGCCAGGCACTTACCAGCACATGGGGTCGGTTGTGCTGATACTACACTCTGCGCTCTTTTTGCGCAGATACAGGTTACGGACAGCAGCAGCGGCAGCAGTAAGTAGATTGCGTGGGAGTTGATCATATTTGAGACCGAGGTAGCTTGCAGGCGTCCGCAGGCCCGGCGTCTCTCTCTTTATCTATATTATTAGCTGGAGTCTCTTTGTTCCGAGACAAACAGAATTGTGTTATATTTCTTCATACTTTTATGTGTAGTATTCCATAGTAGTTTGTGAGTTGGTGACTCCACGTCTTGGGTAGAGGATTTCAGTATGATTTTTCACCTTGTGATTTGTTATTTCCATTTCGATAAAGTATTCCGCATTTATCTAATTAAAATTGTATTAAAAACAGGATAGTATGAATACAGTGGCTTGCCTAGCTACCACGAGTAGGCGCCATCACGATCCCGATGTTAGGGGAAAATCCGGGTCGTGACAAGTTGGTATCAGAGCTCTAGGTTACATAGGTCTCACCACTCACGAACAAGCTTAGTAGAGTTTGAGAGGTAGGTACGGAGACGTCTGTACTTGTCCTCCAGAGTCTATTGAGTTAGTAAAGAGTCTCCCATTTGTTCTTTCTTATCGTGCGAATTTGTTCTTCAAAGTGTTAAGTTAAATATCCACTCTTGTCTTCCCACGAATGGCGTAGTCACGTACCGCTTATCCAGCTGAACAATGGCACAGGCTGGTGATAGATCAACTATGCCTTCAAAAGTTTTACGGAGGACGGATAGGTTTCACCAAAGTCTTCGCTACCACCTTCAGCGGTGCATCTTTTGAGAACCCACGAGATTGTGCTTGACAGTTCTTATGAGGAATTACAGAACGTGGGAATAGTCGAATGCGAGGGGTTCATTTTACTGTGCTACGGAAGGCACACCGAAGTAGTGGGAAGATAATGTATTTACCACACCAGTTATGGTCCCAACGGAAGATGCAACTATATCAGGAGATCACCTAATAAATCGTGTTGGGTTTCAACGGACCTTGACGTTCGGTCGATGTGTTGGAGTTGTGAAAGACAAATATGATGAGTTATTGGAATGTATATATATGGTATGGAAAGGTCTTCCAAATAATTTATACATAGTAAAGGTTGGTTCTTTTCATGGGGTAAGAATCGCCCCCAGAGAATTACGAAGAGTATATGAGTAAATGGGGTAGCTCAGCAGTGTTAAGCCAACATAGCAAAAGAAGAAATTGGCCGTCGATGTTTGTGACAAGCCTACGAAGAGGGCAAACCGGCCAATGCAACGCTATCTACTAAACTCTATTTTAAGAAAATGTTCTGAAGACGTCACCCCGAGATTCTCTGCAATATGTGGTATGTGCGATCTGAACGGTTGTACCAGGTCACAATGACTGTGTCCGAATATATATTGCCATGAGCAATAAGTTAACCGATCCTTAAAGGAATTGCTGTGAATGTGGAATATTGGAGAAATACAATTTTAGGAAAGCACTCAGGCTACACGCTCCATTGCAGTTAATAATTATCCTACATGGCCAGCCAGGATGTAGAGGTTATGATGTTAGAGGTGGAGGTGAAAATCCTTGAGGTGGAGACCCAGCCATTGATATACTTTTTATGGTATGAGGGGGGTCATTACACCAGATGGTGTCATCACGTGTATAATTCAGATTGTTATAAACAGAATAATTTTCCCTTAAGTTGATTTGGTTTTTGAAAGAAAATTTAGGCGAGTCTGTTTGACATGCTCCATTCATGAGCGAGCATCGTAATCATACTACTTAGGGAAATACTCCCGTTGAGATATTACATGAGGATAGACATCCCTATTATTAGGTGTTAGTCACTAAATATCCATGAGACTAAGAGTGACTTTATATTACTTATTACAGTATGTTTTGATATAATTCTCGGAATAACTAATTTTAATCGTTAATTGTGTGCCCTATCGGTATGAGGGTTCATTTTATGTCGTGATTATCTTTGACGGACAATTATTGAAAGGAAGAAAGAAAGGAAATGAAAAATTTCAGATTATATGATGTGCAAGCACTGTGATTCAGAGTTGAGGATGAGATCCTCCAATTTTTGGCATAATGTGAAATATTTCTAAGCCGAGCTTCAAGCTGCGGTGGATATCATATGAGGACCGGGTCCTGGTAGTAAGAGTTTATGTGTTTAAAATTCTTCTTTTATGAATTAATACTTACGTATCGCATTCATAATTAAGAGTCATGTCCGTTAGGACTATTTGACAATTCTTGTATATTTTCTATTCATATTTAGCCATTTCTATTTTGAAACCGTTGAGCTTAGCCTTTGAGACGAGCACCGGGTAAGGATAAATATGACGCATTAATTCGGGAAAATAATCACGAGGTCACCATACCTCATTCTGAGTAAAGTGGGATTTGTAGAATAAGGTATTTGATAACAGGGTTAATTGACAATGTTGTAATTTAAGAATAACTCTTATGGCCAGACTTCAGAGTCATGGATATGTGCATACGCATGAGTGTGTTCGTGCCTTATTTAGACTTGTTCGTTGTGGTCTTCATTGTTTCCATATTGACATACTCCTGCAGTCATGAGGAGCATGCACAACATCTCAGAGTGACTTTGCAGACTCTGAAGGATAATCAGCTATATGCCAAATTTTCGAAATGTGAGTCCTGGTTGAGTTCGGTAGCATTTCTGGGTCACATTGTATCAGTGGAAGGTATTCAAGTGGAACCTAAGAAGATTGAGGCAGTCCAGAATTGGCCTCGGCCAGCTTCAGTGACTGAGATCCGGAGTTTCTTGGGATTGACAGGTTACTACCGTCGATTTGTAGAGGGGTTTTCTTCTATTGCAGCCCCGATGACCAGGTTGACCCAGAAGGGTGTCCAGTCCCAGTGGTCAGAGGAGTGTGAGGCGAGCTTCAAGACAGCCTTGACCACTGCGTCAGTGTTGATACTACCTACGGGTGCAGGGCCTTATACAGTTTATTGTGACGCATCTCGTGCAAAGCTTGGTGCAGTGTTAATGCAGGATGGCAAGGTTATTGCCTATGCTTCGAGGCAGTTGAAGATGCATGAAAAGAATTACCCAGTGCATGATCTAGAATTTGCGGCGATTATTCACGCATTGAAAATCTGGAGGCATTATTTGTATGGTGTAGTAGGTGAAGTATACACCGATCATAAGAGTCTTCGGTATTTGTTTAAACGAAAAGAGTTGAATTTGAGGCAGAGAAGGTGGCTGGTATTGCGGAAAGATTTTGATGTCACCTTTTTATATCATCAGGGAAAAAGCAAACGTGGTGGTTGACGCTTTGAGTAGGAAGTCAGCCAGTATGGGCAGTCTTGTTTATATTCCAGTCAATCAGAGGCCAATTGCTTTGGATGTTCAGTCCTTGGCCAATCGATTTGTGAGGTTGGATATTTCTGAGCCTAGTCGAGCACTAGCTTGGGCGATCGCTCGCTCTTCATTATTGGAGCGTATCCGCGATCAACAATATAATGATTCCTATTTATGTGACCTTAGAGACACGGTTCAGCGAGGAGGTGCTAATCAGGTCACCTTAGATGCTGATGGGATCAATTCCTGCCTTTGGCAGAGTTTGCTTATAATAATGGTTATCAATCGAGCATCCAGATGGCTCCTTATGAAGCATTTTATGGTAGGCGGTGTCTTTCTCCGGTTGAATGGTTTGAACCGGGAGAAACTCGGTTATTCGGTACAAATTTATTTCAGGAGGCCTTAGATAAGGTCAAGATTATGCAAGATAGGCTTCGCACAGCTCAGTCTAGACAAAAGAGCTATGCGGATCGCAAGGTTCGAGATATAACTTTCATGATTGGGGAGCGAGTATTGCTCCGAGTGTCGCCTATGAAGGGTGTGATGAGGTTCGGAAAGAAGGGCAAGCTCAGCCCTAGGTATATTGGCCCATTTGAAATTCTAGACAGAGTGGGAGCACTTATTTAATTAATCATTTCGAGCTTCTGAGGCCTTGAAAACCTCATTCTATGTTGCCTCGATTTACGTGCACGATCCGAGCATGTAGCCGGAAAGATTTTGTGATAGAAAATATGAATTCTATGAGAAATTTGGATTAAAATGATATTAATATTTATATGGTTGACTTCAGTCAACATTTTTGGTAAACGGATCCGGACCCGAGATTGGATGGTCCCGGGAGGTCCGTAGAAAAATATGGGACTTGGACATGCGTCCGGAGTCGAATTCGAGGCCTAGAGCCCAAGTTATGAATTTTTATGTGAAAGTGTTTTTGATGCAATTATTAAAGGAAATAAATTAATTGACCTTGGTATCGGGCTCGTATTTTGGTTCCGACGCCCGGTACAAGTCTTAAATATTATATATGTGATTTCCGTAAAGTTTGGTGACATTTGGATGTCGTTTGAGATGTTTTGGACCTTGAGTCCCAAGTTTGAAAGTTTTGAAAACTAAAGGTATGAAAATCATGCATTTGAGGCTTGATTTGATGAAAACGAGGTGATATTGGCGATGTGATCGCACGAACAAGTTCATAATGTGTTTTTGAGTTTATGTGCATATTTGGTTTGGAGCCCGAGGGCTCGGGTGAACTTTGGATAGGCCACGAGATCAATTTTTCATGTTAGAAGTTGCTGTCTGCAACTGGTCTGCGGAGTTCGCAAATGCGAACAATAGTTCGCAAATGCGAACTCCCCACTATTCTGCAGAGTTCGCAAATGCGAACAATAGTTCGCAAATGCGAACTCCCCCCTATTGTGCCCTGTGTTCGCAAATGCGAACAATAGTTCGCAAATGCGAACTTGACCCTTCAGTGCCTGTGTTCGCAAATGCGAGCTATAGTTCGCAAATGCGAACTGGCCACTATTCCGCCTGGGTTCGCAAATGCGAACAATAGTTCGCAAATGCGAACCTCCCCATATTTAGCTTGTGTTCGCAATTGCGAACAATAGTTCGCAAATGCGAACTTCCCAGTTTTGCCTTGGCTTCGCAAATGCGAAGAAATGTTCGCAAATGCGAACTTCCCACCCTTAGCTTATTTTTCAAACTCCGGAAATTGGTCGGGGTTCGCAATTGCGAACCCATGTTCGCAAATGCGAACACAGAGACCTGAAAAACACGAATTTCAATCATTTCTTCACATTTTACAAAACCAAAACACCCATTTGCGATTCTTCAAGGATTTCTTCTTCATCAAAACGATTGTAAGTCACTTTTTACTTAATTCTTTCAATTCCTAACATCATTAAACATGTTTTTCATAAGAAATCAAAGATTTTCATGGTAAAAATTCTTGTTTTTGTTAGAAAATAGGGTTTTTCATAAATTGGGGAATTGGACCTCGAATTGAGGTCCGATTTTGAAAACAAATTATATATATGAACTCGTGGGGGGATGGGTAACCGGATTTTGGTCCTAACCCCGAATTCCGACCATGTGGGCCCGGGGTTGAAATTTACTATTCATGGCAGAATGTTGTAAAAGTGGTATTTGGTATTAAGAATTAGTTTGTGGAGTAGAATTGATGATATTAAATCAATTGTGTATAGATACGGTTGGATTGGAGCCAAGTTGAAAGAAAAAGACATTTCCACGGATTGAATTGTTCATAAGCATTCGAGGTAAGTGTTTGTTCTATCCTAGCTTGAGGGAATAGGATTATGTGTTATGTGTTATGTGATCGAGTGCGGTGTATGGGTCGTGGTGACGAGCATCCATACACTGGCGTCTAGTATGACCGTGAGTCGTTGAAAAATGATTATTTTGAGATATATTACAGATGAATTGTTATTGTTCTCCCTTGTTGGGACTTGTTGTGAAGATAATTATTGATTGCCCTTGATGAGACGGTTTATGAATTGTTGTTTCTTTCTTTGCCCTTAACTGTGATTGTTATTTGGGTGAAGAAGAGTGATAATGCACGAAGGGTGATGCCGTGCCATGTTTATTTATTGATTATACACGAAGGATCATGCCGTGCCCTGTTATTGAACCATGTACGAAGGATCATGCCGTACTATGGATGTGAGGACGAGAGTAAAAGCACGAAGGGTGATGCCGTGCAATTGCTTGCTATTTCTTGAATTAATATTACTTGTTTTTCCATTATATTTTATTTGGGTGATGCCGTGCAACTATTTGTCATTCCTTGAATTGATATTACTTGTGTTTCCATTATACCTTGTTTTCCTTGTGAACTTATTAATTGTTGTTAATTGTTGAGTTCTTTGAGATATTTCTTATTGTGTTATTACTTGGTTAATTCTTGTTATTTGTGGTAATACATATATTAAATATATTGGGAGCGGGTGGTACGCCTACCACAAGATATGATTATTGATATGTTGGGAGCGGGTGGTACGCCTACCACAAGATATGATTATTGATATATTGGGAGCGGGTGGTACGCCTACCACAAGATATGATTATTGATATATTGGGAGCGGGTGGTACGCCTACCACAAGATATGATTATTGATATATTGGGAGCGGGTGGTACGCCTACCACAAGATATGATTATTGATATATTGGGAGCGGGTGGTACGCCTACCACAAGATATGATTATTGATATATTGGGAGCGGGTGGTACGCCTACCACAAGATATGATTATTGATATGTTGGGAGCGGGTGGTACGCCTACCACAAGATATGATTATTGATATGTTGGGAGCGGGTGGTACGCCTACCACAAGATATGATTATTGATATATTTGGGAGCGGGTGGTACGCCTACCACAAGATATAATTACTGTGATAGTTGGGAGCGGGTGGTACGCCTACCACGAGATATGAAATGAGAGAGGAATTGAGACATGAAAGTAAGATTTATTATGTTGATTAGATTATTTTGGATATCGAGAGTTATTGAATATTATTTCAGAGTAGAGTGTTTCCTTATAAATGTGTTATATATATATATATATATATTGCAACTGCACAGGTTTATGTGGGTGTCTGGTCCTAGGCTTGTCACTACTTCGCCGGGATAGGCCAGGCACTTACCAGGACATGGGGTCGGTTGTGCTGATACTACACTTCTGTGCGTTTTTGCACAGGTCCAGGTTACGATCAGGAGCAGCAGCAGTAAATCGATTGCGTGGGAGTTGATCATATTTGAGACCGAGGTAGCTTGCAGGCGTCCGCAAGCCCGGCGTCTCTCTCTTTATCTATATTATTAGCTGGAGTCTCTTTGTTCCGAGACAAACAGAATTGTGTTATATTTCTTCGGACTTTTATGTGTAGTATTCCATAGTAGTTTGTGAGTTGGTGACTCCACGTCTTGGGTAGAGGATTTCAGTATGATTTTCACCTTGTGATTTGTTATTTCCATTTCGATAAAGTATTCCGCATTTATTTAATTAAAATTGTGTTAAAAACAGGATAGTATGAATACAGGTGGCTTGCCTAGCTACCACGAGTAGGCGCCATCACGATCCCGATGTTGGGGGAAAATCCGGGTCGTGACAAAGACATACACTACCAAACACATATTTCGGCGATCATGTTTTCAATGTAACACTATCATATCAATCGCCATTTGAGAAATTTATTATTTACCAAATATATTGATGATAATTGAATCAAATAGTGATGAATAATTTAAGGACTCAATTAAAAATATATTATTTTTAACACGAAATGGACTCTTACACTAAACAAAAGAAAACTACCAAACAAACTAGAATGCAAAGGTAAATAACTATATTAAAAGTGCAAACTATTAACATTTACCATAAATTTTTTAAAACTTTCTATAACAATATACATATTTATATGCGTAATAATAAATTTGAAATATCTACTCCTATAGTCGGTTTGGTTCGGTTTTTTTCTCAGTAAAACCAAAACCAAACCAAAATTGATCTATTTTTTAAATTCAAAACCAAAACCAAACCAAACCAAAAAATATCAATATTTTTGATCGGTTTGAATTAATTTTCGGTTTGGTTCGATTTTTCGAGTTTTTATAAACACCCCTAATATGTCATATTGTGATGGATAAATACTCTATGAGAATTTGATTGTTTGTTAGCAGTTTTATTATAGTTTGCTTTGTTTTTGGAGCTAGATCATACAATATATTTCATTCGTATTTTAATTTATTCATGGAAATTGTACCCGTCTCCATATTGTAGTTTTTTCATGATGTTTTGGTATTGTTGAGTTTATTTAAATTCATCTTTTAATTTCATGTTCAAATGTTTTTTACCAAAACGTCAAGCAACTTTCTTGAAACCCCTTTATGGATAAGGTATGAAGATTTGTGCACTTATCTTGCTCTATTTCTAAGATTAAACTTTTTTAAAATGAATTATCTTACCATACGAAACGCGGACAGATTAACTAGTTTTAACTATATAATCAATGTATCACAAGTGACTTATAATTTTGGGAAGTTGAAATGTCTATTATGACCTTGGATGTAGGGTGGATTTTATTTCTATCATGGCACTAGAAATTGTCATAGATGGTACTATATATAGTACTCATTGTATCTTATTTTATATGATAATATTTTTTATTTTAGTTTCTTTTACTATAAAATTTGAATTCACATAGAAAGTTACGTATTTGATCATATCCATATTCAAGAATTCTTTTTTTAATGAATGAGTAATATATATAGAGAGAGATTGGAACTTAAGGGTCAAGATTATTAACGACGAATGAAATGTCAATTATTTTCACTGAATTATGAATAAGTCAATTGTTTTGACAACAGTTCCTATAACACGTATTATACTTGATGGATTTACACATGATACATACCCATATCTTTGTTTTAAAATGCAGAATTGAGACTCGTTCAGGACTCGCTCTGGGGCGGGCGCTCGTAAAATGCCCATGGGCTTATGTGTGGGGCTTAGATCCGTGAGACTTACGCCTCGACCGTCGAGGCTTACGCCCCGAACACGACCAATGCCTTACTTACTGAGCTCGCCTAATAGAACTTTATGCAATTGTGTGTAACTAACCTTTTAAATCATCAAATTTTCTTAATAAATCATTAACTATTTAAATTTACTTTTTTCTTAATCATAAATCATTAAGTTGAGAGTATTTTATATTATAATTTAAACAAAATTTATTGTACGTTATCCACTAAGATTGCTATGATAGTAAATTCTAAATAAAGCTTTCATTTAAAAGTATTTATTTATCAACATTTGTTATGTCTTTATTATATTAGTCCACAATTTTTTTATAATTATTTTCTAAATATTATTTTTCATGTTTACGAAAGATAATACTTACTAATTTAATAGCTCAGTATTAGCTCGTAATATTTACAAATAATTAGTTATCATGATATAGTATGGTGAATTATGTGTCACTTTAATAATCTGTTGAAACTTAAAAATAAATAATGCTAGAGAAACTTGTAGAAAAGCGAAAATGCATGGGAGCAATAAGGGATTATATGAGCCTTTGCCGATTCATACAACAGGGCACATATCATATTTAAATTTTGAATAATTATTTTATATAAATTCTCTTTCAAATAGAATGCATATTTAATAAAAGGAGAATTTTTAAAAAATATCAAATTATAATATCGAAATTCTTTCCAGATTCATTAGTCCTTAAGAGATACATATAATGTTTCGCATCGAATATGTACTTTTGATGAAGCAGTTAATTTGCATATTATGATTAACTGAATATTTTAAATAGCTTATTTGTTATAATTTTGTGATTCTAATGTAATTTTTATAATTATATTTATTTTATATTATCTTAAAATTCTTGAAATTAATAAAATTTAAAAATTTGTGAGACTTACACCCCATCTTTCGGGACTTACGCTTCGCCTCGGCAAAGGTAAAATGTCTCGCCTCACGCCTCCGCCTTTTAAAACATTGACCCATATTTGACTTTAGAGTGGAATCAATTATCAATGGGTTCATTTGTTACATCCCCAACCCTAAACTTGATCATAACTAGGGATGAAAATGCGACGGGGCTAGATAAGCCTTGGTCTGCTAAAATTTTGGCCGTCTTATCGTGTTCCGTTTAATATTACCAATTTTGTGGTCCTTGACGGGGCAAATCTCAAGATTCTCATCCCCATAGTCAACCATAGTACTAATTACTATTAAAAAAATTTCAGAGAGGTAACAAGTTATAGGATATACTTTGACAATAGAGTTATTAAAAAAGAATAGAGAGAAAAAAGCTGGTGGAATTAACACTGTTACGAAATAAATGCTTGATGGTGGTTCTTTAATTGACCATAAATGTAAGGGAAATCGTTACGACTCAACTCCCCTATGTGAGATGCCGTGATAGTAACACCTAATGTCTACGAGTATATAAGCCTAATATTGAAATAACCAAAAATAAAAACATAAATCTTAATAGCTAACAACAACATGTAATTAAATAACTGATAGAAATGCCGCTCGACATATACAATAACCAACTCTCGAATATACATAGAATTTCCCTAAGACCCGTAACACCATAAGTCACAACTTTTAAGATTTGGCTAACTGTTTATGTACATTACTAATTATGAGAAGTAAAGGAGGAACAACATAAAAGGGATAGAGGGGGATTCGAGGTCTGCGGGCGCGACCTGATGTACCTTGAAGTCTCCGGAGCAGCGACAATACGCAACTAATAACGGAGCTGGTAGGAGGTACCTGGATATGTGCACAAAAACATGTGTAGTGTAGCATGAATACATCACAATGGTACCCAGTAAGTCCCAAGTCTAACCTCAGTAGAGTAGTGACGAGGTCAGGTCAGGTTAGGTCAGGGACCATAGTGTATATGAAATAATTAAGGAAAGAAAATATTGTAATGTAATAAATGACTGGAATTTAACAAAAGGAAATCTACAGAGAAGAAACAGTACAATACACAAGGAAAAATAGCGGGGGATCTCCCGAGATACCGTCTCGTAGTCCCAAAAGTAAATGTATAGGGAGAACTCCCGATGTGCTGCCTCATAGTCTCAAATGTAAATATGCAGGGGGTCTCTCGGGTTACCGTCCCGTAGTCCGAAAGTAAATATACAGGAAGATCTCCCGGGATACCATCCCGTAGTCCTAGAGTAAACACACAATTCAAAACAATAGAAATAACAGTTGCAACAAAAAATCCTAAAGTTTAGACTAAGTACAAGTCAAGAAGAAGCAAGAATCTGCTATGCATGCTGCACAAAGTCCGGATAAATATTTAAGACGTAGACATGTTATTCTAGGCTAAACAGGATAACTACAAAAGCTAGTATAACTCAATTAAGATGAAACATGTTATTGCTCAATAAAAATCAGGTTTTACAACAAATAGCCCATGTACGCACTCATCACCTCACGTACACGATACTCACATATCATAAAAGTACCAAATCCTAAGGGGAGTTCCTCCACATAAGGTTAGGCAAGTCACTTACCTCGAACCAACCTCAATCAATCGGTAACAATGCCTTTTCCATTAATATCCGACTCTGAATGACCCAAATCTAGCCAAAATTAATTACATACCATAAATATAACAATAAGAAACTATTCTAATTAATAAAATCAAAGCTTAATCAAGAAATTAGAGAATCTCCCCAAACGTCGAGTCAGTCTCACATCTCGGAATCGGGTAAAAGTCACAAAATATAAACACGTATTCACTCACGAGTTCACTCGTACCAAAATTATCCAAATTCAATGTCAAAATCCAAATCAAAACCCAAAATCTTAGTTGAAGAGTTTCTCCCATTATTTTAAAAAATTTCACCCCAAATCTAAAATTAAAGGATGGAATTAATGATAGATTAGTGAGATATAACCAAATTCAAGTGTAAAATTATTGCCAAATTGATGTCTCTGAAAATACCTCAAAACCTTGTCTGAATCCGAGCTCCCAACTTCAAGTTTTGATAAAAATGGCCAAACCCTCGATTTTGAAATGTTTATTACTGCCTAGGATTTCCTTCTTCGCGAACGCGGCCACACCCTTGCGTTCACTAAAAACAAAAATTCACTGACTAAAATTATTCTTTCGCGAACGCGAGTGTCTTCTCATGAACGCGTGTCCACTGGCTATCACTTCGCGAACTCGGTCTCCACCACGCGAACGCGTAGAGCAAGGCCTTGGGGTCCCGACTGCTCTACTTCCTCGACGCAAATGCGAGACCTCCATCGCTAACGCATAGACCAACCACTTAGTGCTTCGCGAACACGAATCACGAAAAGGACACCTGCCTCCAGTTCTTCTTTACGAACACGGACTCCCCTCGTGAACGCGAAGAAGTAAACCATAATTGGAGAACACTAGAAATCTGCCAATCTTCCTAAGTCTAAAATTATATGTTAACTACCCGAAATCAACCCGAGCACCCGTGACCTCAACAAAATATACCTACAAGTCCTAAAACACTGTACAAACTTAGTCAAGCCCTCAAAATACATCAAACAACAAACAAAATTCGAATCATCCTCCAATCCAAACTTAAAGAACTTGAAATTTTAAATTTCTATAATCGATGGAGAAACCTATCAAACCACGTCGGATTGACCTCAAATTTTGCACACAAGTTATATTTAACATTACGAACCTACTCTAACCTCCAAAATCGTAATCTGATCCCGCTCTCAAAGTTCACTTCCCGTCAAAATCTCCAAAAATTCAACTTTTGCCATTTCGAGCCTAAATCACATACAGACCTCCAATTCACAGTCCAGACATGCTCCTAAGTCCAAATCACCCAACAGAGCTAATAAAACCAACAAAATTCTATTTCGGAGTCGTCTTTACATAATTTTAGTGACTGTAAATCCTAGAACTTAAGCTTCTGTTTTAGGGACTAAGTCTCCCAAGTCACTCTGAAACCACAACAACAACCTCCCGTCAAGTCACATAAGTAGAAAAAGATACAGGAAAAGCAGTATATATGGGATCAGAGCTAATTCGTTCAAAACGAATGGTCAGGTAGTTACATCCTCCCCTTCTTAAAGTAATCGCTCATCCTCGAACGAACACAGAGACATACATGAAGTGGTGAAAAGATAAGGATAACGGGTGTGCATATAATGATTGGTCTCCAAGTTGCATCCTTTACCGGCTTAACCCTCTACTAAACATTCACTGAAGCAATTTTCTTTGACCCGAGCTCTCAAATTTACTTGTCTAAAATAGTCACCGGCTTCTCAACATAAGATAGATCCTTATTCAACTGGACAGAGATGAAATCTAACACATGAGACGGATCGCAGTGATACCTGTGGAGCATAGAAACATGAAAATCGGATGGACCACTGCCAGGCTAGAAGGAAAGGCAAGCTCATACGCAATCTCCCTAATACGTCGCAACACCTCAAAGGGACCAATAAACCTTGGGATCAGCTTGCCCTTCTTTCTGAACCTCATAACGCCCTTCACCGGTGAAACCCCGTAGCAAGACCCGTTCTCCAACCATGAATGCAACATAGCGAATCTTCCGATCCCCATAACTCTTCTCTCTAGATTAGGCCATGCGAAGTCGATCCTGAATCACATTTACCTTCCCTAACCCATCCTGAACGACGTATGTACCCAATAATCTAACCTCTCCCCGCTCGAACCAACCCACTGGAGACTGACACTGCCTACCATACAGAGCCTCATATGGTGCCATCTGAATGCTCGACTGATAAATGTTGTTGTAGGAAAACTCCAACAGTAGCAAGAACTGATCCCAAGAACCTCTAAACTCCATCACACACGCACAAAGCTTATTTTCAAGTATCTTAATAGTGAGCTCAGACTTTCCATCCGTCTGAGGGTAAAATGTTATGCTCAACTCAACCCGAGTACCCAACTCATGTTGTACGACCTTCTAGAACCGTAATGTAAACTGCACACCCCGATTAAAGATGATAGATAAGCATGCCATGGAGTCAGATAATCATTCGGATATAAACTCGAGCTAGTTGCTCGGAAGAATATGTAGTCATCATAGGAATGAAATGAGCTGACTTGGTCAGCCTATCCATAACCACCCAAAAGCATCAAACATTCGCTGCGTCTGTGGAAGCCCAACAACGAAATCTACAGTGATCTGCTCCCATTCCACCCCGGAATCTTCAACTTTTGAAGCAACCCACTTGGGCGTTGATTCTCATACTTTACATGCTGGAAATTTAGACACCAAGCTACATATTCCACTATGTCTTTCTTCATTCTCCTCCACCAATGATGCTGTATCAAGTCCTGATACATCTTTGCGATACCCGGATAAATGGAGCACCACAAACTATGAGCCTCATGGAGAACCAACTCACGCAAACCATCAACATTAGGCACACATAGACTACCCTACATCCTTAATGCACCATCATCTCCAATAGTGACCTCCTTAGCATCCCTATGCCGAATCGTGTCCTTAAGGATAAACGCATGAGGGCCATCATATTGACACTCCATGATACGATCATAAAGAGAAGATTGAGAGACCACACAAGCCTAAACTCTAAAATGGTAATATCATAATCCTTGAGAAACTCTAATCACCTCCGCTGATGCAAATTAAGATCCTTCTGCTTGAACACATGCTACAAACTCTGATGATCGATGTAGATCTCACAAGGGACACTGTACAAATAGTACCGCCAAATCTTCAAAGCATGAACAATAGCTGCTAAATCAAGGTCATGGACATGATAGTTCTATTCATACACATTTAGTTATTTGGATGCATAGGCAATCATGCATCAACACCGCGCAGAGACCAACCCGCAATGCGTTATAATACACAGTATACGATCTTGAACCTGAAGGCAATACCAATATTGGGGTTGTAGTCAAAGCTGTATTGAGCTTTAGAAAGCTCTCCTAACACTTCTTTGTCCACCTGAACAGAGCACCCTTTTGGGTCAGCCTGATCATAGGTGCTGCAATAGATGAGAAACCTCTACAAATCTTGATTCCACTTTCTTCGTATCCACCTTAATCCCATCACTTGATACTACTTGACCCATAAATGCCACTGAGTCCAGCCAAAACTTACACGGAGAATTTTGCATATAACTTCTTTTCTCTCAAGTCTGGAGCACAATCCTCAGGTGCTACTCATGATCCTCCCAAGTTCGGGAGTGAACTAGAATGTCGTTAATGAATACGATGATGAAAGAGTAAATATAGGGTCAAAAAATATTGTGCATCAAGTGCATAAATATTGTTGGGGCATTGTCAGCCCAAATAACATCACACTGAACACGTTATGACCATACCGAGTTCTAAAAGCAGTCTTCAAGATACCTGGATCCTAAATCTTCAACTGATGATAGTCCGAAGGCAAGCCAATCTTGGAAAACACCCTGTCACCCTATAGCTGATCAAAAAGGTCATCAAAAAGAGGCAATTGATACATCTTCTTTACTGTACCTTTGTTCAACTGGCGATAATCAATACACATACGCATAGAATCATACTTTTTCTTCACAAACAAGCCCAGAGCACCCCAAGATGACACACTGGGCCGAATAAAGCCCTTATCAAGAAATTCCTATAACTTCTCCTTCAATTCCTTTAACTCAAGAGGAGCCATACGATAAGGAGGAATAAGAACAGACTGAGTGCCCAAAAACAAATCAATACTGAAATCAATATCTCTATCGGGAAACTTGCCTGGAAGATCAGCTGGAACTACATCAAGGAAATCTCTCACTACTAAGATTGACTCAACTGTAGCGGTATCAATACTGACATTTCTCTCATAACCTAGATACGCGACACACCCCTTCTCAACCATTTGTTGATCTTTAAGAAATGAAATAGCTCTACTAGGAGTATAACGTAAGGTACCTCTCCACTCCAACCGCAGTAATCCTAGAATAGACAACTTCATGGTCTTAGTGTGACAATCAAGGTTAGTATAATGGGGTGACAACCAGCCCAAAATAATATGAAAGTATACCATACTGAGAAATAACAAATCGGTTCTGGTCTCAAAGTCACTAATAACAACCAAACACGACCGATACACACGGTCAACAACAACGAAATCTCCCACTAGTGTAGACACATAAAAAGGAAAAATCATAGAATCAAGAGACAAACCCCAATACGGGGCAAAATAAAAGTACATATAGGAATAAATGGAGCCTAGATCAAATAAATTGACGCATCTCTATGGCAGACCAGAATAATATCTGTAATGAAAAAGTTGGAAGCAACTGCCTTTGTACGAGCAGGAAAAGCATAATATCTAGCCTGGCCTCCCCTCTAGGGCGACTTCTACGTCCCCGACCTCCACCTCAAGCTGACTAAGCAGGTGGGGTGGTAGCTAGTGCCGTAATCACAGTTTGAGGACCTGATGGAGCATGCGATGTCTAAGAAGTCTGTTAAGGTGCACCCCTCCTAAGTCTAGGGCAATTCCTCACCATACGGTGAGTGTCTCCACACTCAAAACAAGCTCTCAGAGGGCATGGCTGCTGTGGTTGGCTTGAGGCAGTCCTGCTAGACTGACCACTGGAAGCACCCCCTACAGAAGGTATACTAGATACTGGCGGTGCATAATAAAGATCATAGGGCCTAGGAGTAGTTGGAATACAACTGTCTGCTGGAAGTGCTGAATGAATAGGGCAACTCAAATAGGGCCTACCATGATGAATTGCAGTTGGGAACGATTACCACTATAAGTGACAGACTCTCGAGACCTCTTGGCCTCTCTCTCCTTTCTCTCTAGAGAAATCATACCCTCCACTCTCCTAGCAACATCCACAACTTACTGGTAGGAAACATCCATCTCCAACTCCTAGGCTATGTTAATCCTGATGCTGGGATGGAGTCCCTCAATAAACCGACGAATCCTCTCTCGAATTGTGGCAACCAAAGCTGGTGCATGTTGGGCCAAATCACCAAAGTAAATTGCATACTTTGACACAGTCATAGCATCCTGGTGCAACTGCTCAAACTCTGCGCGCCATACGCATCTGAGGAACATACTCCCTTAAGAACATGTCCGAGAATTGAGTCCATGTAAGTGAAGGTGCCTCAGCCGGACTACCTAACTCATAAGCACATCACCACTGATAGGTTGCTCCTCTAAGCTGGAATGTAGTAATAGAAACCCCACTCAACTCCACTACACCTATAGTTCAAAGTATACAGTAATACTACTCTAGAAAACCCTGGGCATCATTTGTCACCACTCCATTGAAAGTAGGAGGGTGGTACTTCTTGTACCTCTCAAGCTTGAGTTCCTTCTCCTTAGAAGCTGTTGCCCTACCCTTAGGCCGAACTGGAGCTGCCGACTGCATCGATGTGATCTTAGGAACCTGGTCGACCTGAACCTACTGCTCTAGGGTACAGGCGATGAGAGTTCCACCGGCCTGAGATGTGGCAGGAGCAAGTGGAACCAGTCCAACCTGTGCCACGGTGCTGAACATGCCCAGGAACTATACAAGGGTCTCTTGAAGAGCTGGTGTAGTAGTCAGATGTGGATCTAGGATTTAAAGGTGGCGGGTGCCAAAATTTCCTTAAATGTATACCTTATAATAACTACTAATATATAGTTTGTTTGGAACGTTTGTACGGTTCCCTTTTTAGTTTATTTAGATAATTTAATAAGCACCTTATTTGCAAATATAAAAATTACATCAATTTTCGAGACCCTATTTATGGAACTTTATTGGGTATATATGTTATTATTGTCGTATGAAAATTACATCTCATACATTAAGAAGCAAATATAATTATCATTTTGAAGAGGGAATCACACTTTTATTATTAATAATACAAGTAAAATCAATATTTTTCACAGGGGAACTACAATTTTTTGTATGCTAAAAATAATTTTGCACAAGTACAATAAAATCTTTAATAAGGGAACTCCAACGGTCAGAATAAGAAAAATAAAAATAAAAATATCTTCAATAAAATAAAAACAAAAACATCTTCAATTGATAAATTATACCAATAAGTAAATACAAAATTAGATAAACTACAAAATCTCAAAACTTAAAATCACAAATCTAATACTTGCGAAATATTCATCATAATTTTATAATTAAAGAGATTTTAATTGTATTTAAAAATAATACAATAACACAAATTTTTTTGTTATAATAAAAGAAATATAAATTAATTTGGATCTCAATCTAAATATCAAGACCCAATTTTTTTTATTTTGAAAAGAAGAAAACTAAAAGATTTAAGATTAAGAGAAATGCTTATATTATAATTTTTTTAAATATTGGAGGCTCTTTATTGAGTGTTCTTGCTAAATATCACAGATAAAGTAATAGAACAGAGAAAAAAAAAATAAAAAAAACGACAAATAGGAAATTGGGGGGGCATCAAAAAAGGAAAATGCCTGGGAGAAAAATAAATTAAAAAACACAACGAAAAGGAAAAGTTAGACAAGGTTCAAGATAAATTTGAACTTGAATTTTACACACAAGAAAAGCTTTCAAAAAGGTTTACCGGTCATAGCATCTTTGTCTAGTTGCGGATGGGGGTGGCAGGATCATATATTTAACCTAGTTTATGTTTTTTTATACATAAATATTATGAAAATTTTGCCAACCGAGGGGGTGCCACACCACCCTTACCATAAGGGTGGATCCGCCCCTGGTAGTAGTAGGCATCTCAGTTGCTTGCGCTCTGTCTGGGCTACTAGTGGCTCCACTATAGCAGCTTGTGTGGGTGCTCTGGCTGCACCACGTGGATGTCCTCAACCTTTACTCCGTCCCGGACTCTCGCGACTCTAGTAAGGGCGTGGGTTCCTGGTCATCAAATCCGCTTACACTTGTCCTCATAATCTGTGAGAGAATAGAAGGCAGAAAATTAGAATTTTTAAGTCAATAATTTTGCATGACAAGGAATAAAAAAAAGTGAAATGCCTCCCGAAGATGCGTACAATCATCTCTATACCGATCCAAGAGACTCCATTAAACCTGCTTGTGACTCACAATACCTATGAACCTAAAGCTCTGATAACAACTTGTCACGACTTAATTCCCCCCTCCTCCATGAGATGTCGTGATGGTACCTAGCCTCTATGACTAGGTAAACCTAACATTTGCAGAAATAACCAAAAATGAGAATATAAATCTTAACAACTAACAACAACATGTAATTAAATAACTGATAGAGATGTCGCTCGGCATATACAATAACAGACTCTCAAATATAAACAGAATTTCCCCAAGACATGGAGTACCATAAGTCAAAAGTTTCTAAGAATTGTCTAACTGTTTTTATACATCAATAACTAGGAGAAGTAAAGGAGGAACAACATAAAAGGGATAGAGGGGGGACTCCAAGGTCAGCGGACGTAGGCATATGTATCTTGAAGTCTCCGGAGCAGCGACAATACGCAACTAATAGCGGGACTGGCAGGAGGTACCTGTATGTGCACACAGATGTCACACCCCTTTTTTTTTTTTACCAAAAACAAACCTTCCACTAAACCCTCCTTAAATTAATAAAAAGAATTTTAGTGAAAAAGCTTGAAAAGGATTTTTCAATTTTGAAAGTGACAAAAATGGTGTTTAAAAGGAAATAACTCAGAGTCGCCACCTGACATTGATTTCGGTGTGCCAGGCCACCGTTTTTTTCTAAAAATAATTCTTTTCCTTTCAAAGCACTTGAGACTCTAAAAAACTAAGTCTGCACCAGAGATTCGGGTAAGGGGGTTCATTTGACCCGGGGAGAAGGTGTTAGGCACTCCCCAAATCCCGTAACTAACACGATTGCGTACTTGATCAAGTTGGCTTTCAAAACATTCAAATTGAAGTAAAACACATAGAAATAAAATAAACACACAAGAGACTCGAGGTCGTCCCCACCTAATAAAAGGAAAAAAAAAAGAAAACTAAAATTCTAAATTATCCTACATTACTTCTTCAACGATGTTCGCCACGACCTACAAAATATTTACATACTTCTTCGGGGCATACCCCGGAAATAATAATATATACAAATCCTTCGGGGCATTCCCCGATAAATTTAACTATGGGTGCGACCTCTCGCCTCAAAATCAAAAGCAAAATCCTAAAGCTTGCCTACCCAAGTGTTGTCGGCCTAAGCATATTTCTAGCGTACAATGAAAGAGCCAGCGAAAACTACATGGAAGTGTTAAAGCGAGTCACATTGAACACAATTCCATTTTCTTCAACTTTCACTTCTGTGGACATTTTAATTCAACTTGACTAATTAACTCAACTTCCTCCTTTAATCTATTCAAATAGTCCAATTCAATCACAGCAAGCAAATTAGATTCCAAACACTAATTAAGATAAATGTTCTATCTCCAATAATGAATCATGTACGAACTTTGATTACTTCAAATAGAGCATCGAATGAAACATATCAACAAATAATCGCGAAGCAGAATTAAGGATTTAAGAAAAGAGAAAAGGGATTGGAACTCACGGATAGCAAATTTTAACGTTAACAGATAAACGTCAAGAGAATCCTACTGCTTGCAGCTGACTCGAAAAGTGAACCATTCCGGCGACTTCGACGAACCTTGAGATCGAAAGCTCGGACAATGACCTCGCTCACTCAACTCGAACTATGACTGTACATATGAACAAGACCTCAGCGAAAAAAACTCCTGCCAATACAGCGACGAGTCAGTTGAACGGAGTTCGGCTTCACAATGTAAACTGCTTCAATAACTCCATATTTTCGCAGAAATGCCTCAATTCGGAAACCTCAATGACACAAACTCGACCCTTCAACGATGACTGAAACCGGATCGAACCGAACTCAACAACTTTGATTTTGTAGAAAACTCAGACGGAGACATAATCAATCATATTTGAAGCTGAAACTTCAGTCAAATGATATGCCATAAAAATGAAATATAACTATGGAAGCATGATAGTCAAGCCTTCAAATTCAGTGACAAGCAAACGACAAAAATACGAGCTTCGAAAGCACTTGGTAGGCAACAATGATCCAAACCAAAGAGAACTTGGAAAACATAAGCTTCATTAAAATATTCCTCTATGTAACAATGGAAAGAAATCAGATATGCACAACTCTCGCTTCTGTAATCCAACAAGAAAGAACAAAAATTAAGAAATAATTTTCGACCGGAACTAAAACCTGGAACCTCGATCCAAACCTACAGCGAACATCAACAACGACTAACTCAAACCAAAACGCGAACGGAATTGCAAGCCACTTCGAATCGTCACCTCAGCTCAAATCGACAACGACCACATAACCAAATTTCAGTCGAAGCCCGTGAAGGAAAATCAAAACAGAAATGGAAATAATAAGCTAAAAGAATTCTAATCTTTTTGGGGAATTTTCGTTAGGGCCTTTTGTTGTTGAAGAAAGGGTGCTGGCTGGTTGTTTTTGAGGATGGAAGTTGGCGACTGGCGGTAGGCGGCTGGTTTCTGCTGGGGAAAATGGGGGTAGGCGGCAGGTTTGAGGTGTGCTGGAGGTTACCGGCGGCTGAAGCTTTCTTGCTAGGGTTCTCTTTTTTGTTATGAAGAAGAAGTGGGTAGCTGAAGGTGTGGAGGTGTGGGGCGACGGCTGGCTGCAGGGGTTCTTTGGAGAAGGGGTTATGGGTTAATGGTTGGGCTTCTATATTTTGGGCCTTAAGATTGGGTTAAAAACAAATATCCAAATCTTAATTAAATTACTTTTAATATAAGATAAATATATTACGTAATGCAAAAATTAATTTAAATAATTAAACTAAATTATATATATATAATATATAACTATTTTTTGTATTTTTTCAATTTTATGATAAAAATAATGTAAAAGAGTTAAAATTAGTGTAAATAACTATATGACACCTAAATTAATTATTCTACGCTAAAACGAGTGAAATTTCGGGGATGGTCAAAAATTACGTGTCTACAACATAAACATGTGCAGTGTATACCACAATGATACCCAATAAGTGTCAAGCCTAACCTCGGTCGAGTAGTGACAATGTCAGGTCAGAGCCAGTGGTGTATATAACATAATTAAGGCAAAGAAAATATTGTAATGTAATAAAAGACCGGAATTTAAAAAAAGAAAATCCACATAGAAGTAACAGTACAACATACAAGGATAAATAGAGGGGGATCTCCTAAAATATCATCTCTTAGTCAAAAGTAAATGTTCCGGGAAATTTTTTGAGGTACCGTCTCGTAATCTCAAAAGTAAATGTGCTGGGGATCTCCCGTTACTATTCCGTAGTCCCAAAATAAAGAATCCCCGGAATACCGCCTCATAGTTCCAAAGTGAATATGCAGCTCAAAACAATGAAAATAACAGTAACATTTCATATGTTGCATGATCAGACATGATCTATTAAAAACATAATAACCAGTGGAATTAATTATGCACCGTTTGATTCATTATTATGTAATCAATCATTCACTATCTTAATTTTGGCATATCTATGCATGCAATGCATGCAATACTAGGAAAACAGCATGACAACAATGCATGGTGTTAAAGTATATGATAATTTTTAAATACGTTTGGAGAATCAAGAAACATTTCTTATCTTAATTAATTGATTGAAGTGTTGTTTATTGTTTTTTTGTGGTTATCTCTTGTCTTTATTAATTGTATCACCTCCTACCGTTTAGAAAATTATTGTCTTCTAAATGCGGTATTTTATTGGTTATTTTTTCTCGCATCAACCTAATTGACTGGAGCCGTCAATATGGGCTGGCCCAACGACCCAACCCAGCCCGTGATTTAGTAGGGTTGGCTAGAATTTTTAAAATTCATTTAAAAACGAAGGTTTTAAGCCCGACCCGAGTAAGCCCGTTGCTTGTGAGGCTTGACTGAAGCTGGGACGGGCCGGCCCGTGAGCCTAATAAAATATTTATTTAAAATATATGAATAAATAAAAAGTATACTGCTTATAGAGATGGAAAGTCGGAATTGAATCTTTACTAAAAGGAACCAAAACTTGTTCTTGAGAAGTTTCGAGTGATGATGTTGTCATGTATTAGAAGGACCATTCTAGAAAATATCCTGATCTTTCAATTCAATGATGGTGTATGATGTACTTAGCATTCTTATTACCATGATACCATCGAAATCAATATTTAGCATTGGTGACATGTTCTTACAAAGTACAGAAGTTGCATTTATTATGAAAATGTCCAAACACTTGTTACTACTCGAAATTGGCTGCACAGATTTTCCCGAACTCAAATTGGTAATATTTTTTATGTGAATTTAAATATTATTAATTTTTAAGTTTAATTATTTTTATTATTTAGCTAATTAATATTGCATATGAATTGTAGATGTAAGTGAAGATGTTAAGACAACCTTGTCACAAGCGGATTCAAATGTGTTTGATAAAGATGATGCGTTAGATATCTCATAATCATCATGAACGTTCTCTTGAATAGTTTGGTTTAAGTTTTGACTTTCAGTGAATGAAATATAGTCATGTCTTTAATTTTTTTTTAGTATTTATTGTGATATATTGGAACAATATAAAAAGTTATTAAGTTTTGCGAATTTTTTAACTTTAAAATAATTATCTTTTTTAGGTCAGAACTTAAAGAAAAAAATAAAATTATATTTTAAAAAATAATGGGCCGCCCCTGGGGGCCCGCGACTCACATAGGGTTGGGATGGGCTCACTATTGTAAGGTCCATCAAAACGGTGGGCTAGCCCAGCCTAACCCGTTAATTGCTAAAGCCCATACGGGCTGGGCTAGCCCGGCCCGGCCCAACCCATATTGACAGCTCTATAATCGACCAACTATAACTTTTGAGATTCTAAGGATTCAAGGAATCTAGATTACATAAACAATTCTTTTTATTCTTAATTATGGAGGGGAAGGGGGAGTGGCAGAGTCGAAGTTAGAATTTTATTTTATGAGTATGAAATTTTAGAACATCCGCTTCAAATGGTAATAACCGGGTTCTAGTGACATTTAGTGATATCGATTCCGGTGTTACTCAATTATGTGCAGTTACCTTTAATTAAATTAGTAATCGTACCAGCGCGATGCGCGTGTCATTTCAATTAAAAATAGTGTGATGACGCATAGTGGTCCACAATAATAATGACAAAAAAATGTAAAAACATATATATCCATTACAAATGGAACTTAGCAGTAACAAAAATAGCTATTGCATATATAATCGTGATTTCTATATATTCATCGGACATTTGTGTAAGAAAACCTCGACATATTACTAAAGTCGAAAAATGTTATATGAAAGGTTGTATGATATTTACAGTATCAGTTATTCATTATTTGAACAAAACATTACAAATTACAAAAAACGATTTTACCGCTTTTAAACAAAACCTTGAAAATGTTACCTTACAATCATGTAAAACCAATTCAATTGAAAATGGAATCTGCGGGTTAAAGCGATCCGGCATTGTGTACATTCAAACCACTCTAACTTTGAGATTCCATTGCATGGAGTTGGATGAAATTTGCTTGATGTCATGAAATTGTGCAGTCATAATCCAAAATAATAGCAGCGACAATGTAGTTGTGAAATTTTATATGCAATAGCTTTTGAAAATATAAAACATGTAAATTAAGGATTTATACCGTGTATATATAATAGTTTGATTTTTCAGTTTCAAACGTGGTATAATTTATGTGAGGAAACTTACTATCATGGAAGAAACCAACAGAACATGGGATTAAACCAACTGAAACGTAGGTTTTTATTTATTCATGAACTGAGTTTTCAGTTTTCAAAAGTTTCGTGGGACATTTCTCCTGATTGGTAGGGATTTAGATACACAATTTAATTATAACCCACTAACCCACGAATTAAAGAAGACAAAATGCATAAAACTGTAAAGAAACGTGCTTTTGAAACTGCTTTCTAATTCGTTTTTTTTTGTTTTAAATTTATACGTGTGAAAGAAAAAAAACAGAACACATTTAATAGCTGCCAATTAAAAACTGATTTGTATATTTAAAAAAAACTTCCAACTTTGTTGGAATCTTGTCTTAAAACTATACACGTGTCAATAAATAGGTGTTCCATTTGTTAAGCCCACATTATTTTGCTTGTATTTTTTCTATATAGATAGATTACGTGTGTTGTTTTAGCACAATATTTAACGAAAATTACTCTTGTAACGCACTCTAAACTATTGTATCTCATAGTTAGATGCCTTAATTAAAGGTGAAGCAAATTGATGATTTTGAAACATTTATATACGATCATATACTTGAGCTTACCCTTTAGATCAAATAAGATGCTCCAACATGAAATGAAACAGCTGTTCTGATGGAGAAATGGTATCATTTACTCTTGAGAATTAGTTTATTTCATCATCTAAATAAATAAGTCATATTTCTATAATTATAGCTTATAGAAGATAAAGAGTTATTTTCTGGTAGGCCAAGGCCCAACTTGACCTATTATTACATTAGGCTGATTTATGCAAATGTCCCTTTTAGACTACTGTTTAGATTTTATTTCTATTTTAAAAGTTATGCACATAGAGCCCTTGAAAAATTATCCCTTTGCCAGACTTGGTCTAACATTTATTTATATAATTTCTAGTTTTTTCACAAAATATTAAATGGTGATCTAAATTTTTCTCATAAGGCTTTCAATTTGCTCAAAAATATCTTTAAATTGTGGCCGAAATAATTTATCGGTTCCAAAAGAAATTGAAAAAAAGAGACTATTTTACTAAACAATTGATACGAAAATGGAAGACTGACGAAATGTTCACATTAGATTTAGGTGAAAATGGCACTAGGTAACCACTTTTAAGCATGTTGTTTAGAATATTTCATAGTTTACTATAAATTTAATAATTTATATTAGATATACATAATAATATATCGAATATGTATATTTATTTATACGTCATGTAGACAAAATAATATGTCGAATATACATGAACTGAGTCGGTATAGGCAAATATATATACACCTTCAAACACGGAATAAAAATATGGATTTATTTAGACTGGTTTTGATATATTAATGAGAAATGAGAATTCTTAGAGCAATTTGGTAGGGGAACTTTCATAGAAATGGTAAGTTTAGATTAATGATGAGAGAAATATGGATAAATTAATATGGTTCAAAATTAATTCCTTAATTTGTGGATTATGTTTAAAAATTTGAAGACTACTAAACGTATATGATATTTAAAAAAATAATGCAATTGCAAATGAATGTGTTCTTTCTGGAATAAAGCAAAAGTAATGATCTTTTTTTGAATATTATTTAATAAGTAACTAGCAATGTAAAAGCCCAGTAAGTATAATTATGAGAATTTTTCACAAAAGGCATTTATTAAGACCTAAGCAATAAATAGAAACTCTTTCATATATTACGTGATATAGATATGTTTTACGTTATTTTATGATGTATATAGTGTATTAAACGAATTGTATTCAATAATACAACATGAAATGACGCCGCACAAACAGAGATTCCTGTAAATCATGATTTGTATTTAGGTGTATTAAGCTGTATTAAGCGGGAAAAAAGTAACGTTTCAGCGCAAATCATGGGAAGATGAATCTGTATTTAGGTGTATTAAGCGGCATTATTTCACAAAAAATGGGAGTTATACCATAAATTGGTGAGAGAAAAATATTGTGTACCATCTAATAAGGCTTAAATATAGGAAAGTATTAAATTTTTTTTTTTTTTTGCTACAAAATAAAAAAAGTTATTATATTATGTAAAATGTTAAAAAGGTATTTATATGTTATAAATAGGGTACTAACCTATTTTATAGGTGGTAAAATTTCCTATAATTATCCATGTTAGGCCCTAATCCTAAGTTAAAGCCTAGAGACAACATCAATTGGCTGTTAGCATCTCCATTTAAATTGGACCTACATCTGCTATGTAGCACAATATGTAAATGGGTAAAACTTTGTCCACAATTTATTACCTATTCGGCCTAAGAAGTCGTTCATTGAGATAAGAATATTAATCCCAGTATAAAATTTGGGATCACAATTATTTCATGTTCAATTGTGGGTATTATCGAATACCAGTATTAACTTTAAACCAAAATGGTGGTACTAATTATCTCGTATAAGAGGTAAAATTGGTTGTTGTCACTATTCTTTTGGCCAATTTGTTGATATTACGTGTTTTCACTATTTTTTTTCTTTTTCTTGAGCTGAGAGTCTATTGGAAACAACCTCTTTATAGTTTATATCCCCGGGATAAGCGTAAAGTTTGTATACACACTACCCTCCCCAAATCGCACTTGTGAATTCATTAGGTTTGTTGTTATTGAGGTAAAATTAATAATCCCATGGAATATCCCAAAACTCCGATCCCATGGGATATCGAGAACTGAACCAAACGACCACTAAAAAGTCAGGAATCAGTGAACCACACACTTTGGAATGGAATTTTACCTTTCTATACTATATTGTAACGTTATTTATCCTTCATAAAGAGGTTATTACTTAATTATATTAGCATATACAAATTACTACTATTTATATACAAAATAATATATTAGACTCCAATCTTACCATTTTAAGCTTCATTCTTGTCTATTTTTCTTCTCCGTATAGATATTTCTCTCTCCAGTCCTTTTCGATTAGGCTTATGCAGACGAACATGCTTGGAGCTTTGAAAAATGGTCACGATTCAACTAGTTAAAAGCCATAGAATACATACATGAAGCACCAATACAAATGGGTTACCAATTTTTTTTATATGAATAAACAAGAAACTGTCAACAAGACAACATTTGAAAATAAAGTAAAATTAGTTGACGGTGTAATTGAAATTAAACTGAAGTTGGGTGTATACATGAGCTTAAACATCATTAATAGCCATTGAAAAGCTTAGAAGAGTTGAATTTAGTAAAGATTCAAGGTAGTTTGGTTGGAATTTCAGATTATGCTCGAAACAAATACATAAACAAATTATATATTTTGTATCTCGAGTGTAAAAACGGTATACATACAACTTACATAAGTGTGCAGAAGTTGTTTATACATTGTATTTTTTGAAAGGATTATATGCAAAGAATGTGTATTTAAGTTGTGGATAAATTTGTATTTTGTAAAATACTTTAGTTACTTTCTGTAAAATATAAAACTTAAATAAACCGAGTAAATAAGTTTAAAATCTTATAAAGTACCCTTTGGGATGGTCCAATGTCGGGAGAAATAAAAAAGTAGCCAGATTTATTAATGATCATTCAAAAAAAGTCACACTTTGAAAAGTAATCGAAATTTAGCCATTTTTCATGCAAAGATAAAAATGAACAAAAACACTGTTCAAAATTCGAAAAATACTCTAGCATAATATACTGGAGTTCCGGCATAAATACACCGGAACTCCAGTATATTATAATGGAGTTCCAACATAAGTATACTGGAACTCCAGCATAATATACTGGAGTTCCGTCATAATATACCGATCCAACATAATATGCTGGAAGTTCATACACATGTGCTCCAATCTCCAATATATTATTCCGCAACTTTCCACGTGTTGGAGTTCCATCATAATATGCTTGTAGTTAATACACAGGTGCACCGATCTCCAATATATTATGCTGGATCGGTCCCTGTTACAGCAAAATAGTAATTTTTTAATGACTTTACAAATGCTGTCTATTTTTGAATGACCAGTCCAAATACTTGCTAACCCATGCTATTTTTACCTCAGTATCATGTCTTAGAAAACTACAAAATATTGGCCCAAATCTTATGTTAGCCCAGGCCTAAACATCAAAGGACTGTTAGCATCTCCATTTGGGCTGGACCTAGATTTGCTGGAGCCTAATATGTAAATGGGTAAGACTCTATGCACACTTTAAATAATTACTATTTTTTGTGGTTTATTCTGGAGTCACTGTTGCTTTGTTTACTTTGCCCTTTTATATGTCAGTTTTTTTGTGGTTTATTCTGGAGTCACTAATGCTCTTTCTTTTTGTTTTATTTTTGTTTGTTACTTTTCTCGATCTTGCGCCGGGGGTCGATTGGAAACAACCTCTCTGCCCTATCGGGTAGGGGTAAGGCCTGCGTACATATTACCCTCCCCAGACCCCACCCTGTGGGACTATACTGGGTAGTTATTGTTATTGTTGTTGTTGTTTTGTGCACACTTTAATACCAATTTGGCCTTTGGTTTACTATGGATAAACTTTTGTGAGAAAGAAAGACAAAAGAAGGGGAAGTGACACAATTGGCCTCTGACCAAAAATATTAACTATTCATAGCAGGTATACAACGCGAATTATGTATTTTACATGAAAATATACATATATTATAGGGTTTGTAGCTAGGTGCCTCAACTATCAACAGGTAAAGTATGAGCACTAGAGACCGGGAGGTTTGCTTCAGTAGATAGAGATTCCGGAGTGGAAGTGGGAGCAGATCACCATGGACTTCGTAGTTGGACTCCCACGGACTTTAAAATTTTTTGATGCTATTTGGGTGATTGTGGATCGGCTGTCCAAGTCCGCTCACTTCATTCCTATGTGTACTACCTTTTCTTCGGAGCGATTGGCGGAGATTTATATCTGAGAGATTGTTCGTCTGCATGGTATTCTAGTTTCCATCATTTTAGATAGAGTTACTCAACTCACATCACGGTTCTAGAGGGCGTTACAACATGAGTTGGGTACACATGTGGAGTTGAGCACAACATTTCACCCCTGGATGGATCGACAGTCCGAGCGCACCATTTAGATTTTTAGCGATACACTTCGTGCGTGTGTGATGAAGTTTGGAGGTTCTTGGGATCAGTTCTTGCCATTGGAAGAGTTTTCCTACAACAACAATTATCATTCCAGCATTCAGATGGCACCGTATGAGAATTTTTATGGTAGGTGGTTGATAATAGGTGAATTTAACTATATTTATGCCCTAAATAATTACATTTTATTGTTGTTTTGATATTGTTTATGATGACAAAATGCTTTTATTAGTGTTTTTGGTGTGTTATAGGTACACAAGAGCCATTAGAGATTAAAAGAGCAATTTTGGAGTTATAAGATGGTAAAAATGCCAGGTGTAGAGCAAGAGTAAAGTTTGTATTGAAAAATAGGAAGAAGAATCCGCGGCACTGTTCATCCGCGGTTCAACCACGAACGCGGACGGACCGCGGTTGAAGGGGCTCGCGAAACCTCAACAGGTTCAGAGGAGTGGATTTTTCGCGGTCCATCCGCGAACGCGGACGGACCGCGGGCGAGGTCAAAAATTTGAAGGATAAACTTGTCACTATGAAATTTTTGTAACCTAAACCCTCTATATAATTATAGGATTCTCCCAAAAGAGGCAAGTATTGTATTATTCACTACTTTTGCAAGTAAACTAGTAAGAGAGAACTCTCTCAACTTCTTTCTTTCTTTTACATTGAATCTTTGATTATGAATTCAATTATCTATGTTGTTTCTTTGATTATGAGTAGCTAATTCTTTATCTAAGGTTTTGATGGAACCTATTGAGTGATGAACTTCTGGGTTATGTGATTACAAATTGTTAGCTAGGTTTCTATTTGTTCAACTTCGTTCTTGTTGTAGTTAATTGATAAGCTCTCAATTAGATGTGCCTATTTAATGTGCGTAACTTGGAAAAGAGTGCATATTTAGGTAAATTATTGAACAACACCATACCTAAATTATCTGAGAAATCTATAATTGTAGGCGTAAATGTGGGGTTAGGAATAACGAAACATTGGGTGCAATCTAAAGTGAACCGTTCAAATTAAAGCTAGCTAGGGTAGCTTGGGAGAGTACACTAGTAAATTATTGTAGTTGATCGGGAGAGAATTATGGTAAAAATAGCGTTCATGATTGATAGAATAATATTGACAATTTGTATGAGCATAAACAGAAGGGATTTCATCAATAAGGGAAATCAATACCTTAGTCTTTCTCTTCATTCTTTACAACATTCAATTCTTTCTTTCAAGTATTTAAATTCTTGCAAAAGTTAGTTAGTAAAAAAATATTCCACAAAAATATATTCAAAAGTTTGGGAAGCTGCTTGAGGAGTATTATTGGGTTGTGGAAGTTGTAGTTGATAGGTTAATTCCCTATGGGATCGACTGTGGACTTAATTGATCGGATTATATTGACCACGACCATTGTTTGATCGTGAATCAGTGGTGTAGATCCCTGGTGGGTTGGTTTGAGCCGGGTAAGGCTAGATTATTGGACATAGACTTTGTTTAGGATGCTTTGGAGAAGGTTAAGGTCAGGATAGAATCTATACAGCCCAGTCCAGACAGAAGAGTTATGTGTACCGGAAGGTTCGTGATGTTTCCTATATGATTGGAGAGCGGGCCCTGCTTCAGGTTTCACCTATGAAGGGCGTTATAAGATTTGGAAAGAAAGGGAAATTGACTCCGGGGTTTATTGGTCCTTTTGAGGTATTGAGACGTGTTGGGGAGGTTGCTTATGAGATTGCCTTACCTCCCATCTTGGCATGAGTTCATCCGATATTTCATGTTTTGATGCTCCAAAAATATCACGGTGATCTGTCACACGTGTTGGATTTCAGTTTCGTCCAATTGGACAAGGATCTATCTTAAGTTGAGGAGCAAGTGGCGATATTTGACAGGCAGGATCGAAAGCTGAGGTCAAAGAATATTGCATCAGTAAAGTTTCTGTGGCAGGGTCAGTCAGTCGAGGTGGCAACTTAGGAGAGCGAGCAGGATATGCTCAGCCGTCACCTTCATCTTTTCACCACTTCAGGTATGTCTCTATGCTCGTTCGAGGATGAACGAATGTTTTAAAAGGGGGAGGATGTAACGACCCGGCCGGACGTTTTAAGGATTAATGCCCCGATCCCTTATTAACTGCTTCCCCCATATTTTGTTTGCTATTGTGAGTTGCCGAGAGGGTCCGTTTTGAGTTTTGGAGTGTTTTGGGCCACTTAGTCCCCAAATGAGAGTTTATACCTTCAAGTTTGGACTGAAGTCGGAGCAATATGAAGACGGCCTCGAAATGGAATTCCGTCAATTTCGTTATGCTCCGTTGAGTGACTCGGGCTTAGGGGCATGTTCGGATTGTATTTTGAAGGTCCGTAGCTTATTGCCGGAAGTTGAATTTGTAAAGTTTCCAGATCGATAGTGAGATTTTGATATCGGTGTCGAAATCTGATTTCGTGAGTTGGAATAGCTCTGTAGTATTGGATATGACTTGTGCGTGAATTTTAGGGTCAATGGGAATTGGTTTGGTTGGTTTCGGCATCGGTTGTAGGTTTCTTGAAGTTTCAAGTTCTTTAGGCTTGGATTGGTGGATAATTCGTGGTTTTAGTGTTCTTTGATGTGATTTGAGGGCTGGACTAAGTTCCTATGATATTTTAGGATTGGATGGTGTGTTGAATGAGGTACCAGGGTCATCGGGTGAGTTTCGGATGCTTAACAAAGGTGATTGTGGACTTAGGCAAAATCTGAAGGTTGCTGCTTCTGGTATTTTCACACATCCGGTGAGGAGCCCGCAGGTATGGTAGAGTGAGTCGCAAGTGCGATTTTGGCACTATTGGCCAGTGACCCCAGATGCGGTTATTGGACCGTAGAAGCGAACCGCATCTGCGGAGAAGGCAACGCAAGTGCGGACTAAGACCCTTTAATGAAAAACCGCAGGTGCGAGTACCCAGTGGCAGAAGAGGGACCGCATATGCGGTCCCATGGTCGCAGAAGCGAAAATCGCTGAGCAGAAATATGAAAAATCAAGGTATGAGTTCATAACTTGGAAAAATCAAGTTGGAGCTCGGGGTAAGGCGATTTAAAGAGGATTTTGAAGAGAAAATAAGTGGGTAACGATTCCTTAACCCTTTCTAGCTCCATCAATCTAATCTTAATTTTGTCATTTAATTTCGGATTTGCGGTGAAAAATTGATAGAAATGTGGAAAAGTTCCCCAATCAAATTTTTGGGTTTTGATTGGGATTTAGTGGTCGGAATTGAGTGATTTTTGGATGAGTGTTCTCATGAGTGAATGCGTGTTCTAAATTGGTAACTTTTACCCAATTCCGAGACGTGGGTCTGGAAAGGATTTTTGGGCATTTTTCTATTTTATAATTTTAGCTTCGTTTCATTTAGCTAAATTTATTGTTTGTAGTTATATTTACATTATGAAATTTATTTGATTAGATTTGGGCCATTCAGAGTTGGATACTCGTGGCAAGAGCGTGATTTCGGATTGATTTTGAGCCGGTTCGAGGTAAGTGACTTGCCTAACCTTGTGTGGATGAACTCCCCTTAGGATTTAGTACTGTTGTCATATGAATTCCGTATACGTAAGGTGACGAGTGCGTACACATGCTAATTATTGAAAACACCCATTTTCATTAAGCAAATAACTATGTTTTCTTGTAATTTAGCAATACTTGTACGTGAAGCCTCTTGTTTAGTTTAGGAAAAGCATGCTTATGTGATTTAATTATCTCACCTGCATTAACTGCTTACTTTTTGTGACGACCCAAAGGGTCATCACTTGTTTAATTAATCATTTCGAGCTTCTGAGACCTTGAAAACCTCATTCTATGTTGCCTCGATTTACGTGCACGATCCGAGCATGTAGCCGGAAAGATTTTTTGATAGAAAATATGAATTCTATGAGAAATTTTGATAAAAATGATATTAATATTGATATGGTTGACTTCGGTCAACATTTTTGGTAAACGGATCCGGACCCGAGATTGGATGGTCCCGAGAGGTCCGTAGGAAAATATGGGACTTGGACATGCGTCCGGAGTCGAATTCTGAGGCCTAGAGCCCAAGTTATGAATTTTTATGTGAAATTGCTTTTGATGTAATTATTAAAGGAAATAAATTAATTGACCTTGGTATCGGGCTCGTATTTTGGTTCCGACGCCCGGTACAAGTCTTAAATATTATATATGTGATTTCTGTAAAGTTTGGTGACATTTGGATGTCGTTTGAGATGTTTTGGACCTCGAGTTCCAAGTTAAGAAGTTTTGAAAATCAAAAGTATGAAAATCATGAGTTTGAGGCTCGATTTGATTAAAACGAAGTGATATTGGCGATATGATCGCACGAACAAGTCCATAATGTGTTTTCGAGGTTGTGTACATGTTTGGTTTGGAGCCCGGGGGGCTCGGGTAAAGATTTGATAGGCCGTTGGATGAAAATCTGAATTTTGAACTGCTGGTTTTTTTCACCCAGCTGTTGGCTTCGCAATTGCGACGAATTTCTCGCAATTGCGAAGGGGATAGTGTAAGGCAAGGCTCGCAAATGCGAACCTTGATCGCAAATGCGAAGCCAGCCTTGTTCGCAAATGCGAACAATTGTTCGCATTTGCGAAGGTCCCCAGTGCTGCCTATGTTCGCAAATGCGAACAATAGTTCGCAAATGCGAACATTTCCCATATTGCCTTGGTTCGCAAATGCGAACCGTTGTTCGCAAATGCGAACACTGCCTTATACAGCATGTGTTCGCAAATGCGAACATTCGGTTCGCAAATGCGAACATCCCTTTGATTGCCAGTGTTCGCAAATGCGAACAAATGTTCGCAAATGCGAACTTCCCAGCCTTAGCTTATTTTTCAAACTCCAGAAATTGGTCGGGGTTCGCAATTGCGAACCCATGTTCGCAAATGCGAACACGGAGACCTGTAAAACACGATTTTCAGTCATTTCTTCACATTTTACAAAACCAAAACACCCATTTGCGATTCTTCAAGGATTTTTTCTTCATCAAAACGATTGTAAGTCACTTTTTACTTAATTCTTTCAATTCCTAACATCATTAAACATGTTTTTCATAAGAAATCAAAGATTTTCATGGTAAAATTCTTGTTTTTGTTAGAAAATAGGTTTTTCATAAATTAGGGAATTGGACCTCGAATTGAGGTCCGATTTTGAAACAAATTATATACATGAACTCGTGGGGGGATGGGTAACCGGATTTTGGTCCTAACCCCGAGTTCCGACCATGTGGGCCCGGGGTTGAAATTCACTATTCCGGGCAGAATGTTGTAAAAGTTGTATTTGGTCTTAAGAATTAGTTTGTTGAGTAGAATTGATGATATTAAATCAATTGTGTATAGATACGGTTGGATTGGAGCCAAGTTGAAAGAAAAAGACATTTCCACGGATTGAATTGTTCATAAGCATTCGAGGTAAGTGTTTGTTCTATCCTAGCTTGAGGGAATAGGATTATGTGTTATGTGTTATGTGATCAAGTGCGGTGTATGGGCTGTGGTGACGAGCATCCATACACTAGCGTCTAGTATGACCGTGAGTCGTTGGAAAATAATTATTTTGAGATATATTACAGATGAATTGTTATTGTTCTCCCTTGTTGGGACTTGTTGTGAAGATAATTATTGATTGCCCTTGACGGGACGGTTTATGAATTACTGTTTCTTTCTTTGCCCTTAACTGTGATTGTTATTTGGGTGAGGAAGAGTGATAATGCACGAAGGGTGATGCCGTGCCATGTTTATTTATTTATGCACGAAGGTTAATGTCGTGCCATGTTTATTTATTGATTATGCACAAAGGATCATGCCGTGCCTTGTTATTGAACCATGTACGAAGGATCATGCCGTACTATGGACGTGAGGATGAGAGTAAAAGCACGAAGGGTGATGCCGTGTACTTTATTTGTTTATTTGGTGAGGATGAGAGTAAAAGCACGAAGGGTGATGCCGTGCAACTGCTTGCTATTTCTTGAAGTGATATTACTTGTGTTTACATTATACTTTGTTTTTCCTTGTGAAATTATTAACTGTGGTTAATTGTTGAATTCTTTAAGATATTCCTTATTGTGTTAATACTTGATTATTTCTTGTTATTTTGTGGTACACATATATATATTGAATTGCACAGATTTATGTGAGTGTCTGGTCCTAGGCTTGTCACTACTTCTCCGGGATAGGCTAGGCACTTACCAGCACATGGGGTCGGTTGTGCTGATGCTACACTTCTGTGCGTTTTTGCACAGGTCCAGGTTACGACCAAGAGCAGCAGCAGCAGCAGTAAATTGATTGTGTGGGAGTTGATCACATTTGAGACCGAGGAAGCTTGCAGACGTCCGCAGGCCCGACGTCTCTCTCTTTATTTATGCTATTAGCTGTAGTCTCTTTGTTCCGAGACAAACAGAATTATGTTATATTTCCTTCAGACTTTTACGTGTAGTATTCCATAGTAGTTCGTGAGTTGGTGACTCCACGTCTTGGGTAGAGGATTTCAGTATGATTTTCACTTTGTATTTAGTTGTTTCTGTTTCGATAAAGTATTCTGCATTTATCTAATTAAAATTGTGTTAAAAACAAGATAGTATGAATACAGTGGCTTGCCTAGCTACCACGAGTAGGCGCCATCACGATCCCGATGTTGGGGAAAAATCCGGGTCGTGACAAGTTGGTATCAGGAGCTCTAGGTTACATAGGTCTCACCACTCACGAACAAGCTTAGTAGAGTTTGAGAGGTAGGTACGGAGACGTCCGTACTTGTCCTCCAGGAGTCTATCGAGTTAGGAAAGAGTCTCTCATTTGTTCTTTCTTGTCGTGCGACTTGTTCCTCAATTACCGATTGAAATTTCTATTCCGTCCTTTCGCAGATGGTAAGGACACGCGCTTCTTCGTCCGCTGACCAGCAGCCTGAGCCCAGGGCAGCTCTCGCGAGGGCAGGGGCCAAGGCCGTGGTAGGGCAGAGCTCAGAGCTCAGCCCCAGGCAGCTACTCCGGAGGTGGAGCCTCATATTGAGATTGACGAGGAGGTTCCGGCTCCAGCAGCCCCAGTGGGCCCAGCTCGAGTCCCAGGAGAGGCTTTAATTACCCTAGATCTCCGGGATGCTTTGGTCGAATAGCGGGATTCATGGACAGCATTGCTAGCGCGGGTTTATTATCGGTTGCCCCAGCCACTTCTCGGGCCGGAGGAGGGGCCCGTACTCCTATCGCTCATACTCCGGAGCCGTAGCTCCTCAGCCCTCGGCACCGGCAATCCAGCCCACCGTGGCCACTCGGCCGGTACCACGGCTCATGCCGGCGATGGAGCGGCCATGACTTTCGATTCGTTATGGAGGCTTGATCGGTTCTCCAAGCTATTTACCACTACATTCAGCGGAGCCGCATCAGAGGATCCTCGGGACTTTTTATTCAGTTGCCATGAGATTCTCAAGACTATGGGAATTGTGGAGACAAACGGAGTTGACTTCTGTACCTTCAGACTGGCAGGATCCGCCAAGACTTGGTGGAGAGATTATTGCTTGACTCGTCCAGTAGGGTCCCCAGCTTTATCATGGGATCAGTTTGCGGAACTATTTATGGAGAAGTTTCTCCCTGCTACTCAGAGGGATGTACTTCGGAGGCAGTTTGAGCGCCTCCATCAGGGCACTATGACAGTTACACAGTATGAGACGAGATTTATCGACTTGGCTCGTCATGCAGTGGTGATACTTCCCACTGAGCGAGAGAGGGTCCGCAGATTTATAGATGGGCTTAATCAGCCGATTAGACTCCAGATGGCTATGGGCGTGGGGAGTGACATATCATTTCAGGAGGCAGCCAATGCAGCACGCAGAGTTGAGATGGCTCTTGCTAGGGGAGGCGGTTATTCTTCAGATAAGAGGCCTCGTCATTCAGGCAAGTTTGGTGGTTCTTCCTCCGGTAGCAGAGAATCCTTTGATAGAGGCCAGTCCTCCAGGCCTTTTCATTCCGCCCTTCAGGCTTCACAGGGTGGATCAAGTGATCGTGGTTCTCGGGGGCATTATTCAGACCAGTCTCCTATTTCAGAGTGTTCGTGGAGGCCATTCAGGTCGTCAGGGCCAGCAGCCCTTGTAAACGCGTGATTTTTGACCCTCCCCGAGATTTTTTATATTTTTAGCGTAAAATATTTAGTTTAGGCATAATATAGCTATCTTAGCTAATTTTGACTCTTTTACTTTATCTTTTCCTTAAAATGAAAAATAACAAAAATATAATTTTATTAATGTTTCGTAGTCATTTTAAACTTGAAAAATACAAAAATAGTACTTTATATTTTTAGCTTATTTAAAAAAACGAAAATTATGAAATAAATAAATAAATAGTTTCATTAACATTTTGGGGTTACTTTAATTTTAAAAAAAAGAATATAAAAAATAATTTTGTTTTAATTATTAGTCTTATAGTTAGTTTGCTTACGTAAGATTAATTAATAACACCATGTTCTCATTCTCGGTTCCGGACAAAGAATAATATTCGGGTTCAAATTACCCGATTTTATAATTTTCTGGACCTAGCCCGTAATAATCCGAGTCCACCATACGGGGAACACGGACAAAACAACTCATACACACACATGCACACATTATAGGGACAATAGCTAATGGGGGATGGGAGAATAATTAAAAAATGATAAAAGAAAACAAAAACAAAAGAAAAGACAAAGAAAAAACACATGGGACCAAATTAAAAATCAAAAGCTCACGTTCTGGAGGATGGGGGGAATCTTTGGGAGAAGAAAACAAAAAGAAGAAAACATAAAGAAAGCTTGGAGCTCATTATTTTGGAAAAAAAGGACGGATGAAAAAGAAAAAAGAAAGGAGGGGGAAAACAATACATAGGGGGGGTCACGTGAAAGGAGAGGGCAGAGACTTTTTGGTAACAAAATTGTTACTGTAGATCTTCTTCTTTAAGAAGAAAAACGGCAGCAAAGGAGCGGGGATTTTTTCAGGAAAAAGAAAACAAAAACCGAAGAGAAAATAACCAGCCCTCACGTCAACCAAACAACCCCCATCCAGCCGCCCAGCCATTGTCGACCACTCCAGCAGCCTCACTTCGTCACACAATCGACCTCTCATTCTGTCGACCAAACGTCCCTCACCAATAGCGCACCCAACTCCATCACTTAAGCCACGAGAACAACAACACAGTAAAAAAAAAATATACTCCATTTCTTCATTTTAAATTCCAAATAATACTTCAATATGGAGTCCAAGTTGAGGTTAGCTTGAGCTCGTCGTTGTCCGTTGAGATCCGAAGTTGCGGTTCGTGGTTCGAATCGAGTTTGACTAGCATTTCGGGTTCGATCATCGCTTATTCATGTAGCAACTCTAACACTTGAATATATTGGAAAACATTTCAGGTTCCTCTCTCTTTTCTTTTCATTTATTTGAGGTCATACTTTTATGTGTTGAATTGAAATATGACAGATGGCAACTCCGTTGGTCTTACGAGTCAAGTTTTGTTTATGGTAGATTACAATAGTTCATGATTCAAATGGTGTTAATATTTTGAAATTATTAGAAGTATGAAAGCATGATAGCTGTTTAATTAATTATTTTTGTTTGGACAAAAACTTGTTGAAAGCATAAAAGCATCCATGATAGTGTCTAAAACTTTAAGTGCAAGATAAGAGAGATAGGATATGCTAGCCTTCATGTCCAGGATCCGTTTGTCCTTCGTATGTGTAGTTGATTTTTCATAGTTTTTTTTATTACTCGTTCATTTAGTTATATGCTTGGTTTAGATATATTTAACTATGGTATCACCTGCTCTTTTCGTTTCGTTGTTTTGGTTTGTTTGATTGATTGAAATTAATGTTTGCATGAAACTAAAATTTGAACTTTTCATTCACGTGATTGGTTTAATTAATTTAATAAATTCATGTTAAGATAAGAAAGTAAATAAGTGAATAGTACACTAAAGAAGATTCATTTTATTAATAATATTTATGATAGAATTTTGTTTCCTTGGTTGATGTTCTGTTTACTTGTTTCAATTATTTTGATTTCTTGTTTCATGATAGAAGACATGATATTAAGTTTAAAGTTGGTCTGTTGTCTAATATAAAAGATAAAAACTAGGATCTTAAATTGAGGAAAGTGCGGGGCCTCATAAATATATATATAAAATACTTAGACTTTGAGATGTACCGTTTTAGCGAATTTTACGGCTTTCTCAAAAAATAATAACGCGTTAGTAACTTTAAGCGCGTATTTAATAATCTTATCTCCCTAAACTCGGGTGCACATTTATGTGACTCAAATCCAAATCTCAACGGAGTCAAAATGTGTTGACAACCACGGGTGCACTGGTGCGACGTGGTTCGAGATACGTTTTCACAACGTTGCAATTTTTTTATAAAAATGGATAATAATATTAAAAACGGTTAAAAGTTTAATTTTGCACATAAGTTAAAGCATGTTATAAATCAGATAAATAAGCCAAATATGACAGTTGAGCGATCGTGCTAGAACCACGGAACTCGGGAATGCCTAACACCTTCTCCCGGGTTAACAGAATTCCTTATCCGGATTTCTGGTTCGCGGACTATAATACAGAGTCAATCTTTTCCTCGATTCGGGATTCAACCGGTGACTTGGGACACCTTAAATCTCCCAAGTGGCGACTCTGAATTAATTAAATAAATCCCGTTTCGATTGTCCTTCGATTGGAAAAACTCCATCGCGCCCTCGCGGGTGCGCGCAAAAAAGAGGTGTGACAGCTCTGGCGACTCTGCTGGGGACTATAACCCAGAACTTCGGTTCAGGGTTTAAGAATTCGAGCTCAGTTAAATTGTTGTTTTTGTTTATATCTGATTTTATTATATGTTTAACTAATGTGCTATATGTCAACCGCTTTGATACTAGTTGCACTGTATATACAAACTGCTATATGTCTACCGCTTTGATACTAGTTGCAATGTATATACAAACTGCTATATGTTTACCGCTTTGATATTATCTTGAACTATATATATAAACTGTGCCGAAACCCTTCTCTTCTCACCTATGGGGATGTGCTCACTGGTTGAGACTCCCTATTCTGTTAGTGTCATACCCCGAAATAATAAAGAGGCTCGGAAAGTTTCTAAGCCGGTTGGCCTTTTGGTTCCTGGAAAGGAGCTCCTTCCTCAGCCCGAGTTGTCCGCTTGGGTACACAGTCTAGATCACATACCGAGGTTCTGAGCTTAGAATAACATGACTTCATGCCGGATCCCTAGTAGGAAACGCTTATTTGCATCACGTTGCATTTGACTTAGGGGACTCAACACAGGGGTTGGGTCCGTCTAGGACAGGTGACCCAGTAATCAAAGACCGAGCATATTATATGTTGCATTTATTTATCATATATTATTATGATGATTGGTTAAATTCCTGGAAAAAAAATAGAATTTTGGAATAGGAAAATATCAAAAATATTGACGAAATGCTGTCGAAAATTTGAAAATTTGAAAAATAGGAAGAGCAATTTTGTTGAAATAATTGGTCATAAAATAATCTGACCGAACTACGCAGGTTTGATTCTTGCCGTTAGGTGGGATACGTAGGCAACCCTCATCGGGTCCAACCACCCCTAAAAAAAATCAAAAAATGTGTGTATTTAATTTTGTCAATAAATCGAAGTGACGCTGTTTTTGAAAATAGCCGAATGTTCCGAAAGGACACCGAAAGGTTGTTTTTTGCAAAAATAGCCACTTTGAATCATTTTTAATAATTTGCGGGCACAACCTTGAAATATTCCTTGTGGAAATGTTGCAAGGCCATAGCCGCAAAATCAAGTCCGGGTTCACACCCTTTTTGCAAAAATAACCAAAAAATGTCAAAATTTTTATTTTGTTGTAAATAAGTCGGGTAATGCTATTCTTGCTTAAAATAAGCCGAATGTCCCTTAAAAGGACGTCGGAAGGCCGTTTTTGCAAAAATAGCCACTTTGAGTCATTTGTAAATAATTTTGGACACAACTTGGAAATATTCCCTCGCGGAAATGCGAAAGGATGTATCCGCAAAAAATCAAGTTTGAGTCATCACTCAACTTTACAAAAATAACCACTTTATCAAATAAACCATTACATGGCCGGAGTTTTGATGAAATAGCCACATTTTTGCATTTTTACTTCCTCAGTCGTGCGTTGGCCTGTGTCGGTGCTGAACGATGCCCCATAGGCCCCAGGATAACAATTTTGAATTTGCATCTTCTTAATTAAATTTTGCAAAAATAGTCATTTTGTCAATTAAGCCATTATATGGCCAATTTTGTAAAAAATAGTCAATTGATATTAAAAACTTCTCAGTCTTGTGTTGGTTTATGGCAATGCCGAACGATGCCCCATGAGCCACAGGATGAAAAATTTTCAAGTTTATCTTTCTTAAATAAATTTTGCAAAAATAGTCATTTTGTCAATTAAGCCATTATGTGGCCAATTTTGTAGAAATAGTCATAATTGACACCAAAAATTTTCTTATTCTTGTAGAAATCTCCTACACAAGTTTATAGTTGGAGTCGGCTTCTATAATTTTCCTTGAAAGAAAAATAAAAAAAAAAAATAATAATAATAATAAAATCAAATAAATATCTCTTTATTTTTCTTGCATTAATTTGCAAGAACTACGCTCGGTCTGATTCATGCGGGGTCATGATACGTAGGCAATCTCCATAAGTATATATATATATATAAAAAAGAAAAAAAAAGAAAAAAAAAAGAGAAAAAAATGGAAGTTAATAACAAGAGAGGTTTTCAAGGATAATTGAAAAGAAAAAGCTGGAATGACGCATGTTAAGAGTACATGTAGAAAGGGTTATTTGGTTAGGTGCATTACATCCAACGTGCTATAACATATCTGTTAAACTCGGTAAACTAGCAAGTTTGTTGCATTTCCAGAAAAGTTTAGCAGTTGGTTTGACAGAATATACCGGCCAGCCACTATTACCGTACTAGATCTAAAGGGCCAATTACAGCCAGCATGTCTAGTTCCGGTAAAAGTCTCGAGGAAGAGAAATCGGAGATGCAAATCATGAAAGAGGAGGTAGAACGGTTGAGACATCAGATAATAGAGATGCACCTAGCTTGGGCTAGGGGACAGTCCTCACCAAACCTCCCTACTCTCGCCTCAGCTCCGGAACATCCACCCATCGATCCTTCGACAAGTGCACCGATCTATCCATATTATCAAGGGGAAAACCCTTATACATCCCAGGTTCCACCCGTTAGACAAAATACTCCTCCTCCGGTCACCCCTGTTTTTGTGGCACCTCCACCTGCTACTTTACAGAAGTCGTCCGGTGAACCGCTTTTTCAAATACATGACAATCATTGTTATGATCCTGAGCCTACCTTTAAGGCTCCTGAACCGCATTCACACACCCCTCACTGGGATAACCCTGCAGAACCGGAAAAGCACTTCAAAAGTTTGGAGCATGAGGAAGTTATTCGGAAAGTCAAAAGCCTGGAGCAATCCTTCAGGAATATGCATGGTTTAGGCAACCAAGTCAGCGTTGCTTACAAAGATCTGTGCCCATTTCCAGATGTCCAGTTGCCCGCTGGGTTCAAAATGCCCAAGTTTGATCTATACGAGGGGCATGGTGACCCAGTAGCCCATCTCCGAGGTTTCTGCAGCAAAATGCGAGGAGCCGGAGGGCGAGATGAAATTCGATAGCTTACTTCGGTCAGAGTTTGGGAGAGTCCGCATTAGAATGGTACACCAGGCAGGATCCCAGCAGATGGTTTACATGGGATGACCTGGCCCAAGCATTCATCGGCCAGTTTCACTATAATCTTGAAATAATCCCCGATCGCTTATCATTGCTCAAGCTAGAGAAGAAACCCGCTGAAAGCTTCAGAGAATTTGGGTTCCGCTGGAGGGAACAGGCAGCAAGGGTGGATCCCCCGATGAGAGAGAATGAAATGGTAGACTACTTCTTGCAGACACTGGAGCCAACCTACTTTAGTCACCTGGTGACATCGGTTGGTAAATCTTTCAATGAGGTGGTCAAAATGGGCGGAATGATAGAAGAGGACTTAAGTCCAATAAGATATTGAGCTATTCCGCGTTGAAAGCAACAACTCAAGCTATTCAGAATGGCACAGGGGTTGCATTCGGGAAGAAGAGAAAAGAAGAAGTTGCAACAGTAGAGGAGGGTACTTGGTCCAGATCGAAAGGTCCTTCATCTCACTACCAAGCCAAACCCTACTACCCAAATCACCCTAATCACCCTCCCCGAAACACATATCCACCACCAAGGGCTTACGATAACCCTCCAGGACCAGGTTTCCGAGGGAATCATACCTTCAGAAAGGAAAAGACACAAAGAACATTCACGGAGTTGGGAGAAACTTATACTGCTCTGTTCCACAAATTGAAGCAGATAGGTTTGTTGAGTCCTGTTGAGACAAGATTGCCAAACCCCCTACCCCAAATGTGGATCGCTTAGTAAGCTGTGAGTATTGTTCAGGAGCTCCCGGACATGATACCGAGAAATGTTGGAAACTGAAACATGCAGTGCAAAATCTTATTGACACCAATAAGATCGAGGTTCAGACACCAGAGGCACCCAACATTAATCAGAATCCATTGCCAGCTCACCATTAGACCCAACATATAAGAAGTCATGCTTGGTAATCGGGAGGAGTTTCGGTGGTTTGTTTTGTTGTCATTTCTTTTGTCCGAGTTGTTTTCGGGGTTGTGACCCGGATCTTGTTTTGAAGTGAAACCTCCTTATCTTTCCATTTTTGTCATTGCAGTTTGCTTGGTCGTTTCAAGTTTCGTTTTAGTTTTGTATTTTGGTTTGCTTATTTGTATTTGAATCATTTCGCCGTTTAGTTTATGAAACTCTCGGTCTTTTATTACCCTAGTCATCTTTTGTTTAGTTCTTCTATCATTTGTTTGAACGCCGACTCTAATGACATGGCATCGCACATAATTTTGGCCTAATATTAAGGGTTAATCATGAAGCAATTCGAAGATAATCAGGTCATTTTAAAAAGAAATAAAAATGATTTGAGATTATTTGGAGCCCGAATCATGTGAGACTGGGGCAGGTAAAACATGAAGAAACCCTTAATGGAAAATTGGCTATGCTAAGACGGGGTTCGCTCGTGATACTGAAATGAAAGTGTCGTCCAACAATACTTTAAAGTGATAGATGAAAAGGCAAATGGACGATATGGTTATCACTCCTAGCACAACCAGAAGATGTCGTGAATATGTTGTTTGTACTTGGCATGTTTTGAAGATTGGAATGACGAAGGCATTTTGTTCTGCTACCCAAACACTTTATCCTTCGTTAACCCTTTGAGCCTTATTTTGATTTCTTTCATACCCCTCCTTCGGAATCGGTACCAAAATTAGAAACACAAATGGGGAAGATAAAGAAAGAAAAAGAGAAAAACAAAAACAACCAAAAAGGAACGAAAAAGAAAAGAAGAAAATGAAAAAATGATGAAAAAATTGAAAAGAAGGAATTAGGAACTACGTTTGACCTGATTCCTTAAAGAGGATACGTAGGCGCTTCACAGCTCGGTCATAGTGTAAATAAAGAAATAAAAATCCCCAAGTAAAAACTGGGGCAAAGAAAAATTATGTTTATTGTAAGTAAATTTAGGTCCGAAGGTTGTAAATTTTGAACCCAAAATTGATTTTGTTTTGAGCCTTCAATACCCTTTCTTTCTAGCCCTATCCAAATCCCACATTACGGTCCAAAGAAAGACCTTCCGATCAATCTTCAAAAGATGCCGCGTCAGGCGAGGGATAGAGTCCTATCATAATATAACACTCTGATTCTCAGCAGAAAAGACTCTGATTCCCCGCAGAAAGGAAACACGAGAGATTCTTAGTAGTGACACCCTAATCCCCAGCTAAAAGTAATACAAATGAGAGAGTCTTACCGGTGAAAACCTTCACAGGCACCATAAGGCGACGAAAGCTGAGAGAAAATCAAAATGAGAGAGGCTTGAGAGTGAAAACCCTTCGGGCACTACAAGTCAAATAAAGGTGATAATCATGATGGAAATCACGAGACAGAAATCGTGAAAGGAAATTAACGACGGAGGATAGGCCATATGTGCATGTCATGACCAGTAGAGTTGGTATTCGCGTTTGATAAGTTTTTATAGTTGGTTTCTGGTTAGAGAGTCAGTCCTCCCTTGTCTTCTATTTGTTGTTTCTTTTTATCTTTCTCCTTTTGTCAAAATTCTCCATCAAAGTCGATCTAGTCAAAACATAGTGAGAAATGACTTCAAAACTTGCCACCAACTTTCCAATTATTATGCAAGGCAAGGAAATGCCATTGACGGCAAAGAAGTATGGTGCAAAGAAGATTATTAAACTGGGGCAGAAAATTTTCTTTTCAGTTTGAAAATTTTCTGGAAGTCAATACCCACTTGGGGAAGAAGGAAAGTCTTAAGAGAAATGGTCTTCGAACCAGTGTCATCCTCAACAACCTTCAAGAAGAGTGAAACACCAATTTTGAGGAAATGAAAATCCACCGGCAGTGTTATCTTCAGCAAGTTCCGAGGTGGTCGGACAACACAGAGTGGTAAAGGAAGCAAGGAAATCCCATCTTCAACAAAATAACCCCCAGCAAGTTGAGAAACACAGAACGGGGAAGGGATAAATGGAAAAACCCATCCCCAACAAGAATATCATCTCCAGCAAATGAAATCATTCCCCAACAAGTTTTGGGAATCCCGAGCGAGGAAAAGGGGAAAAGGAAAAACCACCCCACAAGAGCGGCACAACCGCTCACAATGTTTTGAACTAACAAATTTTCTTTGATTTGAAACAGGGAAAGAAAGTGCTATTGATAGCGAAAAGTCATGCCACAAGGAAGAACACCAATACTGGGGCAGAAAATTTTCTGCCGTTGTTGAAAATTTTCTCGGAGAAACGAGGAAGGCAATTCAAGATGACATGTCAGGTTTGTCCACCTTCAAATAGGATGTTTCAGGTTTGTCCACCTTCGAACAGGACGTCTCAGGTTTGTTCACTTTCATACATTGATCTCATGGGAGTATTCGCCCTCGAATAGGATACAATGGGAGTATTCGCCCTCGAATAGGATACAATGGGAGTATTCGCCCTCGAATAGGATACAATGGGAGTATTCGCCCTCGAATAGGATACAATGGGAGTATTCGCCCTCGAATAGGATACGATGGGAGTATTCGCCCTCGAATAGAATACGATGGGAGTATTCGCCCTCGAATAGAATACGATGGGAGTATTCGCCCTCGAATAGAATACGATGGGAGTATCCGCCCTCAAATAGGATACGATGGGAGTATTCGCCCTCAAATAGAATACGATGGGAGTATCCGCCCTCGAATAGGATACGATGGGAGTATTCGCCCTCGAATAGATTACGATGGGAGTATTCGCCCTCGAATAGGATACGATGGGAGTATTCGCCCTCGAATAGGATACAATGGGAGTATTCGCCCTCGAATAGGATACAATGGGAGTATTCGCCCTCGAATAGGATACAATGGGAGTATTCGCCCTCGAATAGGATACAATGGGAGTATTCGCCCTCGAATAGGATACGATGGGAGTATTCGCCCTCGAATAGAATACGATGGGAGTATTCGCCCTCGAATAGAATACGATGGGAGTATTCGCCCTCGAATAGAATACGATGGGAGTATTCGCCCTCGAATAGAATACGATGGGAGTATCCGCCCTCAAATAGGATACGATGGGAGTATTCGCCCTCAAATAGAATACGATGGGAGTATCCGCCCTCGAATAGGATACGATGGGAGTATTCGCCCTCGAATAGGATACAATGGGAGTATTCGCCCTCGAATAGGATACAATGGGAGTATTCGCCCTCGAATAGGATACAATGGGAGTATTCGCCCTCGAATAGAATACGATGGGAGTATTCGCCCTCGAATAGAATACGATAGGAGTATTCGCCCTCGAATAGAATACGATGGGAGTATTCGCCCTCGAATAGAATACGATGGGAGTATTCGCCCTCGAATAGAATACGATGGGAGTATTCACCCTCGAATAGAATACGATGGGAGTATTCGCCCTCGAAGAGAATACGATGGGAGTATCCGCCCTCAAATAGGATACGATGGGAGTATTCGCCCTCAAATAGAATACGATGGGAGTATCCGCCCTCGAATAGGATACGATGGGAGTATTCGCCCTCGAATAGATTACGATGGGACTATCCGCCCTCGAATAGGATATTTTACGTTTGTTTTATTTTACATTGTCCTTTGCATATTTTGTAAATTATTGCCAGCATGCATTTTTTTTAAAAAAAAAAATTCAAAAGTTGCTATTAAAAGCAGGCGCCTACCTGTATAACAAAAGGCAAGTCTTCAGTCTTTACATTGCAGGTCTTGAAACCAGTAACCCGCCATAAAGTAGAGGGTTACAACAAGAGATCCCAGCGCAAATTCAAGTGTTCGAGTCAAAGGAAATGAGGGAATGAAGGAAAATATTCCCAGCATCATTATCCGCAGCCGGCAAGTAAACAGTTCTAAAGATATCCCCAGCAGTTAGGAGGGAAAGCAACACGACCCAAGAAGAAAGCAATTCCGAAACAAGGAAATTTAGGAGAAATGATGGTTCAAGAGTCGATGCAGCAAGAATAAAATGGTACAAGAAGTAAAGGAAGGCGATCTTATTTCGAAGTTGTAGTTGAAGTCAGGGAGCCCGCCTGAAGAATGGAATGACGATTTATTTTAAAAGGATGTTGTTGAAGTCAGGAGCCCGCCTGAAGAGAGGAATGGCGATTTATTTTCAAAAGTTGTTGTTGAAGTCAGGAGCCCGCCTGAAGAAAGGAATGACGATTTATTTTCAAAAGATGTTGTTGAAGTCAGGAGCCCGCCTGAAGAGAGGAATGGCATTTTAATTTGCTAGGATGTTGAAGTCAGGAGCCCGCCTGAAAAGAGGAATGGCGTTTTAATTTGCTAAGATATTAAAGTCAGGAGCCCGCCTGAAGAGAGGAATGGCGATTTGTTTTCAAAAGATGTTGAAGTCAGGAGCCCGCCTGAAGAGAGGAGTGGCGATATATTTTGGAAGTTGTAGTTGAAGTCAGGATGCCCGCCTGAAGAACAAAGTGGCGAGTTATTATTTTGAAGTTGTTGTTGAAATCGGGTGCCCGCCTGAAGAATGGAATGACGATTTATGATTAGAGTTTGTCGATAAAGTCAGAAGCCCGCCGGAAAAGCAGAACGGCGTCTCAGTTTCCAAGATTTGATAAGGATAGTGAACAATCGGAAAGTGACAGAGTGTAACGGAAATCCCCAGCATGAATCAGAAGGAAGGCAACAAGGATAAGAAAAGATAGATTCAGACTTCGAAGGAGAATAGCTCGAAGATCACAAGTAAGGGAATTCGCTTCAGAGTACAATGCAAGATAGCAACAAAAGAAGCTTGCGACCAGAATGCGAGTCAACAGTCCGAGATGATCAACAAAATCAATGAAAAAAAGGCAAGGAGTTAATCCAAGTGCAGAAGTTGATGAAAGATGTGGTGTGCTCAAGACATGGCCGAGGTCACAAGCACTGCATACCTGGTCCAGATCCAGAAAGCTGAAGAAGATTGAACTAGTACCTACAACTAGCAAGTATCAAGGTTCAAATTTAGAGTCCGTATGAAGCACCAACCAATACTCAAGATCAAGCTTCAGAAGACTTATAGATATGAATTTTGTAACTAGTAGCTGATAGGCTTAGTTAGTCTTTTTCATATTTTGATTTTTGATGTAATAGCAGGACCACGGACCGGAACTTCGATGGAACGGAACCTCGACGGAACGACACCTCGACTGGCTCTCCACCTCGGTTATAGCCACGGATATGTAGGCAGCTCAGATACAAGGGCTCGGTCACATTCCTCTTCTTTTAGTTTAGTCCCTCCGAATAAGGGTCGGGTCAAAAAACACTTGTCTAGTCGTTCTTTGTCTGAAAACTCTTTGTGTTTTCAGTCAAAGAGGGGCAGCTGTAAACGCGTGATTTTTGACCCTCCCCGAGATTTTTTATATTTTTAGCGTAAAATATTTAGTTTAGGCATAATATAGCTATCTTAGCTAATTTTGACTCTTTTACTTTATCTTTTCCTTAAAATGAAAAATAACAAAAATATAATTTTATTAATGTTTCGTAGTCATTTTAAACTTGAAAAATACAAAAATAGTACTTTATATTTTTAGCTTATTTAAAAAAACGAAAATTATGAAATAAATAAATAAATAGTTTCATTAACATTTTGGGGTTACTTTAATTTTAAAAAAAAGAATATAAAAAATAATTTTGTTTTAATTATTAGTCTTATAGTTAGTTTGCTTACGTAAGATTAATTAATAACACCATGTTCTCATTCTCGGTTCCGGACAAAGAATAATATTCGGGTTCAAATTACCCGATTTTATAATTTTCGGACCTAGCCCGTAATAATCCGAGTCCACCACACGGGGAACACGGACAAAACAACTCATACACACACATGCACACATTATAGGGACAATAGCTAATGGGGGATGGGAGAATAATTAAAAAATAATAAAAGAAAACAAAAACAAAAGAAAAGACAAAGAAAAAACACATGGGACCAAATTAAAAAACAAAAGCTCACGTTCTGGAGGATGGGGGGATTCTTTGGGAGAAGAAAACAAAAAGAAGAAAACAAAAAGAAAGCTTGGAGCTCATTATTTTGGAAAAAAAGGACGGATGAAAAAGAAAAAAGAAAGGAGGGGGAAAACAATACATGGGGGGGTCACGTGAAAGGAGAGGGCAGAGACTTTTTGGTAACAAAATTGTTACTGTAGATCTTCTTCTTTAAGAAGAAAAACGGCAGCAAAGGAGCGGGGATTTTTTTGGGAAAAAGAAAACAAAAACCGAAGAGAAAATAACCAGCCCTCACGTCAACCAAACAACCCCCATCCAGCCGCCTAGCCATTGTCGACCACTCCAGCAGCCTCACTTCGTCACACAATCGACCTCTCATTCTGTCGACCAAACGTCCCTCACCAATAGCGCACCCAACTCCATCACTTAAGCCACGAGAACAACAACACAGTAAAAAAAAAATATACTCCATTTCTTCATTTTAAATTCCAAATAATACTTCAATATGGAGTCCAAGTTGAGGTTAGCTTGAGCTCGTCGTTGTCCGTTGAGATTCGAAGTTGCGGTTCGTGGTTCGAATCGAGTTTGACTAGCATTTCGGGTTCGATCATCGCTTATTCGTGTAGCAACTCTAACACTTGAATATATTGGAAAACATTTCAGGTTCCTCTCTCTTTTCTTTTCATTTATTTGAGGTCATACTTTTATGTGTTGAATTGAAATATGACAGATGGCAACTCCGTTGGTCTTACGAGTCAAGTTTTGTTTATGGTAGATTACAATAGTTCATGATTCAAATGGTGTTAATATTTTGAAATTATTAGAAGTATGAAAGCATGATAGCTGTTTAATTAATTATTTTTGTTTGGACAAAAACTTGTTGAAAGCATAAAAGCATCCATGACAGTGTCTAAAACTTTAAGTGCAAGATAAGAGAGATAGGATATGCTAGCCTTCATGTCCAGGATCCGTTTGTCCTTCGTATGTGTAGTTGATTTTTCATAGTTTTTTTTATTACTCGTTCATTTAGTTATATGCTTGGTTTAGATATATTTAACTATGGTATCACCTGCTCTTTTCGTTTCGTTGTTTTGGTTTGTTTGATTGATTGAAATTAATGTTTGCATGAAACTAAAATTTGAACTTTTCATTCACGTGATTGGTTTAATTAATTTAATAAATTCATGTTAATATAAGAAAGTAAATAAGTGAATAGTACACTAAAGAAGATTCATTTTATTAATAATATTTATGATAGAATTTTGTTTCCTTGGTTGATGTTCTGTTTACTTGTTTCAATTATTTTGATTTTTTGTTTCATGATAGAAGACATGATATTAAGTTTAAAGTTGGTCTGTTGTCTAATATAAAAGATAAAAACTAGGATCTTAAATTGAGGAAAGTGCGGGGCCTCATAAATATATATATATAATACTTAGACTTTGAGATGTGCCGTTTTAGCGAATTTCACGGCTTTCTCAAAAAATAATAACGCGTTAGTAACTTTAAGCGCGTATTTAATAATCTTATCTCCCTAAACTCGGGTGCACATTTATGTGACTCAAATCCAAATCTCAACGGAGTCAAAATGTGTTGACAACCACGGGTGCACTGGTGCGACGTGGTTCGAGATACGTTTTCACAACGTTGCAATTTTTTTTATAAAAATGGATAATAATATTAAAAACGGTTAAAAGTTTAATTTTGCACATAAGTTAAAGCATGTTATAAATCAGATAAATAAGCCAAATATGACAGTTGAGCGATCGTGCTAGAACCACGGAACTCGGGAATGCCTAACACCTTCTCCCGGGTTAATAGAATTCCTTATCCGGATTTCTGGTTCGCGGACTATAATACAGAGTCAATCTTTTCCTCGATTCGGGATTCAACCGGTGACTTGGGACACCTTAAATCTCCCAAGTGGCGACTCTGAATTAATTAAATAAATCCCGTTTTGATTGTCCTTCGATTGGAAAAACTCCATCGCGCCCTCGCGGGTGCGCGCAAAAAAGAGGTGTGACAGCCCTATCAGTCTAAGAGTTGCTACGGTTGTGGTGACCCAGGTCATTTTATCGGGAATTGCCCTATAGCAGCGGGCAACTCTCAGCAGCGAGGTCCTCGTCCTATGATTCAGGCCCCAGCTGACCCTCAGCCTGCCCAGCCAGCCAGAGGCGGGGGTAGAGATTATAGAGGTGGAGGTCGAGACCGTAGAGGCGGAGACCGTCCAGCGAGAGGTAGAGGTCAGCCAGTTGATGGTCGTCCTAGAGACGCAGCTCAGAAGGGAGGTGCGGATCCCCGATTCTATGCTTTACTAGCCAGGCCAGAGGCAGAGGCATCAGATGCTGTGATTACAGGTACTATTCTTGTGTGTGGCAGAGGTGCTTCGGTATTATTTGACCCTGGATCTACATATTCCTATGTGTCTTCCTACTTCGCACCGTATTTGGCTGTGCCCAGCTATGCTCTGCATATTCCAGTTTATGTGGCTACACCAGTGGGTGACTATATTGTAGTCGATCGGGTGCATCGTTCGTGCGTAGTTATATTTGGGGGTCTTGAGACCCGTGTTGATCTGTTGCTCTTGGATATGGTAGATTTTGATGTCATATTGGGGATGGACTGGTTGTCCCCATACCATGCTATTCTTGATTGCCATGCTAAGACGGTGACCTTAGCCTTGCCCGAATCACCCCTACTAGAGTGGAAAGGTACCTCAAGCCACTCCGTTCGCACTGGTTATTTCTTATGTTAAGGCTCGACGCATGGTCGAGAAGGGGTGTCTAGCTTATTTGGCTTATGTTCGTGATTCCAGCGCAGAAGTTCCTTCCATTGAGTCGGTCCCTATTGTACGGGAGTTTCCGGAGGTTTTTCCTTCAGACCTGCCGGGCATGCCACCCGACAGGGATATTGATTTCTGTATTGATCTGGCACCGGGTACTCGGCCCATCTCTATTCCACCCTATCGTATGGCCCCGCCGGAACTAAAAGAGTTGAAAGATCAGTTGCAGGATCTTCTTGAGAAGGGCTTTATCAGGCCCAGTGTTTCTCCCTGGGGAGCACCTGTATTATTTGTAAAGAAGAAGGATGGCTCGATGCGGATGTGTATTGATTACCGGCAATTAAACAAAGTGACAATAAAGAATAAGTATCCACTGCCGAGGATTGATGATTTGTTTGACCTGCTCCAGGGAGCGAGGGTATTTTCTAAGATAGACTTGAGGTCAGGCTACCATCAGCTGAAGATCAGGGCGGCTGACATTCCTAAGACGACCTTTCGCTCTAGATATGGGCATTATGAGTTCTTGGTCATGTCCTTCGGGTTGTCCAATGCCCCAGCAGCATTCATGGAGTTGATGAATCGGGTATTCAGGCCTTACTTAGATCTGTTCGTGATAGTCTTCATAGATGACATCCTGGTGTACTCCCGCAGCCAGGAAGAGCACGAGCAACACCTCAAAGTGGTTCTTCAGACTCTGAAAGATAACCGACTATATGCCAAATTTTCTAAATGTGAGTTCTGGCTGAGTTCGGTAGCATTTCTGGGTCACATTGCATCAGTGAAAGGTATTCAGGTAGACCCAAAGAAAATTGAGGCAGTCCAGAATTGGCCTCGACCAGCTTCAGTGACTGAGATTCGGAGTTTCTTGGGATTAGCAGGTTACTACCGTCGTTTTGTAGAGGGGTTTTCTTCTATTGCAGCCCCGATGACCAGGTTGACCCAAAAGGGTGTCCAGTTTCGGTGGTCGAGAGGAGTGTGAGGCGAGCTTTCGAAAGCCAAGACAGCCTTGACCACCGCACCAGTGTTGATACTACCTACAGGTACAGGGCCTTATACGGTTTATTGTGACGCATCTCGTACAGGGCTTGGAGCGGTATTGATGCAGGATGGTAAGGTTATCGCTTATGCTTCGAGGCAGTTAAAGATACATGAGAAGAATTATCCAGTTCATGATCTTGAGTTAGCAGCAGTGGTTCATGCCTTAAAGATCCGGAGGCATTATCTATATGGTGTGACATGTGAGGTGTACACTGATCACAAAAGCCTACAGTACTTGTTCAAGCAGAAGGAGTTGAATCTACGACATCGGAGATGGTTAGAGTTGCTAAAAGACTATGATGTTACTATATTATATCACCCAGGTAAGGCCAATGTGGTGGCCGATGCATTGAGTAGAAAGTATGCCCGCATGGGTAGTCTTGCATATATTCCGGTCAATCAGAGACCATTAGCTCTAGATGTCCAGGCCTTAGCCAACCGGTTCGTGAGATTAGACATTTCTGAGCCTAGCAGAGTGTTAGCCTGCACGGTCGCTCGTTCTTCATTATTAGAGCGTATCCGTGAGAGGCAATTTGATGATCCTCATTTGCGTGAGTTGAGAGATACGGTACAGCGGGGAGGTGCCACACAGGTAAATCTAGATGAGGATGGGGTATTGAGATTGCAGGGTCGATTTTGTGTGCCCAATGTCGAAGGGATTCGAGAGTTGATCTTAGCAGAGGCCCACGGTTCGCGGTATTCTATTCACCCGGGCGCCGCGAAGATGTACCAGGACTTACGGCAGAAATATTGGTGACGCAGAATGAAGAAAGATATTGTTGCGTATGTCGCTCGGTGTCTAAATTGTCAGCAGGTGAAATATGAGCACCAGAGACCTGGTGGTGTATTCCGGAGGATTGAAATTCCCGAGTGGAAATGGGAGCGGATCACTATGGACTTCGTTACTGGACTTCCTTTGACTCGGAGGAAATTTGATGCTATTTGGGTCATTGTTGATAGGCTGACCAAGTCAACACACTTTATTCCAGTATCTATCTCCTACTCGTCGGAGAGGTTAGCGGAGGTTTACATTAGGGAGATTGTTCGTCTCCATGGGGTGCCAGTATCTATTATCTCTGATCGGGGAACGCAGTTTACCTCACGGTTCCGGAGAGCGGTCCAGCGGGAGTTAGGCACCCAGGTTCAGTTGAGTATAGCATTTCATCCTCAGACGGATGGCCAGTCCGAGAGGACTATTCAGATTCTTGAGGACATGCTTCGAGCCTGTGTTATTGATTTCGGAGGCTCGTGGGATCGGTTTCTACCATTAGCAGAGTTCGCCTACAATAACAGTTACCAATCTAGCATCCGGATGGCTCCGTATGAGGCGTTGTATGGTAGGCGATGTCGATCACCAGTTGGATGGTTTGAACCGGGAGAGGCTCGGTTGTTGGGTACAGACTTAGTTCAGGAGGCCTTGGATAAGGTCAAGACTATTCAAGAGAGATTGCGTTCAGCTCAGTCCAAGCAAAAGACTTATGCGGATCGTAAGGTTCGAGATGTAGATTTCATGGTTGGTGAACGAGTATTGCTCCGGTGTCGCCTATGAAGGGCGTGATGAGGTTTGGGAAGAAGGGCAAGCTCGGCCCTAGGTATATTGGTCCATTTGAGATTCTAGACAGAGTGGGAGGGGTGGCTTACAGATTAGCTTTGCCGCCTAGCTTATCAGCCGTGCATCCAGTTTTTCACGTATCTATGCTTCGGAGATACCACGGCGATCCCACACATGTGTTAGACTTCAGTATTGTCCAATTGGACAATGATCTATCTTACGAGGAGGAGCCGGTGGCTATTCTAGACCGGCAGGTTCGACAGGTTGAGGTCGAAGAGTTATCCTTCTGTGCGTGTTCAGTGGAGAGGTCAGCCTCCTGAGGCATCGACCTGGGAGTCCGAGTCCGATATGCGGAGCCGCTACCCACACTTGTTTCCTGACTCAGGTACTTCTTTCTTTTGTCCGTTCGAGGACGAACGGTTGTTTTAGAGGTGGAGATTGTGACGACCCAAAGGGTCATCACTTATTTAATTAATCATTTCGAGCTTCTGAGACCTTGAAAACCTCATTCTATGTTGCCTCGATTTACGTGCACGATCCGAGCATGTAGCCGGAAAGATTTTTTGATAGAAAATATGAATTCTATGAGAAATTTGGATAAAAATGATATTAATATGGATATGGTTGACTTCGGTCAACATTTTTGGTAAACGGATCCGGACTCGAGATTGGATGGTCCCGAGAGGTCCGTCGGAAAATATGGGACTTGGACATGTGTCCGGAGTCGAATTCTGAGGCCTAGAGCCCAAGTTATGAATTTTTATGAGAAATTGCTTTTGATGTAATTATTAAAGGAAATAAATTAATTGACCTTGGTATCGGGCTCGTATTTTGGTTCCGACGCCCGGTACAAGTCTTAAATATTATATATGTGATTTCAGTAAAGTTTGGTGACATTTGGATGTCGTTTGAGATGTTTTGGACCTTGAGTTCCAAGTTAAGAAGTTTTGAAAATCAAAAGTATGAAAATCATGAGTTTGAAGCTTGATTTGATTAAAACAAAGTGATATTGGCGATATGATCGCACGAACAAGTCCATAATGTGTTTTTGAGGTTGTGTACATGTTTGGTTTGGAGCCCGGGGGCTCGGGTAAAGATTTGATAGGCCGTTGGATGAAATTCTGAATTTTGAACTGCTGGTTTTTTTCACCCAGCTGTTGGCTTCGCAATTGCGAAGAATTTCTCGCAATTGCGAAGGGGACAGTGTAAGGCAAGGCTCGCAAATGCGAACCTTGATCGCAAATGCGAAGCCAGCCTTGTTCGCAAATGCGAACAATTGTTCGCATTTGCGAAGGTCCCCAGTGCTTGCCTATGTTCGCAAATGCAAACAAAAGTTCGCAAATGCGAACATTCCCCATACTGCCTTGGTTCGCAAATGCGAACCATTGTTCGCAAATGCGAACACCGCCTTATACAGCATGTGTTCGCAAATGCGAACATTAGTTCGCAAATGCGAACATCCCTTTGACTGCCAGTGTTCACAAATGCGAACAAATGTTCGCAAATGCGAACTTCCCAGCCTTAGCTTATTTTTCAAACTCCATAAATTGGTCGGGGTTCGCAATTGCGAACCCATGTTCGCAAATGCGAACACAGAGACCTGAAAAACACGAATTTCAGTCATTTCTTCACATTTTACAAAACCAAAACACCCATTTGCGATTCTTCAAGGATTTCTTCTTCATCAAAACGATTGTAAGTCACTTTTTACTTAATTCTTTCAATTCCTAACATCATTAAACATGTTTTTCATAAGAGATCAAAGATTTTCATGGTAAAATTCTTGTTTTTGTTAGAAAATAGGTTTTTCATAAATTGGGGAATTGGACCTCGAATTGAGGTCCGATTTTGAAACAAATTATATATATGAACTCGTGGGGGGATGGGTAACCGGATTTTGGTCCTAACCCCGAGTTCCGACCATGTGGGCCCGGGGTTGAAATTCACTATTCTGGGCAGAATGTTGTAAAAGTTTTATTTGGTCTTAAGAATTAGTTTGTTGAGTAGAATTGATGATATTAAATCAATTGTGTATAGATACGGTTGGATTGGAGCCAAGTTGAAAGAAAAAGACATTTCTACGGATTGAATTGTTCATAAGCATTCGAGGTAAGTGTTTGTTCTATCCTAGCTTGAGGGAATAGGATTATGTGTTATGTGTTATGTGATCGAGTGCGGTGTATGGGCTGTGGTGACGAGCATCCATACATTGGCGTCTAGTATGACCGTGAGTCGTTGGAAAATGATTATTTTGAGATATATTACGGATGAATTGTTATTGTTCTCCCTTGTTGGGACTTGTTGTGAAGATAATTATTGATTGCCCTTGATGGGACGGTTTATGAATTACTGTTTCTTTCTTTGCCCTTAACTGTGATTGTTATTTGGGTGAGGAAGAGTGATAATGCACGAAGGGTGATGTCGTGCCATGTTTATTTATTTATGCACGAAGGTTAATGCCGTGCCATGTTTATTTATTGATTATGCACGAAGGATCATGCCGTGCCCTGTTATTGAACCATGTACGAATGATCATGCCGTACTATGGACGTGAGGATGAGAGTAAAAGCACGAAGGGTGATGCCGTGTACTGTACTATGGATGTGAGGATGAGAGTAAAAGCACGAAGGGTGATGCCGTGCAACCGCTTGCTATTTCTTGAAGTGATATTACTTGTGTTTACATTATACTTTGTTTTTCCTTGTGAAATTATTAATTGTGATTAATTGTTGAATTCTTTAAGATATTCCTTATTGTGTTAATACTTGATTATTTCTTGTTATTTTGTGGTACACATATATATATTGAATTGCACAGATTTATGTGAGTGTCTGGTCCTAGGCTTGTCACTACTTCGCCGGGATAGGCCAGGCACTTACCAGCACATGGGGTCGGTTGTGTTGATGCTACACTTCTGTGCGTTTTTGCACAGGTCCAGGTTACGATCAAGAGCAGCAGCAGCAGCAGTAAATTGATTGCGTGGGAGTTGATCACATTTGAGACCGAGGTAGCTTGCAGACGTCCGCAGGCCCGGCGTCTCTCTCTTTATTTATGTTATTAGTTGTAGTCTCTTTGTTCCGAGACAAACAGAATTATGTTATATTTCCTTCAGACTTTTACGTGTAGTATTCCATAGTAGTTCGTGAGTTGGTGACTCCACGTCTTGGGTAGAGGATTTCAGTATGATTTTCACTTTGTATTTAGTTGTTTCTATTTCGATAAAGTATTCCGCATTTATTTAATTAGAATTGTGTTAAAAACAGTATAGTATAAATACAGTGGCTTGCCTAGCTACCACGAGTAGGCGCCATCACGATCCCGATGTTGGGGAAAAATCCGGGTCGTGACACTTTTATTCTATGCAACATGTTTAGAGTAGAATTCCTGTTTATTCTCGAATAGAACTGTAGATTTGTTTTTCTTGAGACTGTTGCGTGTTTACTTTGGGACTACTGATTGGTATTCTGGTATATTCCCCTGCACATTTATGGAACTACGGGACATCACCTAGTAAATTCCCAGTACTGGATATTTATTTTAGAACTATGGATTGGTATTCCAGTAGATCCCTGTGCACATTATGATTTGGACTTTGGGACGACATCTCGGGAGATCCTTTGAATATTTACAGTTGGGACTACAAAACGATATCATGGGAGATCCCTTGTTGCTATTGGACTCTGTGAAATTAGAGGGCTCGATTTCCCGCCATCAAACCATCTCGAGAAGGTACCTCTAGACCTCGAGGATATGATGACACGTCGGTTAGACATCTCGAAGACCCCGAGTGTATAAAGTCACAACTCAGTCCTTTTGTGGGGATTTACCAAGACCCGATTCGAAGCTGAGATCAGTATAAAGAAAGGAGTTCCCGCAGGCACGCGGTTGAATCTAATAGTGTCTGCCTATCCCTAGACTCTGTTGGGATATCAAGTCAATCCATCACATCTCCGTATTTTGTATATTAGATATATATGTATTCATTACTAAGTCTCCTCTCCTATATAAAGGGGACTCACCCCTCCTTGTAAACAACTGTTGTAGCTCCCACAATTCTACAAAGTGCAATAATCTCTCTCTCTCTCTCTCTCTCTCTCTCTCTCTCTCTCTCTCTCTCTCTCTCTCTCTCTCTCTCTCTCTCTCTCTCTCTATTCTTACAAAATCTCATTGGTCATCACTGATACTGAGGGTACGTCGATACCTTTTACCTTTAAACGTGTTCTTTATTTTTTATGTGTTGTTCATTGTATAAAATCAATTTTGGTTATAAATAGCTCCGTTTGATTATATTCCTAGCTATTAGATTACGCCCGAATATCCCTGGCAACCCGAGCTCGACCTCGAGGTCAACCTCAAGGTACCAAATCGATCAAGTCTATGCCCTTTGGTTCGCTCGTTACCTCGTTTATCTCTCTCTGTATCGTTAGAACTCACAGTACTAGCATCATCTGCTTTAACAAGCTAGCTCGGGAATAGATCACATATTTTAAGAGTCCCATTTAATAAGTTTAATTGTAGTTACCATTTTAACAGTAAACAGCTATCTGTGTGTGCTGAGTTACATTCTTCCTATGATTTTATTTTGTAATCATCTGTTACTTTTAATTATCTTGTCGCATATTATACTGCTTTACCTTGTGTTATATATATAACCAGTAGGGCCCTAACCTTCCTCGTTACTACTCGACTGAGGTTAGGCTTGGCACTTATTGGGTACCGCTGTGGTGTACTCATGTCCTTTCCTGCACATATTTTTCGTGTGCAGATCCAAGTTCTTCGGCTCGGCCATACTATCTGTTAGGCAAGGCGATCTTAAGAGATTTCGAGGTATATCTGTTGCATCCGTGCGCAGACCGAGGAGTCCCTCTCTATTCTTCCTTTTAGCTATAGACCTTCTGTACTTTCTTTTGATTAGACATTCTGGGGCCAGAGCACTATGTAGTACCTACAATTTGTGATTTCATGAGATTCCGGATTTTGGGAGTTGATTGAGTTTTGAAAATGCATTTTGTATATGCCGAGCAACATCTTAAACGTTTTATTTATATTTTAACCGCAGTTCTGGGTAGTTTCGCATTTCGTTTTCTTTTTCTGCAATTTGTTAGACTTACCTAGTCGTAAAGACTAGGTGCCGTCACGACAGTTCATTGAGGGTGAACATGGTTCGTGACCAAAAAAAATATGAAAAAGGTATGCCAAATGTATCTAGAAAAGTTTACTTTTTTTTTTTCCATCAAAGAAAGTGAAATATGGAAGTAAGAAATAATACAGTTTCAGAAAACTATGAACGTACCAAATATCTAAAAACAATAAAGAATAGAAGAACAAACAAATTAATTAGGATTTTATGTCTTGGTGACATTTGTATTTTGAAGATTTAGCATGAACACCCTCCTCTCTGCTGCTCAATTCCTGATACAGACTCTGGTATTCTCTGGAGTTGGCTGCAAAATATTAAAAGTTTTAAAATAAATTAAAATAAGCTACGTCTATTCAAACAAACAAAACCGAAAGTTTTCTTATTTAATTGCAGGAAAGTTGTCCTACTATTACGATGTTCAATATTAACAAAAAAAATTGCAATTTTATGAGAAAAAGAATCACATAATTCCACAAATTAATTATAATTTATTACTAGGAGAGATTAAAAAAAATATTTCTAGCATAATTTACAGTGCAATATTATTTGATATACTCACCAATGTGAAGGCATTTCTTCATCTACTACTGGCTGCCATCTGGAGTAAATGAAGGGTTCGATAATATTATTGGAAAAAAGAAGAAGAGAGGATGTAATTCAGTAACTTAACAAGAAAAATGTCCAAATAAACACACACACATACACAAAAAAACAGCCACAACAATAACAATAACAATAACAATAACAACAACGATAACGATAACGAGCAAGGAGGATAAAGAGGGGTGAAGAGGAAGGAGTCTTCCTAAACTAAGAATTAGTCCTCTAATAATCACTTAATTAGCTCTGATTTTAGTTCTTATACTATATTTTGTTTAGCATTTCACAATTTGCTTGATAAAGAGAAAAAACCTCTAAATATACTAAAATGAAGCAATTTGACTTTCTGCCGAGGAAATAACAAATTTACAAGATGTGGCAAAGACAATGGTGTAGTACTAAGACAAGCGAGCTTCAATTTCCATAATTATAAAGAATTGAGATTTATAATAATATCTTATATATAATTTCTAAATATATATTTCTTGTTTCAAATAGTAGAGAAATGTACGCCTGTCTATATTTATCGCGAAAATTAGATGAATCGACCTTTGTACTCAACCAAAACGTGTCATTCTTTTGGGGTAGGTGAAATTTTACTCGGACTAGATTAGCTCATTCAAACGAATTAAATGTTAATTTGATAAGTGCTTAAGAATAATAAAATTGTAATAAGCACTAATAATTGTTACTTACATATTGTGATCATCTTCATTAGCAAGAGCAAGTTGAGCAGCACACAAGAATGCAGCATCCACATTGTAATCCTCCTTTGCTGAGGTCATAAAGTAATGTATATTTCCCCTTGAATCACACCATTCCTTGGCTTTCTTCTCAGAAACCTATAAATAATACTAGTATTTTTAAGTAAAATCTTACAACAACAACAATAATCCAGTATAATCACATTTAGTGGGATCTGGAGAGGGTAGTGTGTACAGTACAAACCTTACCCCTACCCTAGGGTAGAGAGGTTGTTTCCAAATAGACCCTCGGCATCCTTCCCTCCAAGAATTTCCCACCTTTGTTCTTGGGGAGACTCGAACTCACAACCTCTTAGTTGGAAGTGGAAGTTGCTTAACCATGAGCATTCCCTCTTGTCTTATTACTGTAATATTATAATATTACTGTAAATTAATCTATTATAGCATGTTACCTAATTTATTTTCTAGATAATCAGTTCCACTTAATATAGGTAGTTATCTTTAATTATGTTTTAGAAGACTTGTTAGTGTACATTTTTTTAAACCTTTCAGTGTATGTAGAAGTCGAATGGGAGTCTTGGGGCAATAATAAAATTATCTTCGTATGATCTATAGGCCACGAATTCGAGGCGTCAGTTGTGGAAGCACATACTAATGCTTGCATTAGAGTAGACTATCTACCTCACACGATTTGGGCTATGGCCCGCCCCAAAACTTACATGAGTATGTGATGTTTTGTGCACCCAACTATCCTTGTTTATAGAAGTTATGCTCCAAGCAAAAACATACATAATGGGAAGAAAATGTGTTAGACAAAAATGAGACGAGAAGAAAAAACTTACTGTCTCAATGCTGCCACCTTCCAAGTCTACTTTATTACCAATCAAGACAAAGGGGAATTTTTCTGGCTCTGTTAAGTCAGCCTGAAATCAATCACATACAAAGAAAGTAATTAACTATTTCAAACCATGTAAAAAATGCCTATTAAAAAAATCACAATTCAGTGCTCAAAGTATTCCGCGTTCACGCAGAGTCCGGAGAAAGGCTTGTACCCTAAAGAAATGTGATATAGACAGCCTACTCTAATGCAAACATTAGTGACTGCTTCTATGGCTTGAACCGTGACCCATAGGCAACGGATGCCTATTATCAACAGAGGCGGACCCATGCGTATAGGTGAGGGTCACCGGACCCCGTAAATTTCAGCCGAAATTCTGTATATATATACACATATATATGTTGTAATTGGTTAATTTAAAGCAATTGGCACCCTGAATATTAAAAGCCTTTAGGGACCATTAGTTGAGTAGAATAATATGCCCCCGACACGTAAAAATTCTAGTTCCGCATCTGATTATCAACTTGAAAAAAGGTTCATGATAATTAATTGACTCACCTGTTTGATGAATTCTTCATGCCAATGTTGAAGAGTCTCAAATGACTTAGGCACATTCACATCATAAACAAGAATGCAGCAATCTGCTCCTCTATAAAATGCAACACCAAGGCTATGAAACCTTTCTTGTCCTGCTGTGTCCCATATCTGCCAAAAAACAAAAGACAGAGACAAATTTACTATCCGTTTTACGTCAAGCAATATGTAAAGTAATTCCTCGATATAACAGTAAAAACAAGAGGTGCAGGTGGATTGGAAAAAAAAATGTTCAATGTTTCTTCTGGTGCAGTAATCACTTACCTGCAAGGTGGCTACTCTTTCATCAATCTCTAGTTCTTTAGTAGCAAAATCAGCTCCAATTGTCGCCTTGTATTGTTGTCTAAATTTCTTGAGAACATATCTATAATTGCAGTTAATGAAACACAAATTTGCAAAAATCCTTGATCAGAACCTTAGTCCATTTTATTTTTTATCTCTAAAACTTACTTTGAGAAAATCCTCTTTTCCCTTATCAGCCAAACCCTTAACAAATATTTGTAGAAAATAAAAAAATCATCATATAAATGAATTATCGTCCTATTTAAAAAATCCTGGCTCTGCCTCTAAACAACGTTAAATGAAAAGTTTATCCAATTTTGTTGGATACTGATTCACCAAAGATGTCTTTCCCACCCTGAGAAAGCAAATCATATCAAAGTGTTAGCAGTTAGCACAGAGGAATAAGAACAAAAACCATGTAGTACTTTCAAGAAAATTAGCAAATGGAAGTCTGTGTTGCTCGGACCCTTCAAAACTGCTACTGCAACAACGTCAAATCCTCGAAAAATGCATTACTTTTGAAGCATCCAACACGCATCTGACGTCATTTTCGAAGAGTCGAGCAACATCGCTTGAAATAATAAAAAAGAGAGGGAAACAAAAGAAAAGAGAGCATTTTTATAAATAAAATAAATAAAGGGTAATGAAAATTCTTACCCACAATCACCAAGAACAATGACTTTGATCAAGCTTCTTAGTGGCTTAGACATGTTCAAGAAACTCTATAGTTTTGTTTCAAAATTCTAATCTTTTATGTCTACTTTACTTGTGGTTTCTGTATATGAAGAAGGGATTTTAATTTAGCTATGGAAGTTTAATTATTTATTGAACAAGAAAGAAGATTTTTGCCAGCAAAGATTTTTGATTTAATGACTTGTTTGTTTGTTAGAAGGAATGAGTCTTTCTAGTTTGATTATTTAATCAATATTTGGGGGTAGTGCATCCCATGTACAGTGTTGACCTTGGATTTAGGTGATTATGAATTTTGCATAATTGATTCTTCTGGATTCAAGTATTATTCCATAATTAAGATAAGTTGTTGACTTCAGATTTTGTTTTGTTTTTTCTTTTTCCTATAGTGTTTTTCTTTTTCAATGAGTTCTTGCCTATATTTAATAATAAAAAGGGGTAAGATGAGAGAAAATTAAATACATGCGCTGTGGCGGAGCCAGGAATTATACAAAGGAGTATCGAAATAAAAAAAATTGATGCTATCGGGAATGGAACTTTCAACCTTTGACACCCCTTGACCATTATACTAAGAGTTTGTCTTGTGTCAAAAGGTGTCAACCTCTTGTATATATTCAATTTTTTTTTAAAATACTTATTTACGCAATGTTATTTTCCGGTGAAGGGGTATCGGTTGACCTGGGATTTAGGTGACTATGAATTTTGCATAATTGATTCTTCTAGATTCAAGTATTACTCCATAATTATGACAAGTTGTTGACTTCAGATGTTGTTTTGTTTTTTCTTTTTCCTATAGTGTTTTTGTTTTTCAGGAGTTCTTGCCTATATTTAATAATAAAAAAAGGATACGATGAGAGAAAAATATAAGGTAACGATGTGATTATATCCAATCGGCCGTTATATAAACTAATATTTTTCGTCGATATATAATAATAAATTTAATAATACAATATAATAAATTTAAGTAATAATCAAAATAAAAATTATAACTGAAATGAGACACAATACAATAGAATTTATCATTCTTAAATTTGCAAAATAAGGTGGAATTAATGTGTGTGGTTGATGGTTGTGCATAATAGATGCATATTCACAAGTGCAACATCAACAACTACTACCTTTTTCTTCTTTCTTGTGATTTCACCTTTTATCAAACTAATTAACTTTCTAGTCTGATCACAATATGTAGATTTTCTTGTGACTATCACATGATTCAGTCCCAAAATCAGTTATAAAAAGTTGCTGTGTTTATTAAATGGCCAAAAACTAACAAATATGTTATATTTATTGAGTTTCTTTATTATTTTATTTAAATTATCTTAATCAATTTTTGAAGTATAACTGGCAAACTAAGATACTTAGCTTTAATAAAGTAAAACATACAGTTTTTTACGTTTGATAATTGAATTTACTCGCAAATGAAAGAAGAACCCTGCTTTGGAGTGCTATAAAAGAATGATTGGCATAAACAACTTTAAAATGTATTTCTTTAATTTATATATGTTCTAGTATTCTTTTACTGATCAAAATAGAGTATTTGAATATTTAAAAAGAATTACACCACTTTTTACTGTTTTCCTTTCTAGCTGGCAAAAAAAATGCCAAACCATAATTTTTCTATTTGTTAATTAAGCTAATCCTGTCAAATCATTGACCACAAAATAGTCATGAACTCTTGATTAAGCTACGCCTAATGATATCATTTGATTGAAACTTAAATCTGTACAATTTTATAATACAGTGATGAGTTAAACACTTAAACTGCTCGTCGTTATATAATAAGTTACTAATTCGATTATGCTATTTTGCAGGGTACTTTTATATAAATAGCCAGCCATTCGCTCTTTATTTTGTCTAGTCATATATATAGATCATACAGTGAATATTAAAAAATCGAACAAAGTTCGTTTTGTAGCACTTCGCCCCTCTTTTTATTTATTCTTTTATTTTTTCTGAAATTGGGTCTTAAATAGAAGCCAAATCTAGTTGAGAAGAGACAAGCACGGTGACATCCATCGAAGGGATCTAGGTCGAGAAGCGGCAGCGGGACGGGGCCGGGAGCAGCAGTAGTAGAAGCGATAAGCCCTTCAATCTACTCCTCAAAGCTCTCTCAGGTTCGACCACCGCAGGGTCCCAATTCTCTTGCACTCGAACTAGTTGCTTAAGAAGCAGGGGAACCTTCCGCATGAAAGCGAAAAGAAGCGAGCGATTTTCTAGTATGAATCTGAGGTTTTAATCGATTCATAGGGTCTTAACAAGAGAATTCCTATCAATAATAAAGAAAATAAATAATAAAAGTCATATTCCACAAAAACAAATTCTAGAAAGAAATAGGGAAAAAGAGAATTCAAGAGGCCCATAAGTATCAAAATAAAGATAAAGACGACTGCGCCAACTTGATATTTTGGTATTATCGCCACAAAGAAGAGCTTTCGGATTTTTCCAGAGAAGATGGGATCAGAACTTAATAAATTGAAAACTTTCTATTCCATATCCGTTGCAACTAGTATTGGGGTGTTTTTGCTTGAGCTGTACGAGATGAAAGTCTCATATACGGTTCTCAGAGGGGGAGTTCCGCCTATCTCAATAAAGTATATGATTGGTTCGAAGAACGTCTCGAGATTCAAGCAATTGCGGATATCCCTTCTAACTTCCCTATTTCCAAAGGAAGAAAGAAGGTCGAAAGCTCTCTTTCGAGATCCTCTTGTTGGGCTCGGCGGCCCCAATCGCAAGGCTAGATCCAGATCCCCCATAGCCTGTTCAGCATGAGGAATGGCTGGCGGAGCATCAGGATTTTCTTGATCCATTCTCAAGATCTCAGGCCCTCCTACCAACTCGCTTCCGGTGAGATTAGGCGTTTCCAGATACGGTTGCCGGTTGACATCTCTTCTAATTCGTCGATACGAGAAGAAAATTGTTGTGCGAATGAATCAATATCTATACATAAGCCAAGAGGCAGATCTTGTGCCACTCCACCTGATCGTATGAAACTGGCATGCATCCTGGCTCCCGAGACTCTTTCATAGAATTCCAACAATTTCTCCCGCTCCTCAAAAGCCCACGGGAACGGAGTTGATGCTCATACATCCATAGCATGAGTAGTTAAAAAAAGTGAATGATTTGAAATTCGAGTTATTTTACGGAATAACAGATTAATAGCCAAGCCTACCCTTTTGTGCTTGTCAATCTGTATCCCATTCTTCAGGTATAGTTTTCTTTGATCACAGATTGACAGGTGATCCGTCCTTTCTCCCCCTTTCGTCATAAGGCGTGGTCTGACTCTGAGAAAAAAAAATTATGTGTTTAGGTCCCTACTAAGCATAATTCGTAAACTATGCAAAGGCTCTTTGAATACTTTTGAAAACGTTTTTAGCAAAAAAAGCAAAAACAATTCTCAACGCCCTTACGAGGTAGTGATGAGTTAAACTACTCGTGTTGGCATGGAAGTCAGCCCGGTAAACTGATTCCATTCTGCTACTAGGGTTCCAAACCTTCCCCTGAGCTCTAGAATCTATAAATACCTTTTCAACTCAAGAAATGCTAAAGCTATATTTTAGAGTTGGTATTTCTAACTAAGTCGGAATGAGGGCTTTGGGCAAAGAGCAATTATATATAATTCATACATATATATACATAAATTATGACAACTTCAGACCCGTCGATGCCTCCTCTTATTCTCTTGCGACCTATGCGCTCCATACTTGGTCATTTTCATTCCTTGTGGCGGGTTCAAGATAAAACATGAAACATTCAAATCGTGATTCGTGGGTGAACCTCATTACCTATTCCATCAGAAAAAGTGATGCTTGATGCTGTACCAAGAGGGTTTCTGTCTCTTGAAAATAGTTGTAGACTTTAGTCATAGCACTAAGCCACTGACCTTGAAGTTTGCATGTTTGCATCTGTAGATTCTCTTTCTCTTTCTCTTTTTCAGCAGTGTTATTCTATTACAAACAAGTAGAAAGAGATATATGACATCTCCAGTTCAATTCTTTTACCATTTGTTTGTCTTATCAATAGTACAAATTTCCTTTTGTCCCTGCTCTTGAAACTTTTGAAGGGTCGTTTGTTTGCAAATGTCAAAGGGGGGTAGTAATAAAGAAAATAAAGAACTTCAGACAAACTTTTGATTTGGTCTGAAGTTTACACTACATACTAAAACTAAAGAACTTTAGACTAATTTGTTTAAAGTTTGCACTACGAATTAAAGATTTCAGACTAATTTGTTTGAAGTTTGCACTACAAACTAAAGAACTTACAGGGATGCCCTTGGTTTGTTCTAAATCATTTCTTATCCGTCCGGCAACGGGAGCCAAAGTTTAAAGCATCAACAACACAATTATCTTCTTCAGCTACCTGATCCCCGAGGCCTCTTGGCCTCCCTCTCCTCTCTCTCCTGATGGCGAGCTGTCTCAATATCATAAGCAATATCCACTGCATCCTCAAAGGTATGACTCAGGATCCTCTCTTATTATATATATAATATGGTATATATATATATATATATATATATATATATATATATATATATATATATATATATATATATATATAAACTAATTTGTTTGTCTGAAGTTTGCACTACGAACTAAAGTTTTTTTAATTGCTTTTGCAAGTGAGGCCAAACTTCAGACGAAAATATCTGAAGTTTGGCTTTGATAAGATCACACTTCAACCAAAAAATTCTGATGTTCAACTTCAACAATGAATTCTTGCTACTTCTGACCCCGTGTGTCGGAAGTTACCCGAAAAATAGGTACGGTTAGAACTTTTTTGTAAAGCGGATATAAGTTAAAAGGTGACCAAAAAATTGAGTATAGATGCAAATTCCGCTGGAAAACCTAGCACACCCTATGACATACGAGTATCCATATATCTACCTAGTTTATTGCAATTCGACTTGTTGAGAAGAATAATAAAAAAATAAAATATATCGAAATTCTGGAAGATTTAATCTAAACAGTCACTCTCCCTAAGACTTAAACTAAAAATAGCTGACGCATACTTCATATATGTATTATTCATACATATTTGTCTCGCAATGTATAAATTGTGTATAATTTATGTATAAATGTTGGAAAAAATAAACAGTTAATCTATCTGACAATTTGTTCAAAGGTCCCAAAAATCTCTCAAGAGTTTTGGTCCGGATAATTTTTTCAAAAGAATATTTTATAAATATTTGAATACAAGAAAATATTTTCTAAAGAAAACATAAGACTAAAAGTGGATTCACCATATCATGAGTCCGTTTGGCTTACCTTATTTATAGCTTGTTTGGCCAAGCTTCTTTTTGGGCAAAAGCATTTTTTTTGTTTGCCCAAAAGCACTTTTGGCCAAAAATTAAGGTGTTTGGCCAAGCTTTTGGAAAGAAAAAAAGTGCTTTTGAGGAGAAGCAGAAGCAGAAGCAGTTTTGGAGAAACAGAAAAAAATAGCTTCTCTCCAAAAGTACTTTTTTGATAAGCATTTTTGAGAAAAATACACTTAGAAACAGTTTTTTAAAGCTTGGCCAAACACTAATTGTTGCTCAGAAGTGCTTTTCAAACTAATTAGCAAAACACAAACTGCTTCTCACCAAAAGTACTTTTGAGAAAGCACTTTTGAAAAAAAAGCACTTCTCAAAATAAGTTGATTTATGAAGTTTGGCCAAACGGGCTATTAGAGTAGCTGATAAGCATTTGTGCTGAAAAGCACTTTTAACTGCTGAAGCTGATTTAAAAAATAAGCAGTTACATGTTTGGATAAAAGTGCTGAAATTAATAATAAGCAGCTTAAAAATTGGGTATACAAAGAGTTTTGTTTAAAAAGAAGTATTTTAGGGATAGAATAGTAAATATTTTGCTCAAACCTAAAGTACTTATAAGCTGAAATTTGATAAGTTGGGGGAGACCAACTTATGGCTTTTGGCTTATAAGCACTAACTTATAAGCACTTTTAATTTTACCAAACGCGTAGATAAGCCAAAAAGTACTTATAAGCCAGTTTGACCAGCTTATAAACTTAGTCAAACACCATCTATGTATAGAAAGTCATTTTCTTGTATAACCTATTACTAAGTCTAGTGTTCATATATGCAATTGGGTAATAAATTTATCTATCTAAAGTTCTATATTCAAGCAGATTAAGTGAATCAATGCATTATGCAGAAATTCTCGCAAGTTACCATTTAGTAAATTATCCTTTTTTTTTTGGTTGTTGTTGCAGTGTACAGACGTTTAAACCATGGTCTAAAGACCACTTGAGAGAAAATTGAAAATCTTATGAAAAAACATTAAATCATGTCTAAAATTTTATAAAGTACTACAAATATTAACACAGTCTAATATTTTGCTTGTAAGGTTAAGCAAACTAAAAGTTATATGAACAAAAGTTTATACCCAAGTCCAACAACAATCTTAAAGGATAATTATCCAAGGGTTATATTTGTACAATTTTTAAAAACAGGGACAACATCTAAATATTAACCTGGGGGAGGGGGAGAGTCTTATGCATAAATCAATAAAAGGGATATTTGCTTAAAAATATCACGTGGCATTCTATTTGTTCACCCGTTTATTCAAAGAAATTCAATTGATATGTGGTTTTTGGGTAATTTAACTTCAAATACCCACACAAACACACTTTTCTCTTCTTCTTCGTTGATATTTTCTTCTTCTTTGTATTCATGTCACGTGTATCCAGGAGTTTTGTTGTAGCTTTCATTTTCTCTGTATTTATGTTCCATGTATCCAGGGAGACGTTTGGTTTTCTTTTTTTTAGTTGTAAAAATTGTAGGTTGTGCTAATTAGGCCTCCTCCTCCTCCTCCTCCTCAGTTGCAAAGTTAGTTTATTAAATTTTGTGTTATTTTGAGAATTTAATGATTGGTGTTTGCTTTTTTTATTTATTTAAACGTTATGTGTTATGATCTAGAATTTTTACCGTTGGGACCATGATGACGCCTAACATTTCACTTGCTAGGAAAGCCAACATTAAAATAACTTATCCATTTTTAACAGTTTAAGGTAGATATTGGGGAGGAACGGAAATAACTGAAATAAACCAAAGTAATAATGTAGAAGTTAAAACAGCCTAACGTTTAATACATCCATGAACCTGATGTCACAAGTATACAAGCTACTACAATAGCACATACAAGGGTTTGAAATAAATAAAATACCGCCCGAATGAAAATACACAGCTGAATAAAAGAAAATGGAAGATGACTCCAGGAGTTGCGGGCGCTGAGCAGCTATACCTCAAGTCTTCACAAGTTGTCCGATTCGAACTCACTAATAATCGCCGCTAGGTAGACTCCAAAATCTCCACAAGAAGTTCAAATTTTAGTATGAGTACAACCGACCACATGTACTTTATAAGTATCGAGCCTAACCTTGACGAAGCAATGATGAAGCTAAGACGGGTCACTCACACTACAATCTGTACACAGTATAAAATAAAGGTAGATAAAGGAAATATGGAACATGATAAGAAAGTCAACCACAAATAATAACTACAACATCAAGTAATAAGCTAGTATTGCCCAGAATTTCCAATCCTTAACATTTAAAATGAGAATAACCAACACAACTCAAGGAAATAGAAACATATAGGTTGTTGTGACGTGCAACCTGATCCTGCTGCACAACATAAAATTCTCTCTTATTTCACCATAATAACATCAACAATAGCAAATTATATATATATATATATATATATATATATATGTGTGTGTGTGCGCGCGCGCGCGCGTAACCCGATCCCGCCATATATCAATATATGTATCATTATTCACCGTTACTTCACCATATCAACCCATCTTTATTCCAGTTATTGCGGCGTGCAACCCGATCGCACCGTATAATAAAAATTCACCCTTATTTCACCATATTAATCCACGTTATTCCACTTATTGCGGTGTACAATTCGATCCCACCATATCAATACTAAATTCTCAATGTGCAAAGTAAATTAACAATTCAATCACGAGAATTGTTACGATCAATGAATATCAAACTGAACCAAAAAGAAAATCTTGTACAACATGAGAATCTACTTAAGTAATACTATACAGCGAGACAAATCGAGTAATTGACAATTAGAAGGTACAATTAAGCCAATTTAAGCAAATAACATGAAATCATGAAACTATGTAAAGATGTAACTTCATTAACAAGAGAATACATGATTACAGTTAAGAATGGAAAATATTTAGAGAATATAATAATTAAGACATGGAAAGAGACAATAAAGGAAAAGCGGATAAGCAGGAAATTAGATAATTCGGCGGCGTACAAATATTTGTCACCTCGCGTATACGCCGCTCACATAAAAATTACATAGCATATAGTTTGAGGGTTCCTAATTCCCTCAAGTCAAGGTTAACTACGATACTTAACTCGCTCCAAAGACCACTTAAAGCTCAACAACATCTTTGCATTTCACACAAGCCTTCGAACCAACAATATTCAGCAAATTACCAACCAAGCAATCCAAAATAGGTCTTAGGAATTACCCATAATTGCAAAAGATTCAATTTAGGTCATTATTGAAAAAGTAAAAAAAAGTCAACTCCCCGCCCTGCTTGGTCCAGTAAGGGGCGATGTGTACTTGAAGTTGTTGAGAAGCATGCTTATCTTCGGTAAAGTCCCATTCTACAAATAATCAATGAATTTATTTTATAAATTCCAATTTATATTAGTCAAGCTTATCTAATTTTCATTCTAATCGATCATAAATCAGGGATCTCCCGAATAAGGGATGACCCGTTCCCAATATTGTTTGACCAAAAAATGACATTTTTCATTAAGAGCCCGGAGTTATTTTCGGATTCACTGATATTAGCCGTAGATCTGAGACCAGTGCATTTGGCTTGACTTTCTCGAGCTGGATAGTTTCTTTGGATTTGATTTTTCACTAGTTAAGAATCACTCTTTTAACTCAATATTTTTGGCTTGAGTCACCGAGTTAATTCGAGTCCTGTAACATATGTTTTATACTCGTCTTTATTATTAATCATAAAATAACTTTTATGAATTGTCTAATTACTTTCATAATAGGTGCATTAAGCATTATCCCTAACCTGGAACTTGTAACATTGGCGAACCTAATCGTGTAGAAGGTCCATATCCATAGAATTATCTTGGAAGCAACATGTACTTTCTTTTCAACTTCGGATAATATGTTCGAGCTAAAAATCAACCATAAAAATTGCTAAAACTTTTGGTTTTATACACGTATGTGGCTAATAAATAATACCATATTTACTAAGTTCGACTACCCATATATTTAAATAGCCTTCCTGATAGTTCTTGTTTATCAAGATGTTGCTTAATAAATATATAATAACTAGGGAAATTGGATGATATTGAAAATAAAGCCATAGGTATAGGGCAACTATTATTAATGCCAACTTCCCAAAATGTAAGTTCATAATTTTCATGTCTAAGAGTATTTTATAATAGATATGAAATTGTGTACCTTTGTTTACATGAACTAAAAATATGCTTACTATGACCTTCGAGAAAACTTGGTATACCAACAATCATCCTCCTACTCGGAGTTTTGAATGCAATGGTGGGTTGATGTTAGCTAGTGAGTCTGGATAATTTGACTTTACGGTCTAATCCGAGCTTTTGAAGTTTGATAACTTCATCTTTTATTGTTTGACTCCGATTTTTTTCTTTTGCTTGACCGCATTATAGCACTAGTCAATAGTGAGCATACATGTTATTACCTCCAATGGTATACCTGTCATGTTGGCATAGGGGAAAGCAAAGTAATTTACGTCAGCACGTAAAAATTACAATCGACTTACCTTTAAGTTCGGGGTCGAGTCTAGACCCACGTAAACTTTTCTATCTGGAATGTCAATGATAGTTCTAGTTCTTTAGCATTTCACCTCGTGGATTTTGATTCTTTCAGTTCAGTGAGTGTACCGGAAAATATTTATCTAATTGTCTATCTACGTTCAAGCTTCATTCAATTAAGGGCATTGTAGAATCTTCCAATTTAGCAAGTTGATTCATTACATGTTCAGGAACGTCCGAAATGTTTTTCAGCCTATGAAAAAAGTCACGTATCTCTTTGCTCAAACATAGTTTTGTGGTTTTCAAGTTTCTCCATATAGATTCAGGCCTCCTAGGAATCACCTTTGTTGTTCTTCGAGCATGTTTTTGACTTTCGATTGAACCTCCGTGTCTTCTTTATTCAATGTTTCGAATTATACCAATTATAAATTTTATTTCTTAGCTCTAGGAAGGTCCTGCATTATTCTCTGAACTGCATCGATCAGATTCAGAATCACCTCCATTCGGTTTTTGAGCCTATTTTAGGACATCCTATCATGTCAATTCGACTTACTATGTCTTCTTCTGTTTGAAGCTCGGTGCTGTAGTTGTTATACATATCATTCTCGTGAGATGGTTGGGAATCCCCGAGATATTCTTTTAGCTCGTTTGGTTCCTTGATTTGTTTCTGTAAGGTTACAACTAGATTTACAAATCGAAATTACCTGGTGTATCTGAACCTCCTGTGTCGAAACTTTTGGCGCATATCTGTTACAATCAGCTCTAGTACTAGTAGTTACGTTATCAATATATCTTGTACTGATGTCCATTCTCTATTTTTCTTTGCTCGTTACTTACCTATAATTATAATGGTCATTCTTCTATTTTTATTTTGCTTGGTAAATGTCACGACCCCAGTTCGCCCTCCGTGAACTATCGTGACGGCACCTAGTCTCGACGACTAGGTAAGCCTAACAAATGCTAAAACAAACATATCTTGCAGAATAAAAAATCAAAAGCCGAATAACTGAAAGAAATAATTTAAATGTTGCTCGGCATATACACACAACTTTCAAAATCTGATACAATATCCCAAAATCCAGAGACTCACGGATCCATAAGCTGAGAAAACACTTCATAGCTCTAATTTTCGGAATGTCTAATCAAGAACATAAATTACAGAAGGGCTAAATACTAAATGCAGGAATAGAAAGAGACTCCTCACTCTATGAACGTGGCAGATATACCTCGAAGTCCCGTAGAATTTCCTCGCCTCAAGAATGGTAAGCCTGAGTAAAGATACCTGGATCTGCACATAAAAAATATGCGCAGGAAGGGTATGATTACACCACAGCGGTACTCAGTAAGTGTCAAGTCTAACCTCGGTTGGGTAGTGATGAGGAAGGTCAGGTTCTTATTGAGGTTCAATAATATATAAGATTTAACAATATGAAATATACAATATAAATAAGTAACACAAGATATAAAGGACAACAACAATTATCACAGAGGCAAGTAAGACACAGTAAGAGAACACAACTTAGCTCCAACATAACAATCGGGTATCTCCCAGGATACCGTCCTGCAGTCCCTAAATATAAATATCATATCCAGTGAATCTCTCGGGTGCAATCCCGTAGTCCAGCTTATAAATTTGCAGGGGGATATCCCATAATGCTATTTCGTAGTCCCAAAGTAAACATATAGGCGAGCTCCTGGGATACCGTCTCGTAGTCCCAAAGTAAAAGTGCAGGGGATCTCTCGGAATACCATTGTGTAGTCCGAAAGTAAACATGCAGGAAAACTCCCGGGATACTGTCTGATAGTCCCAAAGTAAATACGCAGCAACAATAGGAATTCAATCCAATCAATTTCATATCAAAGTGAAGCATATAATCCTAACCTAGCATGGTTCACGTAGTACAATTAAGGTAGTTGAGAAAAATAGAGCAATTTAGTCAAGTGGACAGGCTTCTCTAGGCTACAGCTAGTTAGGTTTCCAAACAGTGTAAGCAAGAAAAGAAAGAACACAATTCAAGGCTATTTTTAATGAAAAACTGGATTTCCAACAATTTGTAGAAGTACGCGCTCGTCACCTCAAAGGCAATGGTGAAAGTGCCCTTTGTTTTCCTTAAAAATATCTCTCAAAAGCTTCAAACCCGATAGAAAATGGTGAAAGAATAGGTCAATTTCACAAAGGCAACTAATTCTAGGTTCTGCCTAGCGATTCCCGCATTTGCGGACAAGTTTGCATCTGCGACTTTCCTTTAAATGGCTAGAAACCGCATCTGCGATTGTCTTTCCGCAGATGCACTACCACTTCTGCGGTATTCCTTACGCATTTGCGGAACCTGAAGGAAAAACCAAAAATCCGCTTATGCGGTCTTCTTAGACGCTTCTGCGGCACCGCATTTGCGGTTCCCAAATCGCATATGCGAAAATACCATAAGCAGCAAAAATACAACAACTGCAATATTTTCTTAAATTTCTCGTTAACCATCCTAAATTACCCCTCCCCCCCAGATGTCAACTAAAAGCACAAACATCACCTAATACCTTATTCAAACTTGTACCAATCTTTAAAACACTTCAAATAACGTCAAAATAACCAAAACATATCGGATTCAAGCCTAAGTTTCTAAAATCTTTCGAAATCCGCTTTTGATAAAAAACCCAACCAAACCTCGACCGAATGACCTAAAATTTTGTAAACACATCTCAAATGACATAACTGAACTATTGTAACTCTCGGAATTCCATTTTAACCCCCGAATCAAAATCTCACTATCGAATCAGAACTTCAAAAATTCAACCTTCGGCATTTCAAGCCTAAATTTGCTACGGACCTCCAAAACAAAATCTAAAAATGCTCATAACCCTAAAATCACCCAACGGAGCTAACGAAACCATCAGATTTCCATTCCGAGGTCGTCTTCACACTGTTTCGATTATGGTCAACTTTCCAACACTTACGCTCTTATTTAGGACTAAATATCCCAAAACTCTCTGGAACTCAAAATCGAAGGTCCCCGCAAATGAAAATAGCATAAATAACCTTGGGGAAACAGTTAATAGTGGATCGGAGCATAAATTCTAAAAGTAACCGATTGGGTCGTTACAGTAAAGCCGTCTTCAACTCAGTTATCCTCAACCGTGTTGATTGGTAATTTCAACTATGATGAAGGTTTAAATTGAATATAAGTGAAGATTAACAAAAAATATTAGAATCTTTGGATAAATAAAAAATTTGTTGAGTTTTCATTAATAGAACAAAACTATTTGACCCAAAAATTAATTTTCAAGGTCAAAACAATTAATTTTATGTGACGGACCATAGTCAACAGATTCGATCTGAAGGATATAAATATTCATTAATACAACACAATTAAAAAAATTCAATGACAAATAATATAGTAAAAATAAAACAAGGAAGAAATATTTTTTATTGGATTATCCTTGATAGCATGATGAGCTGAGCTGAGCTTGAAGACCGGAACTATGGAAAACTTAAGAGCTATTTGCTATGAATTACAATGTATAGAATTGCACAGAAAAAAAAATTAGATGATTGTAATGGTGGTGAAATGTTGCTATATATAGGGGCTAATTCTAGGCAATCACTTTCCTTGAATCATGGGTCTATTATGAGCATTTACTCAATCCATCTGCTACTTTTGGAACACTTGTAACGACCGAGTAAATGGTAAAATTCCTTAAGTGATGAGTTAATTCAATAAATGTTGAGTCAATTCTATACATGTTGAAACAATTCCGTACCTGTTGATTTAATTATGTAACTGATTGCCTTATTTTGCCCGTTATAACTATTTATTGAATGTTACATAACTGATGTCGTAGTAATGCTAAATTTTGCGTAATTTGGGATTATTTGATTCTTTCCTCATTTGTAATTAGTATAAGTTATTCTTTGTACCTCATCCAGCAGTATTCTAGATTATCAATTACGAGACTAATAGACATGGTACGAGTAGGTTCGATCTAGAAGGTGCTTCACATATTATCTTTATCCTTCATTCTTTGCTTTTTTCTCATAATTTTGCTAACATGTGCTGTCATTTAATAGACTCACATGGCGAGTCTGTTTTGCACTAATACATTACTTACAATACTCTTTTTTTTTTTTGTCTTCAATATTATTATGCAAAAGACAATATTTGGTAATTATTATTTATTCAAAATTTAGGAAAAAATATACATCAACCCCGTTTAAATTGTGAACTGCCAACTTGCATTCATTAGAAGCATTAATGAGAAGTATTTTTGGCTGCAAAAATCAAACTTATTTTGAGAAATAGTTTTTTCAAAAGTATTTTTAGTGGGAAGCATTTTGTGTTTGACTAATTAATTTGAAATACAATTCTTAGTAGCAATTAGTGTTTGGCTAGGTTTTTAAAAACTACTTTTAAATGTATTTTTTTTCTCAAAAGTACTTTTGAAGATAAATTATTTTTTTTTTATGCTTCTCTTCAAATGCTCTTTTTTTATTTTTCCAAAAGCTTGGCGAAAAATTTCAACATAAAAAAAAAAAGAATTTTTTTTAGTAGGACAGGAGAAGCTTGATCAATCAGGCTATTAATTAAGGAATCTCAGAAAAGTGGATCTGCTCAAACCCTAACCCTAATTATGGAGCTACTGATTTTATTGAGACGCCCGAATTTGAGCTCCCCGATTATCTCTTTCCAGAAGAAGGGTTGAGTGATAATTTTCTGTTACAAAATGAAATTATTTCCAGCAGTGGATCATATTCCAATCCCACTCCAAGTTCAACTAATAACATGCAAGTCCTATGATAAATATGTTACATTTTATTGCTCAATTTAAGTTTAAGTATGAATCTTATTTGGATTTTTTTTCTTAACAGAAAATGTACAAAAGGTGTAAATAAGAAGTACAACAAGGTGGATGCAAAGTCTAGGGTTGCATTTAGATTTAAATCGGACTTGGAGGTTTTGGATGATGGATTTAAATGGAGGAAGTATGGTAAGAAGATGGTCAAGAATAGTCCAAATCCAAGGTAAGTTACACTAAGAATAGTTATATTCTTAAATATTGCCCATTTCTGAATCGTGAACAGTGTTATTCTTATTGTCTTACTTATCATTATGAGATTAAATAACTATAATTTTACTTTTAAATTTATTTAATTGTCATTCTATTTTTTTATCAATTGTTAGAAAGAGTAGAAAATGGAGCAATTCCAACTAATAATCGTATTTTCCCATAGAATCTCAGTACAGTGGTTTAAGAAGAACAACGGTTAATTTGAGAACTATATAGTATACTCCCACCGTTTCGTTTTGAGTGAATCTATTTTCTTTTTAGTTCGTTCTAGTAAGAATGAACCTTTTCTAAATTTGAAAATAATTTAGCTTAAATTTTCAATTCTACCATTAGTGAGAAACCTTTATATATAACCACACAAAAAATGTGGATTTCTTTTTGAGTTGTTTAAGATCATAAATTTCAAAAGTCTTTATTTTTTTTAAATTTCGTGTCCAGTCAAACAAGTTCATATAAATTGAAACATAGATAGTGGTAAGTATCTTTTTTAGTTAAGTACACATGATCTCCTAAACTGGTAGCAAATCCGTACCATCTCTATTCTCTCCTATCTCCTATAATTATAAGATCATCATTATTGCTATTGCATGCGCAAAGTGTCAAAATTAGACCTTATTGTCTTATTGATGTCACTATATTATTGAGGTTTGTTAACAATTGTATTTGTAAAATAATTTTAAGAAGAAAAGTAACGTATAAACCGAAATGTAAAAGAAACTGAATTCAATTCGAGTCCACTGAATTTAGAATCTTTCCTTAAAGAACTTAATCCCCTCCTAGTATTTGAGGTTGTGGGTTATTTTCTCCAAGAATTTAACAGATTACACACCGATGTAGCGGTACTTCAAACCCCAGTGTTTCGGCGAACACAATGATCGGTAGTAAATCACACTTATTATTATTTTCTTTGTAGTTAAAAAATGCAGAAGAAAGGCTGAGAATTCAGAATTTCGTATGAAATATCTCATAGAATCGACTACTATTTATAGCTAACATGTTGAGTTCAAACGAAGAGGTGCAACTCTTTAGATGTCAGTTATGATTGTTCATGTAAAACATCCATAACGTAAATGGTCATTTAAGCAACTTAAAACAAGAATTCACGTAGAGGAAAATTAATTTTCCGTTACAAAAACGGATAATAATTTGGATTTAATATTTATTTTTCGTTACAAAAATAGATATTTAATAATATTACATTAATATTTACTATTAACAAGTAAATTTGGTCCAAAAAATTAATCAATCAATCATTTGATCATATTCGAAGCCGAACGAGCAATGACAACGACGTGAAACTTACCATCTTCTTAACTCTTTAAAAGCTAGAAAAAGAATAATTGTGCGTACTTTTTGTTTCTGTTTAGCACCCATTATTAGAGGGAACTTGAACTTCCAATATTCATTCATGTCTTGTAGAACTAGAAAGGAATAAAACTTTTTGTGTGAGGCACTGAGGCTGAGACTCATATAATTGTATCTTTTTTTTTTAATTCGGATGTACCCGAAGGGACTATAATTGTATCTTCACATCTGACTTAACAGCTTCGTTTGTTTATAGATATTTTTCTGTCTTTTTTCTTTCCAAAAACATGTTTGTTCATAAAATTTTGCAAGTTTTTAAAAAAAATCGAAAATTCAAAATTCAATTTTTTTGTTACCCCACTCACTAAATTGCAATATATTTTCAAAGTGGAATGCATGTCCAAATATAATTTCAAATACCATTTTTTAACATAATTTCAAATACTATTTTTTTTTCAAAAATTATAATTTTATATCCAAGCCTAGTTAATATGTGTGCATTGCATTATGGACACTAGCAGATCCAAAAATAAGAGGGGTTTATAAAAACACAAGAATACCATATTTGAAATTTTAATCTGTCAAGTATAATACTTTAAGATTCACTTCTACCTACACTAGAAGCATTCTTTATACCAAAGGATTCAACTATATATACGTGTGTAGTACGGATCTAAAATTTTGTGCAAGCATGTTCAATCTTAAAAGTACATTACTTTAGTCGTAAAATAATAGTTATAGTGGGTGCAAATAAAATATTTATATAATATTTATGTAATATTAATCGTAATTTATATATACACAAAATATTATTTTTTGATGAAGCGCTCGCCAACGTGCGTCTGCCACTGTATGTGTGTACAGTAATTTTTATCCTATTCATATTGTATATTTTTTCGTTCGAGAAGATTCAATTGAACCCTTTTATAATATGAAGGTCCCCTCGAAGGAGGGCAAAAAAATTTGTGGTAGTGGGGTAAAGGTCCTTTTTATTTGTCTAAGCCTAGACCATATTCATTTTGATATGACGTTAACTGGTCTTAAGAAAAATATTTCTCATTGATAGTTTGTTACTTAGTTAAGAAAATATTATTTTGGATAAACGTTATTTGGTCATATCATAAGAAACTACTAAAATTTTATTTGAACGTTGATAGAAGCAAGTAATAGAAGTGGGATGGAAAAAAAAAGATCATTTGGTTCACTTTTATTAGCATGGTAAAAAGCTAAGATAGTACTTAGTAACCACGGTCGGACCTAACATATTATTGATGGGTTTAATTGAACTCATAATTTTTTATTGAAAATAATATTTATTAACTTACAAAAATAATAAATATAAACTTATAACTTTACAAATATAATAGGTTTAATATTAAAAATTTTGAAAGCTAACTCACATGATTTAAATCTTGTAACAGTGTTTTCCAACTTTCTTGGTGTTAAGTGGCCTAACTTTTTAGTTAAAGATGCAAAAGTGCAAAAGTATGATTAACTCCATTTTATAATCATTTTTTTTTCGGGCAATGCATTTGTTAAAGTTGACCAAAATACTCTTATTAAGATTAGAGTTTCATATTGAATTATAGGATCAGAAAATTAATTCTTTTTCTATTATTAAAGCATTCTTACCATTATCTCTAATTCTTGAATAAATAAATAAATAAATAAAGAAAACAACACAAACATCTTTAGTCTAATTGAATTTGGTTTAATGATTTAAATTATCTAAAGAATCTGAGCAACTACATAAAAGTGTTTACTTTTCCATGTTATAAGTAAGTTGTCATCATTGTTTTATCATATCAAACATGTAATTAGAGGCATTTAAGAAAGGGTGGATAATGTTTTAAGAACTACCAACACAAAAACGATTCGCATTATTAATATTTAATAAGTAGCAAGATGTAAGAAGACAAAAGAAAGTACACCAGGAGTACTTTCATATGCCTCTTGAATTCTTGAGAACATTCCTTTTCCAAGAAAATTGTCCATAATTCACTCTTTAAAAGTGATACTAATTTATCTTCGTTAAATATTTTTCTAATATATATATATTATAAATTGAGATAGACAGATATCTAGATCGAGAACTAGAGTAGAGGTTAGTAGGTAATCGCGAGTGTATCCTTTTGTTATTTGTAGGATCAATAGTATTCTCATATTTTTTATACTTAGATTTGTAATAATTGTTACTGGTTGTTTCTTTTGCTTTAGTTTTCTTATTATTTAGGGGTATTATTACTTTTAGCCTGCGCCAGAAACTATTTACATCTGATAGCTGAAAAAGTGTATAAAACTTGTATAATTTTTGTATATATATATATATATATATATATATATATATATATATATATATATATATATATATATATATATCAGTTATTATTTTTACAGCGGCTATATAGTGTCATTTTCCTATTATTTTGCTGTTTGTGGAACTTTTTCGTGTTTCTGTTTGTGACTATAGCTTTTCTTGAGTCGAGGATTTATCAAAAATTCTCTATTTTTATAAGGTAAGGGTAAGACTGCAAACACACTACTCTCTCCAAATTTCACTTATAGAATTACACTGATCTTGCTATTAATTGTTTGGTGTATAAGTTGAGTCTGATTATGACAAATTAATACAATGGACATGAACAGGAATTACTACAAATGTTCAACTGGAGGATGCAATGTGAAGAAAAGAGTTGAAAGGGATAATGATGACTCAAGCTATGTCATCACTACTTATGAAGGAATTCACAATCATGAGGGTCCATGTGTTCTTCACTACCCACAATTCCCTCCCAACATTCCCACTGATGGCCTTCATAACCTTCGCCTTTAGAAATTTTTTTCCCTATTGGTCCTTCCATTTTCCTAATATTTTCGATTTTATCTGGAGAAAAGAAAAAAAGTATGTAATTAAGTTGATCCAAATATTTGGTATTGGCCTGATAAGGATAAGGGCTTAGCTCTTTGTGTCTTTCCTTATGGCTCTACAATTCAGTACACATAGTATATTAGATTGAGCAAACTTGCTATTACATTTAGGGTAATATTGGGTTTTTCTATCTCTTTGAAGTAAAGGGTAACATATTTATCATAATTTGGTTTTCCTTTTTGTAGAAGTAAATTATAAATTTTCTATATTTGGTTAGTCCCTTTTCTTGTAGAAAAATGTTTGAAGTTCTATAAATTGAAAATAGCAGTCGTTTTGAGTAGGGAAAATCTCACTTTATACCTAACTCTAAATTATTTGCCCTTTAATGCCCAGACCTAAATTATTTAGGAAAATCTCTCTTTATACCCATTAATTTTAAACTATTTACCTTTTAATGCCATGCCCAAATTATTTACTTATTCTACCCATGCGGCCGAAACTATTTACCCAACTCATGCATTAGCTCATTCCCCTTATTTATTGCCTCAGTTAACGCTATTTCACCTAGTCATTTCTTTCATTTCAAAAATCTCATAGCCAAACCATGAGAAACCGTATTTCACACAGTAATTACTGATTTGACTTGTGAATTTTTCTTCAAATTCTGTTACTATCTTCAATATTATTGTACATGAGTTTCACTCCAAAATCCTCTTTCTATATTAGTTTTTTTGTATTTATTTGTATTTCTGAACTCATGTATTGTTACAGTTATATATTAAGTTTCTCAGCTCTAATTTTTTTTTGTGTATGAAGATCTATCATTGATGAGCTTGAAGCTCCTGTATTTAAAATTTTGTTTTAAAGATTTATTGTTTCATTCGATGTGAGTGTTATAAAATATTGATTATAGTACATTCAAGTAAGCTTCCCGTATCTGAATTTTTATGTGTATTTGAATATTCACCATTGTCGGGCTTGAAGTTCTTGAATTTAAAATTTTTATTTTTGAAGATTTCTTATTTGATTCAGAGTGGGCGCTATTAAATATTGCTTATATTACCTTTTGAAAGTTCTTACTAAAATTTAATATTATTTGGAACTAATTCAGATCGAAATTTTCAGTTGAAAGTCGAAGAAGAACACGACCACCCAATAGTATACCGCTATGATATACAATATGTTGTAGGTGTATATAACTGTACTGCAATAGTATACAATTATAGTTTACAATATACTGCAACGATATATTGTAATAATCGAAGAAGAACACAATTACCTAAAAGTATACCGCTACAGTATATAATATAATATAGGAGTATCTGGTTATACTACAACATTATACTATTATAGTATATAATATATTGTTATAGTATACTGTAATAATATGATGTATATACTGTAACCGTATGATGTAATAGTATAAAATATACCATAATAGTACCCGTAAATTTACTTGCTTTTTTCCTTTTAGCGTGAGATACAAATTGAATGCAATACTTTTTTTTGTTTTAATTTATTCTATGATTTCCAAGACTTCTACATCTACAAAATATTAATCTGTCATTGGAGGACCTTGAAGCTTTGAAACTGATAAATTGAGTTTGTTGAGTTTGTGGTTATTGTGAAACTCAAAACAAGAAAAAAATATTTAACTCTTTGCGTATAATTGTATACCATATTTGTATAGCTATAGTATCATATGTTAGTGAATATTTTTTGGTCGTATTAGCTACATTATATTGGTACACAATTTTTATTTTTTTAGTAATAGTATAAAAAAGAATGAGAAAAAAAATTAAATACGGTAAATAAAATTAGATTATGAAGAGAAAGATAATATTAAAAAAAATTAAATGAAATTAGAAAAGAAAAGAAGCATAGAAATAAAAAAGAATTGGAGAATAAAGAAAAAGTTTCACACAAATACTACTATGGGTAAGAAATATAATTAGTTTGATGGGTAGAAAAATAAATTGGTAGACAAGGGTAAATACTGTGGCATTCTCCCTTTTGAGTAACTAGTCATCTTTACGAGCTATGTTTGTCACACCTCCCTTTTTACTACCCCACATAAGCATAAATATAAATACGCTTGTAAGGTATACCCCGACGCTCAAATATCCGAAACGGATAAAAATAACGTAAGGGAAGGAGTTTTTCCAATTAAAGGACAATCGGTTCGGGATTTTATTGAGATTAATCGAGTCGCCACTTGGGAATGATAATGGTGTCCCAAGTCACCGGTTAATCCCGAATCCGAGGAATTTTGACTCTTAAAAATGTCTGCGAAGCAAAGATCCGGATAAGGAACTCGTTAACCCGGGAGAAGGTGTTAGGCATTCCCGGGTTCCGTGGTTTTAGCACGGTCGCTCAATTGTCGTTCTCGACTCTTGTTTGACTCAATTACAGATTTTTAAACAACATGTAATGCTTTTTACATTAGGTATTATTTTTAAGGAATTTGCGACATCGCGAAAACACGCCTTGAGTCATACCGCAACCAGTACGCCTATGACTTTTGGTGTATTTCGGCTTTGCCGAGATTTGGATTTGAGTCGCACCAAGTGCACACTCGTTCATAGGAAAGTACGTTAAATCGTGCCCTAAATAACGTCTATCGGCTTTTAAGATCTTTTGGGAGAGGCTATGGAATTCACTACTAACCTTCCCGAATCTATTATATTAAACCATTACTAAATTGGGGCCCCGGTGTTTATTATTCGTTATGCGAGGCTCGTCCCAATTATTTTATTAAAGTCCGATCCTATTTGTTCAACTATATTTGCTATACATTATTTTTGCCTTAATCGATTTCTAGTATTAAACATTCCAGGCCCGTTATTTCTATTGTTTGTTGGGCCTGGATTCTTCAAACGTCTAAACAGACCCGTAAAGGGCCGGCCCAAGTCTCAAAGCCCAGACGGTCTTCGAGCCCTCAATCAGTGGACTAAGCAATTTCGTAGGACAATTCAGGCCCAGCGTTACACAGGGCCCAATCCAGATAAAAAAAATAAAGGCAAGAATAGAAAATGTAAAATCCACAGTACACATGATTAAGGAATCAAATGCTTTTATTAATCAGAAAGAGAAAAATCAATACACGAGGGTACTAATTCTAATCAAATATCTATATACATGATTGCTTATTAAACTAGTCATCTTCAATTCTGACTTTCACTAATGAATTTTGTGGTCATTTTGATTATTTACTAATTGAGAGACTGTGAAGCTAACTATATGTAAAGATATAAAACTATTTAAAAGGTAAGATGAGTAGTTTATGACCATATTGTTAACCTACTAATTTCAATACAGATTTAAGCCTATTTGATAGTTTCTAAACACGTTGATTACACGAACAAGATTCGTAATTTTAATTACTGGATTGTAATAACCTGAATATCCATATTTAAATGATTCAATGCTTAGACACAACTATTCCCCTGATTTTATTAAGATTAAACTCCTACTTGTGTTCATGTACAAATCCACGACAGTATAGTTAACTATGTGATTTTATTTTTACGAAAAGCTTACGGTGAAAGATTAATTAGTGATTTTTGAAGAAAAGTGATATGCTAACTTATATTTTAGGTGTTTTACCTAATTAAACTCGGTGATATGCTACTTCTACGATTATACTACTACTACTACTAGCTATTATATGATTTTTGTTTGGTCTTTCTATTTTTAGCTACTACATACTACTACAATGTATAAATCACAAACTTAAACCAGTAATATCAAACTATAACTACATGACAGCATATAATAATCTAAATCTTCATCTTTATTTGATCAAAGTCACCAGTACAGCTTCAGTTGTAAGAAAAGTGTACCTGGTATTGAAAAGAAGATGGAAAATCAACAGGCCGGTAAAAGTACAACAACAAACAACAGTAACAACCAGCAGTAGCTTCAACACCTCAATCCCGAAAATCCCAGCAATACGGAGAAAAACAAAAACCAGTAAAAAAAATAGAAAAGAAAAATATATTCCAGATTTTCTCTTTGTTTTGTATTTCTATCTTTGAACTCTTTTCAATTCTCAAAAGAAACTCTCAAAAGAAACTCTCAAAAATTAAAATTTTTGCCATGTATACTTCTGTGTCCAGAATGTATATCGAGTGTATACTACAGCAGGGAATTTTTTTTATTTTTACTTCTCTTCCTAGTTTTCCTCTCTTTTTTTTCCACCTTGATTTCCTTGCCCCCCACTACTTTATGTTATGTAATTATGATTATTTTTTGCTAAAAAAATCTGAAATTTTCTTCTTGGGCCAAGGAGTTTTGGGTTGGGTAAGGATTCTTAGGATTGAGCTTGTAACATAATTTGCAAGATGGCCCAATCCAAATTTTTTCCAATTTGTTCTTCTCTATTATTCAACTTCCTAATTAATAAAGCCCAAAATACTAAGATTAATTTATAAAAACTAAAATTATCTTGAAATACTAATCTCATAATAATAATTGTCACCTAATTTTAAATGGTAATTAAAATACAATCACACAATTTGGACATTAAAGGCTAAAATGCAAAAGATGCCTATTTTTTGTGATTTTCATTTTTGTAAGATAAAATTAATTACTCCTAATTGTAGAATTAAATCCTAAATGCAAATGCGATATATATATATATATATATATATATATATATATATATATATATATATATATATTGTCATTATTTTTAAAAATGACACTAAATTCACAACAATTGCAAACAACACAAAACTCTTTTATTTTAAATTTTTGGGAGTAATTCTCATATAGGGCAAAAATCACGTGCTCACAGTTGCCCCTCTTTGCGCGTAAACACGAAGAGTTTCTGTGCAAAGACAAGTGAGCGGATACGAGCGATTTTTGCCCATTTGAGCACTCCGTTTGAGCACTCCGTGAGAAGCATTTTTTTTTTCAAAATTTTGACCGAACCTTTGCTTCAAAAGGTTTCCTACATATCCCTGGCTAAAAGGGAATCAAGTCAATGTAGTTCGGAAAATTTTGGTAGTTGGGACTACCAATGAAACTGCGATTTTTTGCTGTTACTGTTGCTGCTGTTGCGGTTACTGCTTGTTGACCTCCTTATTACACCGGGGGAATGTAAAATGAAGAAGTTATTCTAAGCTATGATTCTACAATTACAATTATTCCTATCCTAGCTTTTGTTTGCTTCTCCTTGTCTCTTTTTCTTTGATTTTTTGAGATGCTCACTCTCCCTTTTTTGTTGATTTTCTTTCTTGTTTTCCTCTTCTTCTTTTTTTGATTTTCAATGGTACTTCTTGCCCTCGAGCTGAACCTGATCAAAACAAAAACAACAAACTACTTTTTTCTTTTCTGCCCCAGTGTGGGCTTTTAGCTATATAAACCATGATGTGCAGAAATATATTCCCGTATTTGAAGGTGGGCACCTAACAAAATTTAAACGTGCAATGCGATGCAGAAAAGTATTCCCGTATTCGAAGGTGGGCACCTAAAGGAAATTAAACGTGCAATGCGATGCAGAAAAGTATTCCCGTATTCGAAGGTGGGCACCTAACAAAAATTAAACGTGCAATGCGATGCAGAAAATTATTCCCGTATTTGAAGGTGGGCACCTAACGGAATTTAGACGTGCAATGCGATGCAGAAAAGTATTCCCGTATTCGAAGGTGGGCACCTAACAGAATTTAAACGTGCAATGCGATGCAGAAAATATTCCCGTATTTGAAGGTGGGCGCCTAACGGAATTTAAACGTGCAATGCGAATGCAGAAAATATTCCCGTATTTGAAGGTGGGCGCCTAACGGAATTTAAACGTGCAATGCGATGCGAGAAAATATTCCGTATTTGAAGGTGGGCGCCTAACGAAATGAAACGTGCAATGCGATGCGAGAAAATATTCCCGTATTTGAAGGTGGGCGCCTAACGGAATTTAAACGTGCAATGCGAAATGCGAGAAAATATTCCTGTATTTGAAGGTGGGCGCCTAACCGAATTTAAACGTGCAATGCGTAATGCGAGAAAATATTCCCGTATTAGAAGGTAGGCGCCTAACGGAATTTAAACGTGCAATGCGATGCGAGAAAGCATTCCCGTATTTGAAGGTGGGCGCCTAACGAAATTAAACGTGCAATGCGAATGCAGAAAATATTCCCGTATTAGAAGGTGGGCGCCTAACGGAATTTAAACGTGCAATGCGAATGCATGCAGAAAATATTCCCGTATTTGAAGGTGGGCGCCTAACGGAATTTAAACGTGCAATGCGATGCAGAAAAGTATTCCCGTATTTGAAGGTGGGCGCCTAACGGAATTTAAACGTGCAATGCGAATGCAGAAAATATTCCCGTATTTGAAGGTGGGCGCCTAACGGAAATTAAACGTGCAATGCGATGCAGAAAATATTCCCGTATTTGAAGGTGGGCGCCTAACGGAATTTAAACGTGCAATGCGAAATGCAGAAAAAATATTCCCGTATTAGAAGGTGGGCGCCTAACGAAATTTAAACGTGCAATGCGATGCAGAGAAAATATTCCCGTATTTGAAGGTGGGCGCCTAACCGAATTTAAACGTGCAATGCGATGCAGAGAAAATATTCCCGTATTCGAAGGTGGGCACCTAACGGAATTTAAACGTGCAATGCGATGCAGAAAAATATTCCCGTATTCGAAGGTGGGCACCTAACGGAATTTAAACGTGCAATGCGATGCAGAAAAATATTCCCGTATTCGAAGGTGGGCACCTAACAGAATTTAAACGTGCAATGCGATGCAGAAAAAATATTCCCGTATTAGAAGGTGGGCACCTAACAGAATTTAAACGTGCAATGCAGAATGCAGAAAAATATTCCCGTATTAGAAGGTGGGCGCCTAACTGAATTTAAACGTGCAATGCGAATGCAAAAAATATTCCCTCAGCCTGAGGACTGGGGAGCCGATTTTAAAAGATGTTACCTTCCTCTTTTTGGTATTTTCTTTTTACCAACTTATCTCTTGCCTGTGAATTTCTCCACTTATTCGGCAGACTTTCTCTTTTTGGTATTTTAAATTTTCCACATTGGTCACATTCACTTTAAAGTGATTAGTGACGGTTTGTTCCTGCATGAAACAAAATTTATTAGATATAAACTGCTGGCAACTGGCATCTGCCGTCCCCACTTCTTATTGCTTCCTTTGTTTTTGCTTTCTCATGTTGCATGGCTTTCAACTTCTTGTCCCTTGCAGACTCTTTTTGTATTTTTCTCATTTCTCCATTTTTGTTTTGTTTTTCTTTTTCTTTGGCCATGTTTGCCAAGCTTCTTTATTCTTTCCCCGAATCTTCTTTCCTTTCTGATCCAATGTTGTTTCAACTTCCGTTATCAGGAGCTGGTAGTTAGCTCTCAAAAGGGTAAACAACGAAATGCAGAAAAATGAAAGAAAGGTAAGGGCGTTTTGGAGAGATGATAGAACTTATCTGGGTATTTGCTGGCTGATTCCGCTGACCATGCCATGTATTTAAACTCTGACCCAGTTCGTTCCAATCATTATTCTGTCTCCGAATTATTTCCAACCCAAACCGATACTGTTTTTGTTGCTTTTCTCTTTTCTGGTAGTTCTCACGATCGCCCTACGGTGCCTCGAAAGGTTTTCACCAATAAGACTCTCTCATTTATTCTCTCAACCTCACAATCGCCTCGCAGTGCCTATTAAGGTTTTCACTAACAAGACTCTCTCATTTTATTTCTCTCAAACTCACAGTCGTCTCATAGTGCCGGTTAAGGTTTTCACCGATGAGACTCTCTCATTTTTCATTATTTCTCATTTTTCCTTTTGTATTTTGTTTTCTTACCACAGGTGTTGTCCGATGTTTCACTCCTCCTTCATTGCATTCGTTATCATTTTGGAATTGATCAGAAGGTCTTTCTTTGGACCGTAACGTGGCTTTTGGATGGGTTAAGAAAGAAAGGTACAAAGGCTCAAAATCTCACGAGGGTTCAAAGATATTTACAACTCTCGGAATTATTAAACATAACTTCTGCCCCAGTTTCAATATGTGGGGAATTTTTGGATTTTTCTTTATTATGACTGAACCTCAAAGAGGCTGCCTACGTACCCTTTCGGGATCAAGTCAGAAGTAGTTCATCCAACTTCATTAGTTAGATGGATTTCTTTTGACTTTTCCCGATTTCTTTGTCTTTTTCTCTCTTTTTTTTTCCATCATTTTTCATCATCATTTTTTTTTTGTCATTTTTTCATTTTGTCAATTTCGATCTTATTGTGCTAAAAGCGATTCCGAGAGAGGGATATGAAAGAATATATTCATTAAGGCTCAAAGGGGTTATCGATGGATAAAGTGTTTGGATAGAGAATAAAACGCCTTCGTCATTTCAATTCCAAAATCACAACAAAATACAAAACACATAATTGAAAAGGAATCATACATAGTATCTTTTGACTGCATCCGAATTGATAGCAGTCTCTACGCACTTTCCTTCAACATCTGTTAAATATAATGCCCCATTAGACAACACTCGCGATACCACAAACGGTCCCTGCCAATTTGGCGCAAATTTGCCCTTCGCCTCGGCCCAATGCGGTAAAGTAACCCATCGCAACCAAAATGAGCCTATGCCCATTGGAAGCTGTTGGCTCTATCAGTTCAATAACATCTATGCCCCTGTTTCAAAGCAAAGAAAAATCTGTTAGTTTAAATGCGGTGGTTGGTTGTGGCCTTGAACTTTGATGGCGACTGCTTTCCACTTGAATGCCTTTCCTGTTCACCGACTATCCAAAAATCCATCTTCCTTACTGCATGTATACTGTTCCTTTCTTGACGGATCTCACAAAATCTGATCTTGCAGTCTATGATTTTTTCCATGATTTCATTTGATAACCTTGGTGTTTCTTGACTGACTCTTTCTTTTGTCAGAAGATATACCCCCTCTCTGTTCGAACCCCGTACTTCCATTTGTTATATTTTCCCTGAGTTGGCACTTTGCCGACCCTTGTGTCTTGCATGATCCTCATTGCACATGTTGCTCTTTTGGGCTTAAAATCACTGGCCTTATCATTCCCTGACCTACGACAATTGTCGTGTTGACTAAATCCCATCTTGTGCAATTGGAAAGCTTGGTGGCAAATTTTGAAATCATTTCTATACTTGTTATGACCTGACTGACTCGATAAGAGGGAGAGTAAAACAAAGTGTGAAGAATAAAGAGAAAGGAAAATACAATTCCTAACAAGAAACCTACAGACGAATGACCTAACGGATTTTGAATACCGACTCTAGCGACCTTGACATGCACTTTTGGCCTTCTCCGTATAGCAAAGTTGATGTTCAACTCTTGTTGCAAAGTTCTGTTGTGAAACCGGTCTTCGATACTTCATTTCTTTGATCTGATCCTTAGTCGACTTGCAGCGCCCGTAGGGTTTTCGCCAACAAGCCTCTCTCATTTGATCTTTCTTTCTCTCAACTCACCGTCGCCTTACGGTGCCCGTGTGGGTTTTCACCGATAAGACTCTCTCATTTTGACTTCTTTCATCTTGGAGTCTCGTGGTGGTTTGAGTTCTTCATTCTCCTTTGTTCGGACTGGAGTATTGCCCCTGATGTGATTGACCTTTGTTCGCTTGACTCGGCATTTCTTGAAGATTGATCGGAAGGTCTTCCTTTGGACTGTAATGTAGGCTTTTGGTTGGGATAAAGGCTCAAAATATTTCATCGTAGGATAAAATTACAACTTTCGGAATCTTTATTCTTTCAACAACCATAACTTCTGCCCCAGTTTCCTTCTTGGGGGATTTTTTTTTTTTTTCGGATTTTTCATTTATTGTGACTGAACCTCAGTGAGGCTGCCTACGTACCCTTTCGGGATCAAGTTAGACGTAGTTCAGATTATGAGATCGCCTCCTTGTTATGATTTGACTTCTCCCGATTTTTCTTTTTTCTTTTCTTTTTCTTTTTCTTTTTCTTTTTCTTTTTCTTCTTTTTTTTTCTTTTGTTTCTTGCTCAATCCTCAATTTTTTGTTGTTGATTTCGAAAGAGGGATATGAAAGAAAATATAATATGGCTCAAAGGGGTAGCAATGGACGAAGTGTTTGGATAGCCGAACGAAACGCCTTCGTCATTCCAATCTTTAAAACCTACCAAGTACAAACTATACGGTTAAACACCTTTGATTCACATTTTGCCTTGACGACTCTTAGTGCCATTGGGCAACAATCCCGATACCACGAATGGTTCCTTTAGCTTTGGGGTACTTTTGCCTTTGGCTTTTAACCGATGATGCATTTCCAAGGCATTTTTTATGTTACCCTTTCCAGTTTTCACTTGATTCCGGCTTCACAGTATTCCAATGTTTCTTCCGAGTATCATTACATCTTTAACATTATTTCATTGACTTTTAAAAACCAGGCTTAGAATTATGTGCATGTCATGTTGCTAAAGTCAGTATGAGAAGAAATGCAAAGTGATCAGAAATGGAATGACTATGATGGGAAACAAAGAGTTGTATTAAACTGATGGGTTGAAACAACAAGATGAACAACAAAATGAACAGACTAGACTAGAATTACAAACCTAGACGACACTAAACAATTTTTATTACTAAACAAAGCAAAGATAGAAGGGTTTTGACTCTCAAGACAACGTCCGGATTACAACCCTGAAATAACCTGGGTAACAGAAATGACACCAAAATAATACTTCCAAAACTCCAAGAGTTGGAGCACCTTCCTAATTGACAAACTTGGCATCTTAGCCACTGTATTCTGCATTAAGATCGCTTTCTATTTCAATATCCTCGGCTTCCAAAGAAAAATCTCTTCAACCTCGTCATCGGGCATCGTCCCCACAAAATGCACAACGTCACATATAGGTAGAGGATTCTGTGTAATGTTCAGGGTGCCGGTGTCTTGGACCGCAATCATTCCTGCCTGAATCATTCTTTCTATTTCCTCTTTCAAATTCCAATATCTTTCAACATCATGCCCCTGAGCATTGGAGTGGTATACACATCGTGCAGTAGGGATCGAAGCTTCTTGCAAGAGGATTTGGAATACATCTGGCGAGCGGCTTAATCAAGCCAACATGATTCAACTTTTCGAACGGACTCGCATAAGATTCTCCAATACGGGTGAAAGCCTTTTTTCGCTTCAGCAACCTCTCCTCCCTAAACGCCTTGTTTGGCCTGAAACCTGACCCAGGGGTTTCCGGTATGTTTGTGGGGGTTGGTTGGTGGGCTTTCTGTGGAACTGGGTACTTGGAAGGTGAAGTGCGATTTTGGGTGCCCCGGGGAGAGTAGTGGGGTTGGGGATGGAAGTAGTGTTGGGAAAGCATAGCTGGGGGACGATTAATTGAGCTACTCGAGCGGCTAGAAAGGCTACGGTAGGTAGGTATATTTGGCATCGGGTTCAGTGTAAGGACCGGGTCCATGAAACTAGGTAGTGGCGGGGGTGGTATTTTTCCATCCATCCATGCCCGATACATTTCAGCCACGTGTTGTCTTAATATTTTGACTTCTTCTACTAACATGTGGTTCCGTTCAACCAGTTGTTGTCGGGTACCGGTACCAACCCACTCAGTCTTGAGATTCTCTGCCATTGTCCTCCGACCTTGTATTATAGGGAAGAGTTATTTTGGAACCACAACCAACCACCTTTCTGAAAATGGACACAACAAAACGAAGCCAGCATGTCAGCATTAAGGTATCCCGCTTATTGATTATTTTTTTTTTTTTTATTTTCTGCTATTTTCTTTTCTTTTTCCCTTTTTGTGGTTTTTTTCATTTTTCCTTTTTTTCTTTTTTTAGTTTTTTTTTTCATTTTTTTTTCCTTTTTTTTCTCTTTTTTTTGGTTATGGAAATAGATATGGTCGAATCCTATGTGGATTGCCTACGTATCATGACCCTGCATGAATCAGACCGAGCGTAGTTCTTGCAAATTAATGCAAGAAATAAAGAGATGTTTATTTGTTTTTTTGATTTTTTTTTTCTTTGAAGGAAAATTATAGAAGCCGACTCCAACTACAAACTTGTGTAGGAGATTTCTACAAGAATAAGAATATTTTTGGTGTCAATTATGACTATTTCTACAAAATTGGCCACATAATGGCTTATTTGACAAAATGACTATTTTTGCAAAATTTATTTAAGAAAGATAAACTTGAAATTTTCTTATCCTGTGGCTCATGGGGCATCGTTCGGCATCACCATAAACCAACACAAGACTATTTTCATAAATTGGCCATATAATGGCTTATTTAGACAAAGTGGCTCTTTTTTCAAATTTTTTTATCCTGGGGGCCTATGGGGCATCGTTCAGCACCGACACAGGCCAACACAAGACTGAGGAAGTTAAAATGCAAAAATGTGGCTATTTCAGCAAAATTCCGGCCATGTAATGGCTTATTTGATAAAGTGGATATTTTTGAAAAGTTGAGCAATGACTCAAACTTAATTTTGCGGATACAACCTTTCGACATTTCCGCGAGGGAACATTTCAAGGTTGTGTCCAAAATTATTTACAAACGACTCGAAGTGGCTATTCTTGCAAAAACAGCCTTCCAGCGTCCTTTTGAGGGACATTCGACTTATTTTAAGCAAGAATAGAATCACCCGACTTATTTATAATAAAATAAACAAAAATTGACATTTTTGTTATTATTTTTGTAAAAGGGGTGTGAACCCCGACTTGATTTTGCGGCTATGGTCTTGCAATATTTCCACAAGGAATATTTCAAGGCTATGCATGCAAATTATTAGAAATGATTCAAAGTGGCCTTTTTGCAAAAACAGCCTTCCGGCGTCCTTTCGGAACATTCGGCTATTTTCAAAAACTGCATCACTTTGATTTTATTGACAAAAACACACACATTTTTTTTTGATTTTTTGAAATGGGTGGTTGGACCCGATGAGGGTTGCCTACGTATCCCACCTAATGGCGAGAATCAAACCTGCGTAGTTCGGTCAGATTAATCGACCAATTTATTTCAACAACAAAACCATTTTTTCAATTTTTTTTTTTTGATACCCATTTTCACTAACTCTTATTTCTCTCTTTTTTTTTTTCAATAATTTTTCTACCCTTGGGATTTTTGCCGGTCCGCATAATGATCAAGGACAATTAAAAATGCAACACATAATATGCTCGGTCTTAATTACCGGGTCACCTGTCCTAGACGGACCCAACCCCTGTGTTGAGTCCCTTAAGTCAAATATGATGCAAATAATCTTCCTAGACCTATGTTCAAAAATCTTACAATTTCATAGAGTGCTAGACCGTGTACCCGAGCGGACAACTCGAATCGAGGAGGGGGCTACGTACCGGTGACCCGCGGAGTCAATCGGCTTTGTAACTTATCCGGCCTCTGTTTTCTTAATTTAAGGTGACTTTAACGGAAAGGGGAGTCTCAACCAGTAAGCACATCCCGGAGGTGAAGAGAGAAAGGTTTTCGGCACAATTTTATATACAACCATATAATATCAAAGCGATAAAGCACATAGCATGTTGTTCAAATCACATAACAAAGTCAAACAATAACGCGAACGGCAATTCTAAAGAGCTCGAGTTCTTAAACACTGAAACCGAAGTTCGGGGTTGGGGTCCCCAGCAGAGTCGCCAGAGCTGTCACACCTCCCTTTTTACTACCCCACATAAGCATAAATATAAATACGCTCGTAAGGTATACCCCGACGCTCAAATATCCGAAACGGATAAAAATAACGTAAGGGAAGGAGTTTTTCCAATTAAAGGACAATCGGTTCGGGATTTTATTGAGATTAATCAGAGTCGCCACTTGGGAATGATATTGGTGTCCCAAGTCACCGGTTAATCCCGAATCCGAGGAATTTTGACTCTTAAAAATGTATGCGAAGCAAAGATCCGGATAAGGAACTCTGTTAACCCAGGAGAAGGTGTTAGGCATTCCCGGGTTCCGTGGTTTTAGCACGGTCGCTCAATTGTCGTTCTCGACTCTTGTTTGACTCAATTACAGATTTTTAAACAACATGTAATGCTTTTTACATTAGGTATTATTTTTAAGGAATTTGCGACATCGCGAAAACACGCCTTGAGTCATACCGCAACCAGTACGCCTATGACTTTTGGTGTATTTCGGCTTTGCCGAGATTTGGATTTGAGTCGCACCAAGTGCACACTCGTTCATAGGAAAGTACGTTAAATCGTGCCCTAAATAACGTCTATCGGCTTTTAAGATCTTTTGGGAGAGGCTATGGAATTCACTACTAACCTTCCCGAATCTATTATATTAAACCATTACTAAATTGGGGCCCGGTGTTTATTATTCGTTATGCGAGGCTCGTCCCAATTATTTTATTAAAGTCCGATCCTATTTGTTCAACTATATTTGCTATACATTGTTTTTGCCTTAATCGATTTCTAGTATTAAACATTCCAGGCCCGTTATTTCTATTGTTTGTTGGGCCTGGATTCTTCAAACGTCTAAACAGACCCGTAAAGGGCCGGCCCAAGTCTCAAAGCCCAGACGGTCTTCGAGCCCTCAATCAGTGGACTAAGCAATTTCGTAGGACAATTCAGGCCCAGCGTTACACAGGGCCCAATCCAGATAAAAAAAATAAAGGCAAGAATAGAAAATGTAAAATCCACAGTACACATGATTAAGGAATCAAATGCTTTTATTAATCAGAAAGAGAAAAATCAATACACGAGGGTACTAATTCTAATCAAATATCTATATACATGATTGCTTATTAAACTAGTCATCTTCAATTCTGACTTTCACTAATGAATTTTGTGGTCATTTTGATTATTTACTAATTGAGAGACTGTGAAGCTAACTATATGTAAAGATATAAAACTATTTAAAAGGTAAGATGAGTAGTTTATGACCATATTGTTAACCTACTAATTTCAATACAGATTTAAGCCTATTTGATAGTTTCTAAACACGTTGATTACACGAACAGGATTCGTAATTTTAATTACTGGATTGTAATAACCTGAATATCCATATTTAAATGATTCAATGCTTAGACACAACTATTCCCCTAATTTTATTAAGATTAAACTCCTACTTGTGTTCATGTACAAATCCACGACAGTATAGTTAACTATGTGATTTTATTTTTACGAAAAGCTTACGGTGAAAGATTAATTAGTGATTTTTGAAGAAAAGTGATATGCTAACTTATATTTTAGGTGTTTTACCTAATTAAACTCGGTGATATGCTACTTCTACGATTATACTACTACTACTACTAGCTATTATATGATTTTTGTTTGGTCTTTCTATTTTTAGCTACTACATACTACTACAATGTATAAATCACAAACTTAAACTAGTAATATCAAACTATAACTACATGACAGCATATAATAATCTAAATCTTCATCTTTATTTGATCAAAGTCACCGGTACAGCTTCAGTTGTAAGAAAAATGTACCTGGTATTGAAAAGAAGGGGAAGATGGAAAATCAACAGGCCGGTAAAAGTACAGCAACAACAACAGTAACAACCAGCAGTAGCTTCAACACCTCAATCCCGAAAATCCCAGCAATACGGAGAAAAACAAAAACCAGTAAAAAAAAATAGAAAAGAAAAATATATTCCAGATTTTCTCTTTGTTTTGTATTTCTATCTTTGAACTCTTTTCAATTCTCAAAAGAAACTCTCAAAAGAAACTCTCAAAAATTGAAATTTTTGCCATGTATACTTCTGTGTCCAGAATGTATATCGAGTGTATACTACAGCAGGGAATTTTTTTATTTTTACTTCTCTTCCTAGTTTTCCTCTCTTTTTTTTCCACCTTGATTTCCTTGCCCCCCACTACTTTATGTCATGTAATTATGATTATTTTTTGCTAAAAAAATCTGAAATTTTCTTCTTGGGCCAAGGAGTTTTGGGTTGGGTAAGGGTTCTTAGGATTGGGCTTGTAACATAATTTGCAAGATGGCCCAATCCAAATTTTTTCCAATTTGTTCTTCTCTATTATTCAACTTCCTAATTAATAAAGCCCAAAATACTAAGATTAATTTATAAAAACTAAAATAATCTTGAAATACTAATCTCATAATAATAATTGTCACCTAATTTTAAATGGTAATTAAAATACAATCACACAATTTGGACATTAAAGGCTAAAATGCAAAAGATGCCTATTTTTTGTGATTTTTATTTTTGTAAGATAAAATTAATTACTCCTAATTGTAGAATTAAATCCTAAATGCAAATGCGATATATATATATATATATATATATATATATATATATATATATATATATATATATATATATATATATATATATATATATATATATATATATATATATATATATATATATATATATATATATATATATATATATTGTCATTATTTTTAAAAATGACACTAAATTCACAACAATTGCAAACAACACAAAACTCTTTTATTTTAAATTTTTGGGAGTAATTCTCATATAGGGCAAAAATCACGTGCTCACAATGTTGATTTCAATAGAAGCACTTCTTGGACCCATAATTGTCTTTGTTATTTGGAAATTTTTTACTTTATACCCATTAAATCAAACTATTTACCCTTTAATACCTAAGTCTAAACTATTTACTTTTCCTACCTATGCAGCCCAATCTATTTACCCGACCCACCCATCTTCTCATCTGAAGTATAGAATGCTAAAAATATTCGACATTTTTGCAAGATTACCTGGTAGTGGACTTGAATGGATCTACTTCTTCTCTGCCAGATCGATCTTCATTAAGATGGTCAACTCAAGCTATTGCTCTACCTCATTTCCGTATGATATTGTGTGTATGAAGACCCACCATTATTGAGCTTGAAGCTTCTAAATTTAAAATTTTATTTGAAGATTTACTGTTTGATTCGATGTGGGTGCTATAAAATATTGCTTATAGTACCTTCGAGTAAGCTTCCTAAATCTAAACTTTTATGTGTGTTTGAATACCAACATTGTTGGCTTGAAGCTCAATTTTTGGTTTTGAAGATTTCTTATTTGATTCAAAGTGGGTGTTATTATATATTGCTTATAGTAACTTCTGGAAGTTCATACTGAAATTTGATCACATTTGAAGTTGATTTGAGGTGATCAAGATCAAATATTTCAGTTGAAAATCGAAGAAGAACACAATTACCTAATAGTATATTGCTACGATATATAATATATTGTAGGAGTATATAATTATATTGTAACAATATATTATTAGTGTGTACAATATACTGCAATAGTATACTATAATAATCGGAAAAGAACACGGTCACCTAATAGTATATCATTACCGTATATAATATACTGCAGGAGTATATAGCTATAATGCAGCTGTATACTACTACAGTATATTATATACTATAATGGTATATTGTAATAATGTGTAATATACTGCAATAGTATGATGTAATAGTATACGATATACCAATACTAATTTTAATGTAATAGTGTAATGTTGAATGAACAACATAACATATTATTTTCATATATTGTATACTATTTTGATATGTAATATATAATTATATAGTATATAGTTTATTACAATAATATATTATTATAATATACAACATGATGTTATAATTTATTACATGGTAATCATGTATTGATTCTTAGAATCTGATTATATAATTTATGGTGCTCATCAACAGCCAGTGTGATATTCAGTGAATTAGATTAAGTAACAACTAATATTATTTCAGTTTATTGATTATTTCAAAAGGTATATTATAGTACTAGTTATATAAAAATAAAAAATAAAAAGGTGAACAAAAATTAGATTATGAAGAGAAAAAGAATACATTAAAAAGGTTAAATGAAATTAGAAAAGGAAAAAAATAAAAAATAAGAAGAAAATGAGAAAAAGAAAAGAAGAAAAGAAAGAAAAAAAAGTAAAAAAGGAAAATAACAACAACAACAACAAACCCAATTTGATCCCAACAAGTGGGTTAGGGGAGGATTGTCTGTACGCAGACCTTACCCCTACCTAATACAAGTAGAGAGGTTATTTCCACTAGATCCTCGGCTCAGGAAGGGCAAGAAGAAGAAGAGGAAAGTAGGGGAGGAAGAAAGATGGAAGATAAAAGAAAAAGGGAGAGATAAAGGATAACAACAACAACAACTACCCAGTATGTTCCCACAAAGTGGGGTCTGGGGAGGGTAATACGTACACAGGCCTTACCCCTACCCGAAAGAGTAGAGAGGCTGTTTCCGGCCGACCCTCGGCTCAGAAAAAGAGAGAGAAAATTAATAAACAAAACAAAACAAAACAATGTTAGTAAATCCAGGATAAATCAAATAAATAATTATCTAAACATAAAACCAAAAGTAGAATGACATGCAATAATACCAATCGGTTACTACCATAAGAGGCACAATATAATACATTAATTAACTATAGAGATCGCTACCACACCCCACTCAGCCCCTAACAGAAGTACTAAGAATTCTAGAAGGCCCTACCCTACAACCCTAATACTAGACCTCCAAACTTTCCTATCAAGGGTCATGTCCTCGGAAATCCCCATTCTAGCCATATCCCGCCTAATCACCTCACCCCAATACCTCTTAGGCCTCCCTCTGCCTCGACTCGCGCCAACCACCGCCAGTCGCTCACAACTCCTCACCGGTGCATCAGGGCTTCTCCTCCGCACATGCCCAAACCACCTGAGTCTCGCTTCTCGCATCTTCTCATCCACCGGGGCCACCCCCACCTTCTCCCGAATAACTTCATTCTTAATCTTATCTAATCTGGTGAGCCCGCACATCCACTTGAGCATCCTCATCTCCGCAACTCTCATTCTCTGGACATGAGAGTTCTTCACAGGCCAGCACTCCACCCCATACAACATGGCAGGTCTAACCACCGCTCTATAAAACTTCCCTTTGAGTTTCTGTGGAACTTTCTTGTCACACAAGACTCCTGATGCGAGCCTCCACTTCAACCACCCCGCTCCTATACGGTGAGTGACATCCCCGTCAATCTCTCCGTCCCCTTGAATCACTGATCCAAGATATCTGAAACTGTCCCTTTTGGCTAAGGATAAATGGTACCAAATAATAGCAACATGGAATACAATACATGAGGCGAACAAACCACATAACAAAAAAAAATATAAAAATATGAAGGGACATGCAAACTACTAAGACTATCGCGGAACAATTATAAACTACCTACTAACCCTCTACCTTAATCCTCAACCTCCACACTCTCCTACCAAGGGTCATATTCTCAGAAAGCTGAAGCAACGCCATGTCCTGCTTAATCACCTCTCCCCAATACTTCTTAGACCTACCTTGACCTCTTTTCAAACTCTTCATGGCCAACCTCTCACACCTCCTAACTGGAGCATAAATGCTTCTTCTCTTAAAATGTTTGAACCGTCGCAACCTCGACTCCCAAATCTTGTCCTCCACGGAGGCTATTCCCACTCTGTCTCCGATATCTCCATTTCTAATCCTATCGCTCCTGGTACACCCACATATCAATCTCAACATTCTCATCTTTGCTACTCTCATCTCCTGCACATGGGAGTTTTGGACTTGCCGATACTCAGCCCCATACAACATAGTCGGTCGAACCACCACTCTATAAACTACCTTTAAGTCTTAGCGACACAATTCTATCACACAAAAATAAATGGGCAGACAAAAATAAATAGTTATGTTCTCGAAAAGTTTCACATGAGAACAACTGGGAACCCTACTTTTTAATTTTATAGCCCATAAATCAATTTACAACCAACTATAGCCCAAACATAGTAGGCTAAGATTCAACATCCAACTCCAATAGGTTCTCAAAATTAATATTTAATTTTTATAAAAGATCGCTCAAGCTTTTAATTTAATTTTCGAATCAGTAAATGTAACTCAATTAGTTCAACAGACCAAATTCATTTGGATGTTGAAAATTAAATTTTTAACAAGTTTAAATATATGACTTTAGATTCCGAATGTGATTTTGTAAAAATTTTGGAGTGGGATTGTTATAAATAGTACAACGAGGTTGTATATAAAATTTGAAGTCATTTAATAGAGATTTAGATTGATTTTGAACAAGAATTGTAACTGAAAATTGTGAAAGAAGTTCGACTATAGACGCGTGTATAAAGGTGTATAAAAATATATAATAGTGTATAAGATGTGTTTATACACTCATATATACTATTATACAAGATTATACATAATTATACAAAAATTGACTTCTCCTTCTTCCTTGTGTTTTTCTGAAATTTAACTTAAATCTTGCTCAAATCTAGTCCACATTTATTTAAATTTAAATTTTGAACTCCTTTTGATATTTTCAATCAATTGGAACAACATCCAATCCAAAACAACTAACAAACTCAAAAAATCTTATTTTTGAAAGCAAAGCTTTTAATGGCCTTTAATGGTGGAATGTTGAATCTTCAGTTTTCTTACATTGCAACCAGAAGACACATGAAAGAAGCAGTAATGGAAGCATATGTATAAGATGTGAGAATGGAAGCATTGTAGAAGATGTGAGAAGAAAACAGAGTGAAAGCAATAATTGTGAGAATAAAGATTTAACTTCATAGTTTTTAGAAGCAATGGTTGTAAGAAAATAGATTTTGAATTTGCTAGTGCTTTTAAAATGTGTACAATATGCGATAGGTCGGGTAAAACTTCAAATTATAGGCTATTTTTTGTTATTGTGCGAAATTAAGTGTATTTTCTTGTATATATATATATATATATATATATATATATATATTTTTTTTTTTTTTTCGTAGAAAAACAAATGTATAGAGAAGGATATTTTGGGCATAGCAAACATTTTTGGCTTTCAAGAGTGTTGCTTAATTCACTGATCGGCGACATATCAACCGTCTAAACTGTCTTTTCATAGCGCTTTATGAACAAACCTCGCTCGATCTCTACACGAATCTAACTCAAAAAAACTTCACAAATTATACTCCAATCACTACTACACTGAAAAATCAAAAACCCCAATTCGTTTTCTTTTCTGTTTCTTAATGCAAAAATATACCTTAGTTGAATTCACCCATTTCAAGATTTGTTAATAGATCTACTGTTATTTCGTTTTTGGTTAATTCAGTGCAGTGTTGAATCTTATGGGAGATGGGTTCTTGAAACTGAAGTATTTCGAGGGTAGTATTTGTTATATGATATGGGTTTGAACAAATGTCGTTTATTGTGGAGATTCAGTGTGTTTTATGGTACTTGAGTTGATTAGCTGATTTGGATTGGTTTCAAAATTTGTTCTTTTCTTATTTGGATTGTACTCTGTTGGTTTTTGATTTGGGTTTTCGGAGGAGGAGATGATGTTTTGGAGGGAAAGGGAAAGGGAGACTAAAGAGCAAAATGGTGGTCCACCTTGTGGACAAGTCAGGGTGCTTGTTGTTGGAGATTCAGGTATTTAGCTTAAATTTAAATACTTTTGTTTTCATCTTTTGATTATATGATTTTGCTATGTTTTGTTATGCATCTTACTGGTTATGAATCTTCTTGAATATGATTTCTAGTCTGTAGCTTGGTGTTTGGTGGTAAAATATAATTGCATAGATTTAGAAATGCTTGAGGAATGGAGATAACTAATAGATTCTAATAATACAGAGGTCTCTGATTTGTAGACATAATTGCTTTGGGTTGATCTAATAGGTGCGGCGTAGAGGTCAATGAAGGAGGTTATACCTGTGCTAATGGAATTGGGATTATAAGGTACCCGGTGGAATAGTCGAGATGAGCGACCGGCTTGGGCACCACCTTTATCCAAAAAAACAAAGACATAAGTTCTTTTGGACTTCTCGCAATTTGGAAAATTTAGGTCAATACAAGATGATGAAGAGTTTATTTAGAATCTGGGAGCTCCTGTTCTCTATTGTTACTAAAACATTGGTGATGAGCCATTAAACTGTTTACAACTGCAAGAATTGTTTAACCTACTAAATCTGGAGGATATGGGTACGGATATGGGTACTGCATACTGTTACATTTGTTTGATAAATATTGTAATGATTGATCCAAACTATTTATACGTTTTAGTATCATCGTACAGTCTGGTTCGTAGCTGTGGTGAGATGATTCCTAATATGTTAAGATTTTATAGAACACCTTCTTAAGAGTTGTTTGGTGATGGTGTAAGTGTATGGGAATGCTGATTATTAAGAATAGATAAATAGAAGTTTTTTTCTGATGATATATTTATCAAGAAAACAATAAAATGAATTTCTTTTGATATTATGATTATTAAGAGTATCGGAAACAACCTCTCTACCTTCACACGATAGGGTTAAGGTTTGCGTGCACACTACCCTCATCAGGCCCCAATTATGGGACCACACTAGATATGTTGTTATATTATGATTATTAAGAGTAAATGAATTTCTTTCGATACAACAGTATGTAAAACAGGATCTACAATCTGATTGTTCATTTTGAACACTTAGTCTAAACAATAGCCTCACGTGCTCTAATAATTATCTTCTAGGTTTAGTTGCCCAATCCAAAATGTATCACTATCTTTGGATATCATTTTCAAATGCCCTCTGTGTATTACATTCAATCAATATTTCTTTGGATACACTAGGTTTTATTTTCCAATTTATATACTCTAAGTTCATTCTGATGTAGTCTTCTTATTAAGTTTTCAAGTCTTTTTTATTTGGCATTAGCTTTTCTCCCCTTGATATTCAGACTTTGTAAGAAATTCTGGATTTTAGTTTCTCTGTTTTTATTTATACACAGTGATTCCTTGTTTTCTGCTCCTAGTTTCACCATTTTTTCTGCTTGATATTTTCTGGTAGGTGTGGGGAAGACTTCTCTTGTTCATCTGATTCTCAATGGTTCTTCCATTGCTCGCCCTCCTCAAACAATTGGCTGTACAGTCGGAGTAAAAGTACGTCTCACTGATAATTTTGTTCTCCCTATAATATGAAAATGTGCTGAGAATGTATGTCCTATAAAAACTAAGTTATTCCTGTTTCTTCTGTAAAGCACACTACCTATGGAAATTCTGGTAGCTCATCAACAAGCATAAAAGGTGATACCGAGAGAGATTTTTTTATTGAACTTTGGGATATATCAGGACATGATCGTTATAAAGATTGCCGATCTCTGTTCTACTCACAAATTAATGGTGAGCAACTAGCTTCATCTCTTAAACTTTTTTCTTCTGCCTAAAATTTTCTTCTTGTGGAAACATGTACGATATCTATTCTGGATGACTCTGTGTCTAATACCTGATCATTAATGTCAGAAGATGGTTAAAGCACGAACATGTGCTAGATATCTGATTATGTTTGTTTATTTTAACAGAAATCACTCAATCAGAGATGTTTTCACATGTTTGTTGTCATCAATTTTCTTATTATTTACATTTTCCCTTCATTTGGGAGAGGGCAGTGGACGGCTTTCTTTCCATGAAGTATACATTCTGATGATAGTCGGATGAAATCCTTTTTATTTCCACATTAGGTGTTACTTTTGTATACTATCTCTCTCTACGGAGGTGGGAAGAGATCACTTTGTAGAATTATTCATCCTGATGATAGTCGGACGAAATCTAATATGTAAGATTTGTTAATTTCCATTTTAGGTGTTATCTTTGTATACGATCTATCTCAAAGAAGGACAAAGACAAGCTTGCAGAAGTGGGCTGTAGAGATAGCAACAGCTGGGACATTCTCGGCTCCTCTAGCTTCGGGAGGTCCTGGTGGTCTCCCTGTTCCTTACATTGTTATTGGCAATAAAGCAGATATTGCTACAAAGGAGGGCACTAGAGGAAGCAGTGGAAATCTTGTTGATATGGCTCGCCAGTGGGTTGAGAAGCAAGGTCTACTTCCTTCAAGTGAAGAGATCCCATTGACTGAGAGTTTTCCTGGTGGTGGAGGTCTTATTGCGGTAATTTTGTCTAACACAAATTGCATGATTCATATTTGAAAACTATTAAAGAGTGATGCATCTTGGTTTGTTAAGAAAAACAATATTCTATCTGGCAACACAAATTCTGATGCTTAAGCTTGTTGTTTCGGTCTCACAGTGCTCACTCTTGTTTAACCAAGTGTGTATTGGCGGAGCAATTTAAGTTTTCATCTTCTTCTCGTCGAGTAAAAGATGCTTAGTAAGGGTAGCAGTCTATTGAGGTGCATGCTTAAAGGTTTGAAACTTTTTTTTTCTTTTTTTGTAAATCTTGAGGAGATAACCTACACTATTCTCGAATCTTCTCCTGAGCCCTGAGTGCATTTTCTTGTGTTTGAAGAGAAGAAAAATGGTCTCCAGCTACCAACAGTCCTTCTTAGTATCTGAATGGGAATAATCTTTCTTTTTTGTTTATATATATACTAGATATGTACCCGTGCGATGCACGGGCCAACTGTTATTTTTTTTATTTTTTATTTTTTTAAAATTATTTTAATATTTCTTGATCTATTATTAATTACACACTTTTTATACCTTTAGGGAAGGAAGAAACAGAATAGGCTTTTGTATAATAACATATAGAACCACGATTACATATATTGTTATTTATCTTTTGCATTATATGCATTTTGATTTTCTGAAATCGTCTTACTATACCAATCACTTTGAAACACTTATCGAGTTTAATGCTTTATTATACAACAATTAGATAATCATTCAAGTAGAATTTAAATTATTTCTACATAGGGCCTTTTTTATTTTAAAAAATTTGCATCGTTAAGCCTTAAATTAATTATTATTAAATAGTAATTAAAAAGTCTTGTTGAAAACAAAGTCATCATGTATTTTTCTCATTTTTTAAATTGAATGGTATATATTTCATTCTTTTAGTATTCTCTGTGTGGTAATGTATTTTTTTTTTCTTTTTGTACTAATCAAAATTTAAATAATAAAAACTATTAGTATTATTTCCAAATAGTTGATGAAAATGTATATTTTGTTCTTTGAAATAATAATGGTGATTTTTAATTATTAAGATTTTAACAAGATTTTTTTTTTCAAGTTGAATGACATAACATTATAAATAAATTATTGTCTCGATCACTCTAAATACTAATCAAATTGATCACTAATAAAAATATAGCAATTTTTTCTAATTTCATTTGATATGATTGAGATACTATTTCGGGTATAATGCAATTTTCATCACAATAATAGTATATGTTTAGACTATTTCAAAAATAATTAATTGTATATTTGAGTATTTTAAAATTTATATAGTATTGAATTCTTATTGAATAGAGTAAGTACTCAACTAACTTCGGTCATAGAGGGAGAAGTATAATTTTGTATGACGATACTTCTCATAATTTCTAATATATAATGATTTTTAAAAGAAAAAAAATCTCACAAATTAATTGCCTTAGTTTTTAGTTCAGATATTCTCAACTTATCTTTTTTAGAGAGGGGATACTTCTTATACAATTTGAACGAATTTTTTATATTCTATAATAAAAATGAGACTTGAAATTATATTTTATTCTTAAATAATTTTTTCCGAATTTTATAAAGTATTACAATTGAAATTGCATTTTTTTGAGAACTTTGTACAAAATGATATCAATTAATAATGGTATAATAACATTTGAATGTAAATCTACATATATTATCACTAATTCTTTTTTAATGAAATGTTTTTTACCTGGAATAGTTAATAAATAATATAATATTTCCTAAGGAGATAATAGAGTTTGTCATATATAAATGTATGTGACCTTAGATTTTTAATCTAGTGAACATTTGAATAATTAAAAATAACAACTCTAGTTAAAAGAACTTATTGAAAAAACAATAATAACAATTAATGCATTTAATGAAAATAGTGAAGGTTGAATGGAAAGTGGGGTCCACCTAAAGAATTTAATAGCTTACGGACAAGTTAGTTTTGGTTTTCCATGTTATTAAGAACACACAACCAAACCTTTGAGCCTAGCATACAAACAAACAATGCATTAATATATTTAAAATGACCATTATGCCCTTGGTCAACCTAATCTTCTCTCTTCTATATAATAATAATAATAATATAGTTTAGACTAAAGATTGTTGACTTATATAAACTGTCAACTGAACCAAGGGGACAGGATGCTTTTTGCTTCTCCTTTTTTGGATAGTTTTTTCATACTTGTGATTCTCTGATCATACATTTATTATCAGTTTGGAACTAGTTTGATTTGAGTAGTTGATATATTAATTGGCAAATCCCTCTTTGATCCATCACCCTGTTTGATCCATCACTTTGTTTCTTCTTCATGGCTAAGCTTCTGTATAAGTCGTTACATGTCTCAGTTTCATTAGTAGAAGGACGTTCTAGTAGGTTTAAGCTGTTCATCGACATGTCTTTTGAGTTTGGCAAATTAAAGCATTTGCTTTGGTCTTACTGATCATAAGCTGTCTTTTCATTAGATTGCAACCACCCTAAAAGAGAAGGAGAAAAGAACAATGCCATGTTGGGTAGTCTGAAGCTGGGAACTTTTAGCTTTTTTTTCTAATGGTAGCTTATGAAATAGGCAGCTTCTATTTCCTTCTAGTGAATGTCGGTCTCCGTGTAGGAATAATAGTAATCATGAAGAGAAGCTAGATATGGCTTGCATTCAGGCCTATTTTCAAATTAAAAGATAGATATGCTCTCTCTATACTATGATTGCTTTTTTTTTTAGCCCTTGCAACACCCCCCCCCCTTGGCGAAGCCACATTGTCGTAACTGACCACCCTTTGTCGAAAAATTGCACCCTATAAATAGGTAAAATATTACATTTTAGAGGTGTTCACTTCTTTTAAATTTGAACATCCTTTGGAAAATTACTAGCTTCGCCCCCTTCCCCAGCCCCAGCAACTCTCCTCGAAATTTTTAAACATGCATCTGCTATAAGGGTATTCAATATAAAGGAGTAAATACATGAGAAAGTCGAGGGGATCCAACATCTGATATATATGCATAAAAAGTAATTTTGACCTTATATATAGTGTAATTTCCGGCAAAGGGGGTTCCCCTTCCACCACTCTAGCTCCACCCATGATAATAAGTCTTGTGACAAAGGCGAATGTTTAGTTTATTTCATGTTGCTATTTATTGATGTAAGTTTATAAATTTCTTTCGAAAATGATGAACAAGAAGTTTAATCTCTTTTAAACAGCAAGTGTCAATGGATTTACAGTGCAATGTTTTTGAAATATTGCAGGCCGCTAAGGGAGCAAGATATGACAAAGAAGCTGTCATGAAGTTTTTCCGCATGGTCTGTGTATTATTGCTTTGCATCTAAACTGAGGTTTACTTAATCTATCTTAAATTATTGAACTGCTGGGTTCACTATTTCAGTTAATCAGGAGGAGATACTTCTCAGATGATCTACCTGGTAATCATTGGTCTACCCCAGTTCCGAAACCACTGCAGCAATCGAGTGAAATCTCAAATGATGATGATCACTTGTACAAAAGTAAAAGTTCAAGGTATGCCTGTTGAATTCGATGAAAACTGGTTGCTGTTAAAGCGTCTTATCCTTACAGAAAAAAGCCTTCCATTTAGTCGACTATCGGACTGATGGTCACTGAATGTTAGCCTAAGTTGTACGGACTCTTCATATTTTATCACGACACTTGGACGGGTGCGGGATACGTTTCGGATTCGGTCAACCAACTTCGGATACTTTGATCGGAAGTCCATGGACAGATTTGGGGGGAAAATTGAGATTTGATTTCTCAAAATAAAAGATAAAACAGATTTGAGACATGGGAAATGGCATAGCTTCAATATTATAGACCTTTTGTCTCATAGTTGCTGCATGGATAGCCCGTGCGCCCCTATGAAGCAGGCATGTTAACGAGCTGTATTCCCTCTTCTAAGAAGTAGGAGAATATATATATATATATATATATATATATATATGTGTGTGTGTGTAGATATAGATAAAGAATATCTCTCCAAGTTTAGAATATCTTTATAGCTCTTTTTTTATAATTTTGAATTTTCTTAGTCGAATTCCAGCACTCATATCCATACCTGGATCCGCACCCTCGAATCTTAAAATTTAGATCTTGCCGAATCCGACTCTCGGATTCTTAGCTGCGCTCTAGTCCGAGCAACTTAGATGTGAACTATGAAGGATTGTGGGGCAAATCTACATGTCTTAATGATAATAAGGTCTTTTTCGCTTCTGTTGACGTATAGTTGATACCTTCCAATAGTGGTGATTGGGACGGAGAGACTTTTATGTTACAGAGTAGTACCATATTCAGTGACAACAGGTGTCTTCTTACTTGTATTGTTTTGAGTAACTCTTATGTTACCTGTTCTTTAAATCATATTCATAATTTTTAGTGCTTGTTGCAGTTATATCGGTGAATACAAATACAATGCACTCCCTCCTTTACCAGCTCAACGCAATCTCACACCGCCACCCACGCTTTACCCACAGCAGCCTATGTCTACACCTGACAATTATAACATTCCCAGATTTGCCTTTATGAGCAACCAAGAAATCAGCAGTGCCAGATCTAAGCGTTCAGATATTAACGTCTAATGATCTTTTTTTTTTTTCCTGTTATTTTTATATTTTTCATGTTATGGTACATATTTTCAAGACAGAATAGACAGCTCTGTGAAAAGCTTGTCTTGTAAAATGTTCCAAGTCATTCTTTTTGACTCATTGTGAGGTTCTTGAAATATTTAGGGTAAAGTTGAAAGGCTTATAATACAAAGATCTTTGATGAAGCGTGCACCATTTTATTTTCCTTTGTTTTGTATAAGTAAGGGTGTATCAGTTTAGCTAAATTTGCTGTGACATAATGCCCCACTCTCTGTCTATTCTTGTGTATATATTCTTTTAGCATAATACGTTATGATTGCCACACCTCCCTTTTTGCTACCCCAACACTTAAAGCATATGAATACGCTCGTAGGGTATACCCCGACGCTCAAATACCCGAAACGGATAAAATAACGTAAGGGAAGGAGTTTTTCCAATTAAAGGACAATCGGTTCGGGATTTTATTAGAGATTAATCAGAGTCGCCACTTGGGAATGATAATGGTGTCCCAAGTCACCGGTTAATCCCGAATCCGAGGAATTTTGACTCTTAAAAGTGTCTGCGAAGCAGAGATCCGGATAAGGAACTCTGTTAACCCGGGAGAAGGTGTTAGGCATTCCCGGATTCCGTGGTTTTAGCACGGTCGCTCCACTGTCGTTCTCGACTTTTGTTTGACTCAATTATAGGTTTTAACAACATAATGTGCTTTTACGCTAAGTAATATTTTTTAAGAATTTGCGGTATCGCGAAAACACGCCTCGAGTCATACCGCAACCAGTACGCCTATGACTTTTGGTGTATTTCAGCTTTACCGAGATTTGGATTTGAGTCGCACCAAGTGCACACTCGTTCATAGGAAAGTATATTAAAATCGTGCCCTAAAATAGTCTATCGGCTTTATTAACTTTGGGAAAGACCGTGAAATTCACTAAACGGTCATTCCGAGTCTAATTTTATATAACAATTAATTGAGGGCCCCGCAATTGAATATTTTGTGCGGCGAGGCTCATCTCATTTTTATTTAAGGTCAAACCTAACATGACTATGATTTTCTATTTAATTGGTCTCTAAATAAAAAAAAGGTCCTAATTTATTATTAAGAAATAACCTTGCCTATCAATTAAATATTAAACGGCCAAATACCATTTTAAAACTTAGGTCCAAGACAACCAAATTCATACACTTGTCCTGGATTTATTCTTTCAAATATCGGGCTCGAGACAGGCCCAAAAAGTGGAAAAAATACATAGCTGGCCAATGATAAACTTAAAGGGAGATTCGGCAACTGGGTATTGAGATTGGCCTTATACATATTTCAATCTAATAGCTTTATCACATCTCCCATGTATTGCCTTTCCATTTCGTTTACTTACCGAATACTGTAATTTTAAAATTGGAATTCAATTAATGTTCAATCAACGGTGCAAACAGTAGTTCCTCCTTTAATTTCTAGGTGTCCTCCTAGCTTTGCAAACTAAAATGAACCAATGCTTCAACTTATAATATTAAGCTTTAAACAAAAAAAACAAAATTCACTCACAATCTTCGATACACTCTCCACTAATAAGCTACTGACTTTTATAAGATTAAAACTAATGAACCAAAAAGCCTATATTTAAATAAATTCCAATCATCATTCAACTGATGTGGATGATCAAAATAACAAGACATCCTGGCTGCCATTCTTTGCTTTCTTAACACTTCTTCCTTTTATTATAGACATCTTATTTCCATACATCTAAACAATCAAACTTTAATGCTTAAACAGTATTAATTAGATCACTACAGTTCAATCGACAGATCAATAGAAAGGCAAATACAGTGAACAAATGTCTAAATATATCAGAAACAGCTTCAATTTGTATTTCTTAATCCAATTGATCACTTGAATTTACAAGGTTGTGTACCTGAAATGATGAACAAGCCCATTAGATCTATGACAGCAGTAGTAGAACAGGATTCAGCGAGCAAGATTCAACAGTAACAGTATCACAGACATAGCAGTAGCAGTTTAATGACCAACAGCAGCAATTGAAATCGACAGTTAAACCCAGAAGCTGATTTTCGGAATTTCAATTTGTTGCAAAACCAAATCTCACATTCAAACTACTATAATTGCAATTATTCACTGATTGGTGATGGATTTCTTCACTATTTTTTTGGATTTTTGAAGATAATTTGAAGATAAAAGAGAAGAAAAATGAATCTGAAATGTTAATTTCAGATCTGGAATTGAACAAGTATTTTTTTTTGGGATTTTTCTAGGGCTCCTATGGCATAAAATTCTAAAAGAGACTCTAAAAATCAGATTGAACCCCCTTTTTCAAAAGCTGAAAATATCTATTTATAGGCACAAAAGAAAAATCTGAATTTCATTAAAAACCCTTCAATTCTTGACTTGTTGCACAAGTTAGTGCAATTAATTATTTGAAAGCTACACTAAAACCCCTTCTAGAATAGTCTACCATGTTCTATTTCCCTTGTATTACCTATTGTGCCCTCATTTCCTTTTATTATTTACTAAAACACCTTTTGTTGTGCCCAAAATACCCTAAAAGCTCTATATTTATAACAACTATGCCAATTCTTATCCCAATTGTACCCCTACTTCTTAAGGCTAATTACATTCCTAATTTCTGCAATTTATCCCTATTTTAACTCATTTTCAGATTATATTTATCAAATAGCCACAATTAAGTGACTATTGCTCAAACAGCCAATTGGCCTCTTTAACTTTCAAAATTCAGAATTAATTCAATAACTAAATTCAATTACACTCATAACCGACCTTAGGCAGTTTTACAAATATAGCCACTTTTGTTCAATTATTCAATTAACAAGACTCGGGGAAACAATTTGATAGATGGTGAGTCTCACTAATTGGAATGACTAAACGAAATTGAATCTATCAAGTAATCGCCTTCGGTTGCTACGAATCGTGTGATTTCAACTATCGATTTAACTTGAATCTAAACTTGTATAAGGGGCGAATCTTATAGTCGAGCTTAATCACTAATCGAGCAGCTATAACCAATACATCCTAAGTATCGATCAATATCGAATTCACTAACACAATTCCACTACTCACAATTAACCAATCTTTATGCATTTTTTTTACACTAAAGAAGCAGCACAGAATCGAACAAGGACAGTGTGGCACTCGTACATACTTTCCTTATTTTTATTATGTACTGTGCTTTAATATCTATCTTGAAGTCCCAAAATCAATTAAAATGAAGTAAGAAGCCACATATTTATCGAAACACAATGAAGAGCTGAAAACTACAACCATAATAATGATGATGAGATAGTATGCAACACGAAGACATTACTTAGCAGATTATCAAGAAAACACTTTTCAGTGAGAAGTTACCAATTTTAACAGAAATCAAATACTAAAAAAATCTAAAAATAACAGAAAACCTAACAATCTTTAACAAAAAAAAAAAAAAAAATCTAAAAACTATTAGAAACTAACAGAAAAAATAGAATCAATTAAACAGAAAAATCTAACAAATCTAAAACCTAATAATACTAATCAAAGCATGGCCGAAAATAATCCTACATAAAAGTGACAAGAAATTAACGAAAAATTAAAATCAAAGAAGAGAACAACAAAAAGCACAAAAACAGAGAGATAAGGAAACTTAGTTTCTTTTTTTTTGTTTCTTTTCCGTTTTTCTTCACTCCCTCGTTCTTTTCCTTGATTCTTGTCTTCAATCGAACCTTCGAATCTTGGATTTCTTGAATCGACGGATTTTCTTGAAAGCTTTTGAACCCAAATCGGCTTTAGCACTTTTCAATGGTTTTGGCCTCAACACTTGGTGTGTCATGGTTGAGGGTTGTAAGAAGAAAGGGTGGGGGTTGATTTGGGGGTGGTTTTGAGTGGCGGCGCCGCCATGGGAGGGGGTGGCGGCGCGGGATATTTGGGGCGATTGGTTGGGTTTTGAAGGTAATGGCTTGGAGAAAATGGAAGAGGGAGATGAGGGGAGTGTTTTGATGTTGTTTTTGGTCGGAGAAGAGGCCGGCCGCCGCCACCCGCAGTGGAACCCTAGGCGGCGGCTGTGGAGATGAAGAGAGATGAGGGAGACGGCTGGTGTTTGGACAAGAAGTGAGTTTAGTTTAAGGTTTGTTATGTTTGGTTTTTTTTTTGTATATTAAAATTGTAGTAATGATTTATGGCCGTTGGATCATTTGGCTTTAATGGCCAAGATTAAACAAATGGGGGAGGGAACCGGCAGGCTGGGGATGTTTGGGCTGGGGTCGCTTGGGCCTGGGCGGAAATCGTTTAGGCTAGCGTTATTTTGGCCCAAGTCTTTTGTGTCTTTGTATTTTTCTTTTGTATTGTATTTCTTTCCTTGTATTTTCCTCCCCTATTTTTTTTGTATTTTATTTTCTTTGTATTTATTTGGCACTAATTAAGACTAACTAATTACTTCTTTTTGGCAATTTTCAATTTAAAAAGCTAACTAATTTTTTTGATTTTTTCTTTAATTTGTTAAAAAATGAATTAACTTCCTAAGAATGCAAATTTTTTGTATTTTCATTTATCACACACAAATAACATGCAAACAACTAACACAAAATTCACACAAAATTTAAAAAATAAGGAAAAATTATTTATTTTGAATTTTATAGAAATAACTCATGTGTAGGGTAAAAATCACGTGCTCACAGCTGCCCCTCTTTGCTCGGGAACACGAAGAGTTTCCGTGCAAAGATAAGTGAGCAACTATGAACGATTTTTACCCGTTCAAGTATTCCATTGTGAAGCATTTTGAAAAGCTTTGACCGCACCCTGCTTCAGAGGTTGCCTACATATCCTGGGCTAAACAGGAATCAGGTCAGTGTAGTTCGGGAAGGTCTGATAGCTGGGACTACCAAGGACTGTGATCTCATTGCTGTTGCTGTTGCTACTGCCGTCACTGCTGACTGACCCCTTATTACACCATGGTAAAAATAAAAGAAGCTAGCCTAAGCTACGGCCTATGAATTACAAAAAATCCTATCTATGTCTTCCAACTTGTCTTTTTGTATTTTCTTGATCTTGTATGTTGTATTCCTTGCAACGACATTTTTGTTATTGCCTTCAACTTGTATCTTCGCTCCAATGGCATTCTTGTTATTGCCTTGAACTTGTTCAACTTTTCACCGGCATTCTTGTTATTGCCTTGACTTGTTCAATTTTCTTCAATATTTCGTCCATTCTCCTGGTGGACCTCTGCTTGTGACAAAATAAACAACCAAAGAAAGATTTTTCTGCCCCAGTATGGTGACTGGGCACATCATGTTATTGAATGTCCGAATTTTTTTTTCATTTTTTTATTATTTTTTTTTATTTTTCATTCATTTTTTTTTCTTTTTAAATGCAGATATGTATGAAATGAAATGCAGAAAAATATTCCCGTGTTAGAAGGTGGGCGCCTAACGGAAATTAAACGTGCAATGCGATGCAAAAAAATATTCCCGTATTTGAAGGTGGGCGCCTAACAGAAATTAAACGTGCAATGCAGAAATGTATTCCCGTATTAGAAGGTAGGCACCTAACAGAAATTAAACGTGCAATGCAGAAATGTATTTCCGTATTAGAAGGTGTGCGCTAACAAAAATTAAAAATGCAATGCGATGCAAAAAATATTCCCGTATTTGGAGGTGGGCACCTAACAGAAATTAAACGTGCAATGCAATGCAAAAAATATTCCCGTATTTGAAGGTGGGCACCTAACAGAAATTAAACGTGCAATGCAGAAATGTATTCCCGTATTAGAAGGTGGGCGCCTAACAGAAATTAAATTGCCATTCCATTCTTTAGGCGGGCACCTGACTCCAACAACAAACTTCGAAAATAAATCGCCATTCCATTCTCCAGGCGGGCACCCTGACTTTCACCAAAAAACTTCGATTAAAACCTAAAGTAAAATGCCATTCCATTCTTCAAGCGGGCACCCTGACTTCAACAACAAACTTTGAAAATAAATTGCCATTCCATTCTCCAAGCGGGCACCCTGACTTTCACCAACAAACTTCGATTAAAACCTAAAGTAAAATGTCATTCCATTCTTCAGGCGGGCACCCTGACTTCAACAACAAACTTTGAAAATGAATTGCCATACCATTCTTCGGGCGGCACCCCGACTTCAACAACGATTTAAAACTTCAAATAAAACTTAAAGTAAAATGCCATTCCATTATCCAGGCGGGCACCCTGACTTCAACAAAAAATAAAAAAAAATAAATTGCCATACCATTCTTCGGGCGGGCACCCTGATTTCAACAACAATTTAAAACTTCAACTAAAAATTAAAGTAAAATGCCATTCCATTCTCCAGGCGGGCACCCTGATTTCAACGATGATTTTAAACTTCAACTAAAACTTAAAGTAATATGCCATTCCATTCTCCAGGCGGGCACCCTGACTTCAACAACAAACTTTAAAAATAAATCGCCATACCATTCTTCGGGCGGGTTCCCCGACTTCAACAAATCTCGGTAAAGCTGAAATACAGTAAAAGTCATAGGCGTACTGGTTGCGGTATGACACGAGGCGTGTTTTCGCGATACCGCAAATTCTTAAAAAATAATACTTAGCGTAAAAGCACATTATGTTGTTAAAACCTATAATTGAGTCAAACAAAAGTCGAGAACGACAGTGGAGCGACCGTGCTAAAACCACGGAATCCGGGAATGCCTAACACCTTCTCCCGGGTTAATAGAGTTCCTTATCCGGATCTCTGCTTCGCAGACACTTTTAAGAGTCCTCGGATTCGGGATTAACCGGTGACTTGGGACACCATTATCATTCCCAAGGAATTTTGACTCTTAAAAGTGTCTGCGAAGCAGAGATCCGGATAAGTAACTCTGTTAACCCGGGAGAAGGTGTTAGGCATTCCCGGATTCCGTGGTTTTAGCACGGTCGCTCCACTGTCGTTCTCGACTTTTGTTTGACTCAATTATAGATTTTAACAACATAATGTGCTTTTACGCTAAGTATTATTTTTTAAGAATTTGCGGTATCGCGAAAACACGCCTCGAGTCATACCGCAACCAGTACGCCTATGACTTTTAGTGTATTTCAGCTTTACCGAGATTTGGATTTGAGTCGCACCAAGTGCACACTCGTTCATAGGAAAGTATATTAAAATCGTGCCCTAAAATAGTCTATCGGCTTTATTAACTTTGGGAAAGACCGTGAAATTCACTAAACGGTCATTCCGAGTCTAATTTTATATAACAATTAATTGAGGGCCCCGCAATTGAATATTTTGTGCGGCGAGGCTCATCTCATTTTTATTTAAGGTCAAACCTAACATGACTATGATTTTCTATTTAATTGGTCTCTAAATAAAAAAAAGGTCCTAATTTATTATTAAGAAATAACCTTGCCTATCAATTAAATATTAAAGGGCCAAATACCATTTTAAAACTTAGGTCCAAGACAACCAAATTCATACACTTATCCTGGATTTATTCTTTCAAATATCGGGCCCGAGACAGGCCCAAAAAGTGGAAAAAATACATAGCTGGCCAATGATAAACTTAAAGGGAGATTCGGCAACTGGGTATTGAGATTGACCTTATACATATTTCAATCTAATAGCTTTATCACATCTCCCATGTATTGCCTTTCCTTTTCGTTTACTTACCGAATACTGTAATTTTAAAATTGGAATTCAATTAATGTTCAATCAACGGTGCAAACAGTAGTTCCTCCTTTAATTTCTAGGTGTCCTCCTAGCTTTGCAAACTAAAATGAACCAATGCTTCAACTTATAATATTAAGCTTTAAACAAAAAAAACAAAATTCACTCACAATCTTCGATACACTCTCCACTAATAAGCTACTGACTTTTATAAGATTAAAACTAATGAACCAAAAAGCCTATATTTAAATAAATTCCAATCATCATTCAACTGATGTGGATGATCAAAATAACAAGACATCCTGGCTGTCATTCTTTGCTTTCTTAACACTTCTTCCTTTTATTATAGACATCTTATTTCCATACATCTAAACAATCAAACTTTAATGCTTAAACAGTATCAATTAGATCACTACAGTTCAATCAACAGTCCAATAGAAAGGCAAATACAGTGAACAAATGTCTAAATATATCAGAAACAGCTTCAATTTGTATTTCTTAATCCAATTGATCACTTGAATTTACAAGGTTGTGTACCTGAAATGATGAACAAGCCCATTAGATCTATGACAGCAGTAGTAGAACAGGATTCAGCGAGCAAGATTCAACAGTAACAGTATCACAGACACAGCAGTAGCAGTTTAATGACCAACAGCAGCAATTGAAATCGACAGTTAAACCTAGAAGCTGATTTTCGAAATTTCAATTTGTTGCTAAACCAAATCTCACATTCAAACTACTGTAATTGCAATTATTCACTGATTGGTGATGGATTTCTTCATTATTTTTTTGGATTTTTGAAGATAATTTGAAGATAAAAGAGAAGAAAAATGAATCTGAAATGTTAATTTCAGATCTGGAATTGAACAAGTATTTTTTTTGGGATTTTTCTAGGGCTCTTATGGCTAAAATTCTAAAAGAGACTCTAAAAATCAAATTGAACCCCCTTTTTCAAAAGCTGAAAATACCTATTTATAGGCACAAAAGAAAAATCTGAATTTCATTAAAAACCCTTCAATTCTTGACTTGTTGCACAAGTTAGTGCAATTAATTATTTGAAAGCTACACTAAAACCCCTTCTAGAATAGTCTACCATGTTCTATTTCCCTTGTATTACCTATTGTGCCATCATTTCCGTAAAAGCTCTATATTTGTAACAACTATGCCAATTCCTATCCCAATTGTACCCCTACTTCTTAAGGCTAATTACATTCCTAATTTCTGCAATTTATCCCTATTTTAACTCATTTTCAAATTGTATTTATCAAATAGCCACAATTAAGTGACTATTGCTCAAACAGCCAATTGGCCTCTTTAACTTTCAAAATTCAGAATTAATTCAATAACTAAATTCACATTACACTCATAACCGACCTTAGGCAGTTTTACAAATATAGCCACTTTTGTTCAATTATTCAATTAACAAGACTCGGGGGAACAATTTGATAGATGGTGAGTCTCACTAATTGGAATGACTAAACGAAATTGAATCTATCAAGTAATCGCCTTCGGTTGCTACGAATCGTGTGATTTCAACTATCGATTTAACTTGAATCTAAACTTGTATAAGGGGCGAATCTTATAGTCGAGCTTAATCACTAATCGAGCAGCTATAACCAATACATCCTAAGTATCGATCAATATCGAATTCACTAACACAATTCCACTACTCACAATTAACCAATCTTTATGCATTTTTTTTACACTAAAGAAGCAGCACAGAATCGAACAAGGACGGTGTGGCACTCGTACATACTTTCCTTATTTATATTATGTACTGTGCTTTAATATCTATCTTGAAGTCCCAAAATCAATTAAAATGAAGTAAGAAGCCACATATTTATCGAAACACAATGAAGAGCTGAAAACTACAACCATAATAATGATGATGAGATAGTATGCAACACGAAGACATTACTTAGCAGATTATCAGGAAAACACTTTTCAGTGAGAAGTTACCAATTTTAACAGAAATCAAATACTAAAAAAATCTAAAAATAACAGAAAACCTAACAATCTTTAACAAAAAAAAAAATCTAAAAACTATTAGAAACTAACAGAAAAAATAGAATCAATTAAACAGAAAAATCTAACAAATCTAAAACCTAATAATACTAATCAAAGCATGGCCGAAAATAATCCTACATAAAAGTGACAAGAAATTAACGATAAATTAAAATCAAAGAAGAGAACAACAAAAAGCACAAAAACAGAGAGATAAGGAAACTTAGCTTCTTTTTTTTTTTTGTTTCTTTTCCGTTTTTCTTCACTCCCTCGTTCTTTTCCTTGATTCTTGTCTTCAACCGAACCTTCGAATCTTGATTTCTTGAATCGACGGATTTTCTTGAAAGCTTTTGAACCCAAATCGGCTTTAGCACTTTTCAATGGTTTTGGCCTCGACACTTGGTGTGTCACGGTTGAGGGTTGTAAGAAGAAAGGGTGGGGGTTGATTTGGGGGTGGTTTTGAGTGGCGGCGCCACCATGGGAGGGGGTGGCGGCGCGGGATATTTTGGGGCGATTGGTTGGGTTTTGAAGGTAATGGCTTGGAGAAAATGGAAGAGGGAGATGAGGGGAGTGTTTTGATGTTGTTTTTGGTTGGAGAAGAGGCCGGCCGCCGCCACCCGCGGCGGAACCCTAGGCGGCGGCTGTGGAGATGAAGAGAGATGAGGGAGACGGCTGGTGTTTGGACAAGAAGTGAGTTTAGTTTAAGGTTTGTTATGTTTGGTTTTTTTTTTTGTATATTAAAATTGTAGTAATGATTTATGGCCGTTGGATCATTTGGCTTTAATGGCCAAGATTAAACAAATGGGGGAGGGAACCGGCAGGCTGGGGATGTTTGGGGTGGGGTCGCTTGGGCCTGGGCGGAAATCGTTTGGGCTAGCGTTATTTTGGCCCAAGTCTTTTGTGTCTTTGTATTTTTCTTTTGTATTGTATTTCTTTCCTTGTATTTTCCTCCCCTATTTTTTTTTGTATTTTATTTTCTTTGCATTTATTTGGCACTAATTAAGACTAACTAATTACTTCCTTTTGGCAATTTTCAATTTAAAAAGCTAACTAATTTTTTTGATTTTTTCTTTAATTTGTTAAAAAATGAATTAACTTCCTAAGAATGCAAATTTTTTGTATTTTCATTTATCACAAACAAATAACATGCAAACAACTAACACAAAATTCACACAAAATTTAAAAAATAAGGAAAAATTATTTATTTTGAATTTTATAGGAATAACTCATGTGTAGGGTAAAAATCACGTGCTCACAGCTGCCCCTCTTTGCGCGGGAACACGAAGAGTTTCCGTGCAAAGATAAGTGAGCAACTATGAACGATTTTTACCCGTTCAAGTATTCCATTGTGAAGCATTTTGAAAAGCTTTGACCGCACCCTGCTTTAGAGGTTGCCTACATATCCTGGGCTAAACAGGAATCAGGTCAGTGTAGTTCGGGAAGGTCTGGTAGCTGGGACTACCAAGGACTGTGATCTCACTACTGTTGCTGTTGCTACTGCTGTCATTGCTGACTGACTCCTTATTACACCAGGGTAAAGAAGCTAGCCTAAGCTACAGTCTATGAATTACAAAAATCTTATCTATGTCTTCTAACTTGTCTTTTTGTATTTTCTTGATCTTGTATGTTGTATTCCTTGCAACGACATTTTTCTTATTGCCTTCAACTTGTATCTCCGCTCCAATGGCATTCTTGTTATTGCCTTGAACTTGTTCAACTTTTCACCGGCATTCTTGTTATTGCCTTGACTTGTTCAATTTTTTTCAATATTTCGTCCATTCTCCTGGTGGACCTCTGCTTGTGACAAAATAAACAACCAAAGAAAGATTTTTCTGCCCCAGTATGGTGACTGGGCACATCATGTTATTGAATGTCCGAATTTTTTTTTTTCATTTTTTTATTATTTTTTTTATTTTTCATTCATTTTTTTTTCTTTTTAAATGCAGATATGTATGAAATAAAATGCAGAAAAATATTCCCGTGTTAGAAGGTGGGCGCCTAACGGAAATTAAACGTGCAATGCGATGCAAAAATATTCCCGTATTTGAAGGTGGGCACCTAACAGAAATTAAACGTGCAATGCGAAATGTATTCCCGTATTAGAAGGTGGGCACCTAACAGAAATTAAACGTGCAATGCAGAAATGTATTCCCGTATTAGAAGGTGTGCGCCTAAGAGAAATTAAAAATGCAATGCGATGCAAAAAATATTCCCGTATTTGGAGGTGGGCACCTAACAGAAATTAAACGTGCAATGCAATGCAAAAAATATTCCCGTATTTGAAGGTGGGCACCTAACAGAAATTAAACGTGCAATGCAGAAATGTATTCCCGTATTAGAAGGTGGGCGCCTAACAGAAATTAAATTGCCATTCCATTCTTCAGGCGGGCACCTGACTCCAACAACAAACTTCGAAAATAAATCGCCATTCCATTCTCCAGGCGGGCACCCTGACTTTCACCAACAAACTTCGATTAAAACCTAAAGTAAAATGCCATCCCATTCTTCAAGCGGGCACCCTGACTTCAACAACAAACTTTGAAAATAAATTGCCATTCCATTCTCTAGGCGGGCACCCTGACTTTCACCAACAAACTTCGATTAAAACCTAAAGTAAAATGTCATTCCATTCTTCAGGCGGGCACCCTGACTTCAACAACAAACTTTGAAAATGAATTGCCATACCATTCTTCGGGCGGGCACCCCGACTTCAACAATGATTTAAAACTTCAAATAAAACTTAAAGTAAAATGCCATTCCATTATTCAGGCGGGCACCCTGACTTCAACAAAAAATAAAAAAAAATAAATTGCCATACCATTCTTCGGGCGGGCACCCCGATTTCAACAACAATTTAAAACTTCAACTAAAACTTAAAGTAAAATACCATTCCATTCTCCAGGCGGGCACCCTGATTTCAACGATGATTTTAAACTTCAACTAAAACTTAAAGTAATATGCCATTCCATTCTCCAGGCGGGCACCCTGACTTCAACAACAAACTTTAAAAATAAATCGCCATACCATTCTTCGGGCGGGTACCCCGACTTCAACAAAAACTTTAAAAATAAATCGCCATACCATTCTTCGGGAGGGCACCCCGACTTCAACCATGATTTAAAACTTCTTCTTTTTGGTATTTTCTTTTACCAATTGTCTTTCTTCTGTGAATTTCTCCACTTATCGTCAAACTTTCCTCTTTTTTGTGTTTTCTATTTTTCCACATTGGTCACATTCACTTTAAAGTGATTAGTGACAATTTGTTCCTGCATGAAACAAAATTTATTAGATATAAACTACTGGCAACTGGCATCTGCCGTCCCACTTCTTATTGCTTCCTTTGTTTTTTCATTTTCTCATGCTGCATGATTTCCAACTGCTTGTCCCTTGCAAACTCTTTTTGTATTTTCTCATTTTTCCATTTTTGTTTTGTTTTCTTTTCCTTTGGCTGTGTTTGCCAAGCTTCTTTATTTCCTTCCCAAATCTTCCTTCTTTCTGACCCAGTGTTGTTTCAACTTTTGTTATCAGGAGATGGTAGTTAGCTCTCAAGGTAAACAATGAAATGCAGAAAAATGAAAGAAAGGTAAGGGTGTTTTGGAGAGATGATAGAACTTATCTGGGTATTTGCTGGCTGATTCCGCTGACCATGCCATGTATTTAAACTCTGACCCAGTTCAGTCCAATCATTATTATGTCTCCTAATTGTTTTCAACCCAAACCGATACTATTTTTCGTTGCTTTTCTCTTTTCTGGTAGTCCTCACGATCGCCCTACGGTGCCTCGAAAGGTTTTCACCAATAAGACTCTCTCATTTATTCTCTCAACCTCACAGTCGTCTCACAGTGCTGATTAAGGTTTTCACTGATGAGACTCTCTCATTTTTTCATTTTTTTCTCATTTTTCCCTTTTGTATTTTGTTTTCTTACCACAGGTGTTGTCCGATGTTTCGCTCCTCCTTCGTTGCGTTCGTTATCATTTCAAAATTGATCAGAAGGTCTTTTCTTTGGACTGTAACGTGGCTTTTGGATGGGTTAAGAAAGAAAGGTATAAAGGCTCAAGATCTCACGAGGGTTCAAAAATATTTACAACTCTCGGAATTATTAATCATAACTTCTGCCCCAGTTTCAATATGTGGGGAATTTTTGGATTTTTCTTTATTGTGACTGAACCTCGGAGAGGCTGCCTACGTACCCTTTCGGGATCAAGTCAGACGTAGTTCATCCAACGTCATTAGTTGGATGGATTTCTTTTTGACTTTTCCCGATTTCTTTGTCTTTTTTTTTTTTGTTTTTTGTTTTAATTGGGTCATCACTTCCCATTTTGTCAATTTTAACCTTCATTTTCCTTATTACGCTATAAGCGATTCCGAGAGAGGGATATGAAAGAATATATTCATTAACGCTCAAAGGGGGTGTCAATGGATAAAGTGTTTGGATAGAGAATAAAACGCCTTCGTCATTTCAATTCCAAAATCACAACAGAATACAAAACGTACAATTGAAAAGGAATCATACATAGTATCTTTTGACCGCATCTGAATTGATAGCAGTCTCTACGCATTTCCCTTCAACATCTGTTAGATATAATGCCCCATTGGACAACACCTGTGATACCACAAATTCTCCTTGCTAGTTTGGCGCAAATTTGCCCTTTGCCTTGGCCCAATGTGGTAAAGTAACCCATCGCAACCCAAATGAGCCTATGCCCATTGGAAGCTGCTGGCTCTATCAGTCCAATAACATTTATGCCCCTGTTTCAAAGCAAAGAAAAATCTGTTAGTTTAAATGCGGTGGTTGGTTGTCCACTTGAATGCTTTTCCTGTTCACCGACTATCCAAAAATCTGTCTTCCTTACTGCATGTATACTGTTCCTTTCTTGACGGATCTCACAAAATCTGATCTTGAAGTCTATGATTCCTTCAATGATTTCATTTGATAACCTTGGGTGTTTCTTGACTGACTCTTTCTTTTGTCAGAAGATATACCTCCTCTCTGTTCGAACCCCGTACTTCCATTTGTTATATTTTCCTTGAGTTGGCACTTTGCCGACCTTTGTATCTTGCATGATCCCCAAACATTTTAATTGTTACCTATTTCATTGCACATGTTGCTCTTTTGGCTCAAATCACTGGCCTTGTCATTCCCTAACTTACGACAATTGTCGTGTTGGCTAAATCCCATCTTGTGCAATTGGAAAGCTTGGTGGCAAATTTTGAAATCATTTCTATACTTGTTATGACTCGACTGACTCGATAAGAAGGAGAGTAAAATAAAGTGTGAAGAAATAAAAAGAAAAATACAATTCCTAGCAAGAAACCTACAGAAGAATGACCTATCGGATGTGAATACCGACTCTAGCGACCCTGACATGCACTTTCAACCTTCTCTGTATAGCGAATCTGATGCTCAACTCCTGTTGTAATTTTTGCCGTGAAACCGGTGTTCAAGATTTCATTTCCTTGATCTGATCCAACTCCTTAGTCGACTTGTAGTGCCCATAGGGTCTTCACTATCAAGCCTCTCTCATTTGACCTTTCTTTCTCTCAACTCACCGTCGCCTTACGATGCCCGTGAGGGTTTTCACCGATAAGACTCTCTCGTTTTGATTTCTCTCATCTTGGAGTCTCGTGGTGGTTCTCATCATCTTGGGTTCTTCATTCTCCTTTGTTCAGACTGGAGTGTTGCCCCTGATGCGATTCAACTTTATTCGCTTGACTCGGTATTTCTTGAAGATTGATCGGAAGGTCTTCCTTTGGACCGTAATGTAGGCTTTTGGATGGGATATAAAAAAAAGGATATAAAGGCTCAAAAATATTTCATCGTGGGTTAAAGATTAGAACTTTCAGAACTCTTGGAATTATGAAACATAACTTCTGCCCCAGTTTGAATATGTGGGGGATTTTTGGATTTTTCCTTTATTGTGATTGAACCTCGGTGAGGCTGCCTACGTACCCTTTCGGGATCAAGTTAAACGTAGTTCATTACTACGTCATCAATTAATGAATTTCTTTTTGAATTTTTCCCTATTTTTTTGTCTTTTTCTTCTTTTCTTTTCTTTTTCTTTCTTCTTTCTTTTTCTTTTTCGCTTTTTCTTTTTCTTCTTTTTTTTTTCTTTTTCTTCTTTTCTCCATTTGATTTCTCCGCTCAATCCTCAATTTTGTTGTTGATTCCGAAAGAGGGATATGAAAGAAAATATAATAAGGCTCGAAGGGATAACAATGGATAAAGTGTTTGGATAGCCGAATAAAATGCCTTCGTCATTCCAATCTTCGAGACCTACCAAGTACAAACTACACATTTAAACACCTTTCGACCGATTCACACATTTGCCTTCGGTATTTGACGATTCTCAGTGCCATTGGGCAACAATCTCGATACCACGAATAGTTCCTTAGCTTTGGGGTATTTTTGCCTTTGGCTTTAAATTGATGATGCATTTCCAAGTCATTTCTTTATGTTACGCTTTCCCCAATGTTCACTTGATTCCGGCTTCACAGTATTCCAATATGTTTTTATTTCTTCCGAGCATCATTACATCTTCAACATTGTTTCATTGACTTTTAAAATCAGGCTTAGAATTATGCGCATGTCATGTTGCTAAAATCAGTAACTAGAAATGACGGGGGACAAAAAGTTGTATTAAACTGATGGGTTGAAACAACAAGGCGAACAACAAAACGAACAAACTAGACTAAAATTACAAACCTAGACAGCACTAAACAAAGCAAAGTAGTAAGATAGAAGGGTTTTGACTTTCAAGACAACGTCCGGATTACAACCCTGAAATAACCCGGGTAACAGAAATGACAACAAAATAAGCCACCAAAAATTCTACTTTGGATAAACCCCAAATGAAGCATATTTCCAATTACCAAGCACAATATCTTTAGCCACTGCCTTATGCATCAACCATACGGGTGTCGACTATATCCGGATTTTGTACGGCAATATAGCCTGCATTGATAAGCTCCCAAATTGCCTTTTTTAGCTTCCAACATTTTTCTGTGTCATGCCCCGGGGCGCCTGAGCAATATGCGCACATTTGATAAAAATCACACCTCTTTGACCGATGATTTGGCATTTTTATCTGAATTGGTTTCAACATGCCCAGTTGCTTCAACTTGTGGAACAAAGTGGCATACGATTCTCCCAAAGGGGTGAGAGCCTTTTCTCGTTTCAGTAGCCTCTCATTTTTAAAGGCCTGATTTGGCCTAAAACCTGACCCGTGGGGTTTCTGGTATGCTCGTGGGGAGAAGTAAGGGCCAGGATAATTACAAGGATATTCATGGGTTCGATATAGAGGGCCTTTAGCAAAGACGACCACTGGACCTTGTCGTTGGGGAGGTTCAACCTGCGGGCTCTGTTTGGGGTCCCGATGAGCAACCTCGGAGGGGTAATGTTGGGCAACATGAGCTTCGGGTGGGTGTTTACTATCGGGGACAGTGGATGTGATTGGAGCGCATTCCTGGGGAAAAATAGATGGATACCGAGTGATGGAGCTATTGGGATGGTTGGAAAGGCTGCGATGGGCAGGTATATTTGGCATCGGGTTCAGTGTAAGGACAGGGTCCATGAAACTAGGTGGTGGCGGGGGTAGTGCCTTTCCATCCATCCACGCCCGATACATTTCAGCCACGTGTTGTCTCAATATTTTGACTTCTTCAACTAACATGTGGTTCCGTTCAACCAGCTGTTGTCGGGTGCCGCTACCAACCCACTCAGCCTTGAGATTCTCTGCCATTGTCCTCTGACGTTGTATTATAGGGAAGAGTTATTTTGGAACCACAACCAACCACCTTTCTGAAAATGGACACAACAAAACGAAGCCAGCATGTCAGCATTATGGTATCCCGCTTATTGATCACCTTCTTTTTTTTTCTACTATTTTCTTTTCTTTTTCTTTTCTTTTGTAGTTTTTTCATTTTTTTTTGGTTATGGATATGGTCGAATCCTATGTGGATTGCCTACGTATCATGACCCCGCATGAATCAGACCGAGCGTAGTTCTTGCAAATTAATGCAAGAAATAAAGAGATATTTATTTGATTTTTTTTCTTTGAAGGAAAATTATAGAAGCCGATCCCAACTACAAACTTGTGTAGGAGATTTCTACAAGAATAAGAATATTTTTGGTGTCAATTATGACTATTTCTACAAAATTGGTCACATAATGGCTTGTTTGACAAAATGACTATTTTTGCAAAATTTATTTAAGAAAGATAAACTTGAAAAAATTTTTTTTATCCTGTGGCTCATGGGGCATCGTTCGGCATCACCATAAACCAACACAAAACTATTTTTCATAAACTGGCCATGTAATGGCTTATTTAGACAAAGTGGCTCTTTTTTGCAAAATTTATTTAAGAAATTTTTTTTTTTTGTCGTGTGGCTCATGGGGCATCGTTCGGCATCACCATAAACCAACACAAGACTATTTTTTATAAATTGGCCATGTAATGGCTTGTTTAGACAAAGTGGTTTTTTTTTTTTTTTTTGCAAAATTTTGTTTAAGAAAGATGCAAATTCAAAATTTTTAATCATGGGGCTATGGGGCATCGTTCAGCACCGACACAGGCCAACACAAGACTAAGGAAGTTAAAAATGCAAAAATGTGGCTATTTCAGCAAAACCCGGCCATGTAATGGCTTATTTGATAAAGTGGTTATTTTATAAAGTTGAGTAATGACACAAACTTGATTTTTGCGGATACAGCCTTTCGACATTTCCGCGAGGGAATATTTCAAGGCTGTGTCCAAAATTATTTAAAAACGACTCAAAGTGGCTATTCTTGCAAAAACAGCCTTCCGACGTCCTTTTGAGGGACATTCAGCTTATTTTAAGCAAGAATAGCATCACCCGACTTATTTATAACAAAATCAAAAATTTGACATTTTTTGATTATTTTTGCAAACGGGATGTGAACCCGAACTTGATTTTTGCGGCTATGGCCTTGCAACATTTCCACAAGGAATATTTCAAGGCTGTGCTCGCAAATTATTAAAAATGATTCGAAGTGGCGATTTTTGCAAAAAACAGCCTTCCGGCGTCCTTTCGGAACATTCGGCTATTTACAAAAACGACATCACTTTGATTTTATTGACAAAAACACACACACATTTTTTTTGATTTTTTAAAAGGGGTGGTTGGACCCGATGAGGGTTGCCTACGTATCCCACCTAATGGCGAGAATCAAACCTGCGTAGTTCGGTCAGATTATTTGACCAATTATTTTAAAAAATGTTCCACCTTTTCTTTTTCCAATTTTCAATTTTTTCCGGGTACCTATTTTCTATAAATCATTATTTTTCTCTCTTTTTTTTTCAACAATTTTTTCAATCTCGGGATTTCCGCCGGTCCGCATAACGGTCAAGGACAATAAAATGCAACACATAACATGCTCGGTCTTTTCAATACCGGGTCACCTGTCCTAGACGGACCCAACCCCTGTGTTGAGTCCCCTAAGCCAAATATGATGCAAATAATCGCCCTAGACCTATGTTCAAAATCTTATGGTTTCATGGATTGCTAGACCGTGTACCCGAGCGGATAACTCGAATCGAGGAGGGGGCTACGTACCGGTGACCCGCAGAGTCAATCGGCTTTGTAACTTATCCGGCCTCTGTTTTCTTAATTTAAGGAGACTTTAACAGAAAGGGGAGTCTCAACCAGTAAGCACATCCCCGGGGGAGAAGAGAGAAGGGTTTTCGGCACAGTTTTATATACAGTTCACATAATATCAAAGCGATAAATCACGTAGCATGTTGTTCAAATCACATAATGAAGTCAAATAAAAACGCGAACGGCAGTTCTAAGGAGCTCGAGTTCTTAAACCCTGAAACCGAAGTTCAGGGTTGGATCCCCAGCAGAGTCGCCAGAGCTGTCACACCTCCCTTTTTGCTACCCCAACACTTAAAGCATATGAATACGCTCGTAGGGTATACCCCGACGCTCAAATACCCGAAACGGATAAAATAACGTAAGGGAAGGAGTTTTTCCAATTAAAGGACAATCGGTTCGGGATTTTATTAGAGATTAATCAGAGTCGCCACTTGGGAATGATAATGGTGTCCCAAGTCACCGGTTAATCCCGAATCCGAGGAATTTTGACTCTTAAAAGTGTCTGCGAAACAGAGATCCGGATAAGGAACTCTGTTAACCCGGGAGAAGGTGTTAGGCATTCCCGGATTCCGTGGGTTTAGCACGGTCGCTCCACTATCGTTCTCGACTTTTGTTTGACTCAATTATAGGTTTTAACAACATAATGTGCTTTTACGCTAAGTATTATTTTTTAAGAATTTGCGGTATCGCGAAAACACGCCTCGAGTCATACCGCAACCAGTATACGCCTATGACTTTTGGTGTATTTCAGCTTTACCGAGATTTGGATTTGAGTCGCACCAAGTGCACACTCGTTCATAGGAAAGTATATTAAAATCGTGCCCTAAAATAGTCTATCGGCTTTATTAACTTTGGGAAAGACCGTGAAATTCACTAAACGGTCCTTCCGAGTCTAATTTTATATAACAATTAATTGAGGGCCCCGCAATTGAATATTTTGTGCGGCGAGGCTCATCTCATTTTTATTTAAGGTCAAACCTAACATGACTATGATTTTCTATTTAATTGGTCTCTAAATAAAAAAAAAGGTCCTAATTTATTATTAAGAAATAACCTTGCCTATCAATTAAATATTAAAGGGCCAAATACCATTTTAAAACTTAGGTCCAAGACAACCAAATTCATACACTTGTCCTGGATTTATTCTTTCAAATATCGGGCCCGAGACAGGCCCAAAAAGTGGAAAAAATACATAGCTGGCCAATGATAAACTTAAAGGGAGATTCGGCAACTGGGTATTGAGATTGGCCTTATACATATTTCAATCTAATAGCTTTATCACATCTCCCATGTATTGCCTTTCCTTTTTGTTTACTTACCGAATACTGTAATTTTAAAATTGGAATTCAATTAATGTTCAATCAACGGTGCTAACAGTAGTTCCTCCTTTAATTTCTAGGTGTCCTCCTAGCTTTGCAAACTAAAATGAGCCAATGCTTCAACTTATAATATTAAGCTTTAAACAAAAAAAACAAAATTCACTCACAATCTTCGATACACTCTCCACTAATAAGCTACTGACTTTTATAAGATTAAAACTAATGAACCAAAAAGCCTATATTTAAATAAATTCCAATCATCATTCAACTGATGTGGATGATCAAAATAACAAGACATCCTGGCTGCTATTCTTTGCTTTCTTAACACTTCTTCCTTTTATTATAGACATCTTATTTCCATACATCTAAACAATCAAACTTTAATGCTTAAACAGTATCAATTAGATCACTACAGTTCAATCGACAGTCCAATAGAAAGGCAAATACAGTGAACAAATGTCTAAATATATCAGAAACAGCTTCAATTTGTATTTCTTAATCCAGTTGATCACTTGAATTTACAAGGTTGTGTACCTGAAATGATGAACAAGCCCATTAGATCTATGACAGCAGTAGTAGAACAGGATTCAGCGAGCAAGATTCAACAGTAACAGTATCACAGACACAGCAGTAGCAGTTTAATGACCAACAGCAGCAATTGAAATCGACAGTTAAACCCAGAAGCTGATTTTCGGAATTTCAATTTGTTGCAAAACCAAATCTCACATTCAAACTACTGTAATTGCAATTATTCACTGATTGGTGATGGATTTCTTCACTGTTTTTTTGGATTTTTGAAGATAATTTGAAGATAAAAGAGAAGAAAAATAAATCTGAAATGTTAATTTCAGATCTGGAATTGAACAAGTATTTTTTTTGGGATTTTTCTAGGGCTCCTATGGCTAAAATTCTAAAAGAGACTCTAAAAATCAGATTGAACCCCCTTTTTCAAAAGCTGAAAATACCTATTTATAGGCACAAAAGAAAAATCTGAATTTCATTAAAAACCCTTCAATTCTTGACTTGTTGCACAAGTTAGTGCAATTAATTATTTGAAAGCTACACTAAAACCCCTTCTAGAATAGTCTACCATGTTCTATTTCCCTTGTATTACCTATTGTGCCCTCATTTCCTTTTATTATTTAGTAAAACACCTTTTGTTGTGCCCAAAATACCCTAAAAGCTCTATATTTATAACAACTATGCCAATTCCTATCCCAATTGTACCCCTACTTCTTAAGGCTAATTACATTCCTAATTTCTGCAATTTATCCCTATTTTAACTCATTTTCAGATTGTATTTATCAAATAGCCACAATTAAGTGACTATTGCTCAAACAGCCAATTGGCCTCTTTAACTTTCAAAATTCAGAATTAATTCAATAACTAAATTCACATTACACTCATAACCGACCTTAGGCAGTTTTACAAATATAGCCACTTTTGTTCAATTATTCAATTAACAAGACTCGGGGGAACAATTTGATAGATGGTGAGTCTCACTAATTGGAATGACTAAACGAAATTGAATCTATCAAGTAATCGCCTTCGGTTGCTACGAATCGTGTGATTTCAACTATCGATTTAACTTGAATCTAAACTTGTATAAGGGGCGAATCTTATAGTCGAGCTTAATCACTAATCGAGCAGCTATAACCAATACATCCTAAGTATCGATCAATATCAAATTCACTAACACAATTCCACTACTCACAATTAACCAATCTTTATGCATTTTTTTTACACTAAAGAAGCAGCACAGAATCGAACAAGGACAGTATGGCACTCGTACATACTTTCCTTATTTATATTATGTACTGTGCTTTAATATCTATCTAGAAGTCCCAAAATCAATTAAAATGAAGTAAGAAGCCACATATTTATCGAAACACAATGAAGAGCTGAAAACTACAACCATAATAATGATGATGAGATAGTATGCAACACGAAGACATTACTTAGCAGATTATCAGGAAAACACTTTTCAGTGAGAAGTTACCAATTTTAACAGAAATCAAATACTAAAAAAATCTAAAAATAACAGAAAACCTAACAATCTTTAACAAAAAAAAAAAATCTAAAAACTATTAGAAAGTAACAGAAAAAATAGAATCAATTAAACAGAAAAATCTAACAAATCTAAAACCTAATAATACTAATCAAAGCATGGCCGAAAATAATCCTACATAAAAGTGACAAGAAATTAACGAAAAATTAAAATCAAAGAAGAGAACAACGAAAAGCACAAAAACAGAGAGATAAGGAAACTTAGCTTCTTCTTTTTTTTTTTGTTTCTTTTCCGTTTTTCTTCACTCCCTCGTTCTTTTCCTTGATTCTTGTCTTCAACCGAACCTTCGAATCTTGGATTTCTTGAATCGACGGATTTTCTTGAAAGCTTTTGAACCCAAATCGGCTTTAGCACTTTTCAATGGTTTTGGCCTCGACACTTGGTGTGTCACGGTTGAGGGTTATAAGAAGAAAGGGTGGGGGTTGATTTGGGGGTGGTTTTGAGTGGCGGCGCCGCCATGGGAGGGGGTGGCGGCGCGGGATATTTGGGGCGATTGGTTGGGTTTTGAAGGTAATGGCTTGGAGAAAATGGAAGAGGGAGATGAGGGGAGTGTTTTGATGTTGTTTTTGGTTGGAGAAGAGGCCGGCCGCCGCCACCCGCGGCGGAACCCTAGGCGGCGGCTGTGGAGATGAAGAGAGATGAGGGAGACGGCTGGTGTTTGGACAAGAAGTGAGTTTAGTTTAAGGTTTGTTATGTTTGGTTTTTTTTTGTATATTAAAATTGTAGTAATGATTTATGGCCGTTGGATCATTTGGCTTTAATGGCCAAGATTAAACAAATGGGGGAGGGAACCGGCAGGCTGGGGATGTTTGGGCTGGGGTCGCTTGGGCCTGGGCGAAAATCGTTTGGGCTAGCGTTATTTTGGCCCAAGTCTTTTGTGTCTTTGTATTTTTCTTTTGTATTGTATTTCTTTCCTTGTATTTTCCTCCCCTATTTTTTTTTTTGTATTTTATTTTCTTTGTATTTATTTGGCACTAATTAAGACTAACTAATTACTTCTTTTTGGCAATTTTCAATTTAAAAAGCTAACTAATTTTTTTGATTTTTTCTTTAATTTGTTAAAAAATGAATTAACTTCCTAAGAATGCAAATTTTTTGTATTTTCATTTATCACACACAAATAACATGCAAACAACTAACACAAAATTCACACAAAATTTAAAAAATAAGGAAAAATCATTTATTTTGAATTTTATAGGAATAACTCATGTGTAGGGTAAAAATCACGTGCTCACAATGATGTGCGCGCAAGTTGGTCCGTACATCATTGGTATTGAAAAAATGACTTAATGGTATAAATACGTTGTTTTTATAGTTCTTCGGGGCAAACAATCGTTAGGATCGTTTGGGTATGGAATTTGGGAGAATAAGCAGAAGCTAATGGGGTAGTATATTGTTGGGTTTATAATAAATTTGTTAATTAAATTGTGGATGGCATGGCTAGGATGCATATTTTCGAGGACATGACCCTTGATAGAAAAGTCTGGAGGTCTAGTATCAGGGTTGTAGGATAGGGGCTCCTAAAATTTTTTGTACTCCTTTCCCGGGGTTGGGTGAGGCTTGTCAGGGCGACTCATAGATGATTCGTGCATTGGATTGTGTCCCCCTTATGGTAGCTACTGTTTGATATTATTGCATATCATTTTATGTATAATTCTTATGTTTAGATAACTATTTATGCGATTTCTGTCGGAATTACTAATGCTCTTTTGTTTTTGTTTTTGTTGTTGCTTTCCCTTTCCTTCTCTAAGCCGAGGGTCGATTGGAAACATCCTCTCTACCCTTTTGGGTAGGGGTAAGGCTTGTCTACATATTACCTTCCCCAGACCCCACCTTGTGAGACTATACTGGGTAGTTGTTGTTGTTGTTGTTGTATTGTGGATGGTATTGAATTATTTCATCTCAATCAAAATGGCATGGCACAATCATTTTTACTGGTTGCAGCGACAAGTAGTCAGTCCGGACAAAACTACCTTACCTGAAATATATAAAGTTCCGGCATAATATGCTGGACTATATAATTCCTGCATATAAACTTCTAGTATATTATGGTGGATTTTTAGTCTCCAGCACATTATGAATTCGAGTAGATTATGGTGGAATTTCATATGTAAAAATATTTAAACTCGAGCATATTATGCTGAAATATTTCTATATTTTGAAGGCTCTTTTTGTCCAAATTTTATTTTCACATGAAAAAGTTACTAAGTTTCGATTAATTTTGAAATTATGACTAATTTTTAATTAGCAATTTTATGATTTTTTCCCTTCATTTCATGATTGCATCCTGGGCTTTAGTGGCTTAGTAAGGTTTGAGCCAAATTTTTTAAAAATAATAAATAATATTTAGAATTTGTAATTGGGTTATAAAATAAATTTAACAAAATAAAGTTCATAACTTTGGATCCATTTACTTATTTTTATCAAATAAATACTTATATTATAATATTTAGTTTTATTCTTTCACCATTAAGTTCTTGTCTAGGCAAATAAGTTTAACATAAGGATCCACAATATTTAGATTCTAAAATTAAACTTCTTGATATATATATATATATATATATATATATATATATATATATATATATATATATATATATATATATATATATATATATATAACAAGTATTACAAATATTGGTGTTTCTTTGGGTTTCCTCTTAGATTTATTCTTTCTTTCATTCCTTTTTATGAAAACATGAACTTTTTGTCAGATAATTGAAAGAAGAACCATCAGAATTCATAAAAATATACTTTATTAATAAAGGCAAAGTCACTGAAGTATATATAATTATGATTTTTTTATTGTCAAGTATTTTGATGGTTCGTGTTTTTAAAAATGAATATTTTTCATGTATTAAATAGTTACAAACCCCAGAATAATTAGTCCATCTATAACATGGGCTTCTCTATTTAGTTTCTTAGGAATTTTTAGTTAAAATTTCATGATATAGCCAGTTTTCATACTGGTCAATCAAAAATAGTCACTGTTTACGAAGTTAATAAAAAATAGCCACTATTTTGCTGTAACAGGGACCGGTCCCGTATAATATACAGGAGTTCTAGTGTATTTGTGTACGAACTCCAGTATATTATGCTGGACCGGTATACTTTGCTAACTCCTGTAAAATTTGCGGGAGACTGGAGCACTAGTGCTCTAAACTCCAGTATATTATACTGGACAATTATACTGCTGGAACTCCCGTAAAATTTGCGGGAGTTCCAGCATAATTATGCTTGAACTCCAGTAAAATTTGCGGGAGTTCCAGCATAGTTATCCTGGAACTCCCGTAAAATTTACGAGAGTTCAAACATATTTATGCTGGAACTCCAGTAAAATTTGCGGGAATATTTTTCCAGATTTTGAACAGTATTTTCGCTCAGATTAAAGTGACTAAATTTCGATGACTTTTGAAACTTGGCTATTTTTCAACGACCAGTGATAAATTTGGCTATTTTTAAATTTTTCCTTTTATGCTATCTTCCAAGTATTACGCTTTTTAGGGCTATAGCTACTTTACCTCTTTTTTATTGTAAGGTAAAAAGTTTAAACTAGTAACTAAGTTCTATTACTATTACTGGGTGGCTCCGCGATTTCTTATGGGCACGGGCATCCTAGGTAATTCAGTCTTATGTGTCACAATCCAAATTGATAGGTCGCGACAGGCACCCGGTGCTCTTATTTAACCGAGTACCAATATAACATATCTTTTTTATTGTACTTTCATTGGCAAATGGGCCAAACGGACCGTCATGGGCTAACCAGAATAAACATAGGGGATACTCAATATAGGACGACCCAACCTGATATAAAAACTTATACATGTGATATATAGGCCTATAAGGCCAACATGATCATTTGTAAACTCAAAACATAGGCCGACAAGGCCATACAAGCATCCATATACATGACATCTGTCTACAAGCCTCTAAGAATACACAATTAACATAAAGGTCGAACAGGACCCCACGCGTCTAAATCTGACTATTTTTGAATTAACAGAAACTTGGCTATTTTTCAATGACTAGTGATAAATCTGACTATTTTTGAATTTTTCCCAATTATCAAGGGAGTAAAGTGGGAGTTTCCGAGAGAATTAAAAAAAAGATCTTAAATTTGCATTACCGAATCTCCTAATTCAGAATTTTAACAAAGGAAAGGAATGTGGGAGAAACTTTTTTATTATTTATTTATAACTAGTATTAGGACCCGCGCGATGCGCGATTTATTTTAACTAAACTTATCATAGCAAGGAATATTCTGCAACTTGTAGAAAGCAACAAACTTGATTACGGACAAAATAAACTGAAACTTACAATTCTTGTTTCGACATAAACATGTTGGACAATCTAAGACCTAAAAAAAGGAAATCACATTAATTTCTTTTTTTTGGATTGCATTTTTATTTGGTTCCTAAGTAATGTACTCAAAATGTTTTCCAAGTTGCTAGAGAGGTTGTCCTAAAATTTAGGCCTCATATTAAAATAACACCATACCATGCAAATGTGAAAGATCCAAAATTGAATATTGACTTTTTCAAGCAATTCAATATTGTGTTCAAGAAATCTACTTTGAGAATTCACTCTGCAGTCAGGAAGGATACTAATCTAACTGTAAGCAAAATATAACTCATGTTGTTGAATATTTCTCTTGTGATAAATCTGACTATTTTTGAATTTTTCCCAATTATCAAGGGAGTAAAGTGGGAGTTTCCGAGAGAATTAAAAAAAAAATCTTAAATTTGCATTACCGAATTTCCTAATTCAGCAATTTTAGCAAAGGAAAGGAATGTGGGAGAAACTTTTTTATTATTTATTTATAATAAATAAAGTACAAGAAGCGAAAAAGCAAAACAGAAAACCCTTAAAACCTCCTTTAAATAAATCCTTCACAATCCACTTGCTCTGCTCTGGACATTTCTCATTCTACTTTGCTTCGTCGATTTTAAGGTAAGAAATTTTGCTTTACATAGTATTTATGCCCCCTTTTTTGGGGTTGTTTTCGGCATTTCTTGTTTAATTTCGATGGTTTCTTTTTTTAATGTTTTTTGCTGCCTCTTTGAGCTCTTAGTTTTGTTGTAGTATTATATATGTCTTGCAGTTTAGCCCCGACCCCAATGACTAATTTCACAACTAAATTAAGGGGCTAAATCAATAATTTTCAACCAAAGCAAGTTACTATAGTAATGGGTTATAGTGTAGTTTCGTGTCCTTTAGTTTTAATTTTGTTTTTTCAGAAGATTTTCCATCTTTCTTTCGTGGTGGCTATTCTTGCATTTTTCCCATTTCTTCAATGTTCAATTTAGGACGTTCAAGGTAAGGGAAGGAGAAAATTTCCACTCTTAAAATGTTCTGTATTTTTAATACTGTACTGTTTTGGTTTTGCTGATTAATTTGTAAAAAAAAAAAAAAAAAAATAGAATGAGGAAATGATTAGATATCGTATTGCTAAGAAATGCTTCTGATAAAGGAAAACCTGGTAGTTTGAGTTTTTACTGATAGGATTAATTTTCTGTACTTAGAGTTGGAAATAGTCGAGGGCAACGCTCTTAACCTTGTGGTCGGGGGTTTGGGCCCCCGGTGGCAGGCTATTAGAAACAGACTCTCTACCCTCAATTTAGAGGTAAGGTCTACATACACACCATCATCCTTTGACCCCACGTATGAGATTATACTGGTTTGTTGTTGTTGTAGAGTTGGCAACAGTAGAAGTTTCCAATTTAGAGCCTTTTTTTGAGGTCGGGGGTGGGGAGGTGGATTGGGGGAGGATAAGCATGTTGAGTGAAGAAAGATCTTTTCCTTTCTTTGAGGGATGAATGGTAGGTGAGTGATTTCATCGACGAGCTATTAACGATGGACTTGAAACTTATTCCTGCTTCATAATCATTTTCTTTAATCTGTGTTCTAAGATACAACAATAGGAAAAGATGGAGATAGTATCTCCAAATTGAAATGGTTTCCTTTTCCTGTTTTGATTTCTAGATTCAATCTAGTGATGCTATTATGGTCAATTGACACGGATATACTTTGAGAAAAAGTGTTGTGGCGTTCGTTATCGCTCTAAATGAAGATGACATTGACACCCCACTTATAAGATGTATTCCATGCTATTAATGCTCTATCCCGTAGCTATTGGCAGAATCTTACCCGATAATGCTTATACAATCAGCTGAACCTTGCAGATAAACTAAACAATGAACATTTGTTGTAATGAATCTCAGCCTTGTATTCTTCTCACTCAGGATTCATTCATCATAATGTCGATTCAATTAAGCATCGTATTCAAACAGTTGTGTGACTGTTTTCCCTATTACCATTTTATTTCCTTTGGTACAGTCTTTTTTTTTGTGTGGGGAGGGGGGGGGGGGTTGCATGGTATTGAGGGGGGTTGCATGGTATTTTGCATCTATTAAATACTCCACATTTCAAGTATTTTAGTTCTGCTATTTTGTGTTTGAGAAGAGTGGTGGTTAAGAAGTCTTATGTTCTTATTGTTAAATGTTAACCACAAAGCAGGGAGTAAGAAGGCGAACAATTTCGCAGCCCTAGCCCTGATGGTTGAGGTATGGTGGTCCTTGTTGGGGGCTGCTATTCCTGCCATTGTAGCTGGTCAAGCTTACAGAATTAGGAGAAACCATGCCGAGGAGCAGAGAATCAAGAGTGCAAGGGGCAGGGAGAAGAGTACTGATGATATTTTCGTGTGCGAGAGAGTCTGTACATCAAAGAGAATGTTAAAGAAGGTGGGTGCATTTTCCAAGGATCCAATCCCCGACACTTGCGTTACCGTATGTGGCGTATCAGAACTTGATGCTTGCTCCGATGCCTGTGCTCGCACTGTCTGTGTTAACCAGCATCAAGTCCCAAACTGGAATGATGTCTGCCTCAGAAGATGTCAAAGTGAATGCCTCAAACTTTCCTCTTCTTTCTCTTCATGATAGTGTACCTGCTTCTACATTATGATTTATTTGCCAAACTTGTTAAAGCGCCATTCTCAAGTTTGATGGTCAAACGGTACGCTTTCTGTTTTGCTTGTCTTCTCAACGTTGTTACAACTTATGTCACTTTTAGATCAATGGTTTGTCAGCTTGTACCTATAGTTCAGATATTGCCAGTTATGGTGTTATATTGGTTGACTTTCAGCCATTGTAATGTCAAAGTGCTGATGTAGTTTATTTCTGGTTTTCTGGTTATCAAACTGGAATAGTTGTTAACTTCAATGCATGCAAAATAAAAAATAGAAACAACTGTTGCAAAATGAACACCACCTCTATGGAGTTTCCATAAGGATTCTGGAGTGTTTGGATCAGGATTCACGATACAACAACTATAGCAACAACAACAACAACAAACCCAGTGTAATCCAAATTGATATCGTGGATCAGGATTCATGATATGGTCACAATTCATAATCAAATTCTAATCAGTTATCCCTAATTCTTGTGAACTTTTACAGTAATCAAAATTGAAATGTAGACAAATTGACAAACTTATGATGCTATAAAAGACCTAGAAAGAAAAAAAAAGTCAAGATATTACACTACAGAAGTGAAAGAAGGAAAAGCTAGGATTTTCTCTGTTTTCTTGGTGCATAATTTTTAGAGCTCATCATGTCCAGAAGAGACAGTATTCTTTATTTTCTCAGCTTTTTTCTCTCCTCCAGATACAGTATCCTTCACTTTCTCAGCTGTTTTCTGCACTTTCTGCTCCATCATCTCAGCAGCCGATTTCGCGGTTTCTTCTACCGTCTCTTTACTCTTTTCAAAGCTCTTCTGAGTAGCCTCCTTCATCCTCTCTCCAGCACCTCCATTAACCTTGCCATCATCCCTGCTCCTAAAACTGTCCATTTTTGTTTCAAAAAAATTAACTTCTGCTATCATCTTCAAAATAACTACTTTGGCGTCGTACCATGAAAAAAGGAACAGAAAAAGAGTACAACCCCGTCAAGGTAGAGTTACCAGAGGCGGGTCCAAAATTTAAACTCTATACATTCATCCGTAAAGTTGTTTAGCGTGGAACCTATTATATTCTTAATATTATGGGATCAGACTTACTATTTGTTGCAGTTTTTTGTCAGTTTTTACGCATATATTTATGTACCCTATTGAAAGTACAAGATTAAGATGAACCCGGCGTTATAAGGCTCATGTACATGACTAGTGAACAAATCCTGAGAGTAGAGCATGATGCATTCTTCCTAAACATTAGGTTTACCAACTACAATTATAGTCATCCAATGCAACTAAGTATACCTCAGAAGATGAAACATGCATGAATCAATTTAAGAAATCGGAGTATCTGGGGAAGTATCTAGGGATTTGACTGATTGTTCGCATCTTATTTCAGGTTCTCTATTGTACTCTCTAAACAGGGTTGGTTTAACCTTTCCCTAAACTTGTTGTCATAAAGTGACCATTAATGTTCACAAACCTATTGGTCCAACACAATATAGAGAACTATCGAGTACCATAAAAGAACAACTAAAAAAGCAGTTCGGTGCATAAAGTATTCCCTATTCATATAAGGTCCAGAGAACTGCACTCCAATGGGTGTAACGTATGCAGCCTACACTATCAGTGGCTGATTCTATGGCTCAAACTCATGACCTATAGGTCGTCATACCGAGACAACTTTATGATTGCTCCAATGCAACCATAAAAGAACAACTAAATCATTCAAATGTACCAAAGAAAAGAAAGAAAGGGAAATGGAGAGTAGAACTTACTCTACGTTTGGAGGAAAATACTTAAGCTGGAGTTGATTGATATAAGACTTAACCATATCCCAAGAACGCCAAGAAGATGTAACCAACATAGAATAGGTTTCTTCTAGCATCTGTGTGGGAGATTGATCCTTTTGCTTATCTTTGACGTTGTTCTGATAATGAGCAGCATCACTAGCTGTGTGAATAATTCCAAAAGAAAATATGATAAGACAAAAAAGTATAACTACACTTAGTTTTCTAAACAATTCCATGTTTTTTTTAATTGTTTCCCCAAATTTGGAAAAGATGAAAACTTTTTGAAGGTGAAGTGGTTATTGTGTTAATGGAGATATGGAGTTTTTGTAGGTAATTAGGTGTGTGGAAGTAATGGAGATTCTACAAGAAAGGAAAATGAGGGGTTCATACCTGGATTAGTACTCACGTTCGCACATTTGTCAATAGTTCCCAAACGAGAATAGCAAAAATAGCAAACAGTTTTCATTCTACTTATTTAATTTATTTTTTCTACACATGTTTTCCAAATAATTAAAAAGAAATATATATTTTTAGCCGCTCCAAAAAATAATAATATGTAAAATGTTATATTTTTTTGTATATGTGTGCATTATATATATATATATATATATATAAACTTTAACCGGCGAATGCAACTAATTTCGGCTGACCGGCCATTTTTATATTTTGCTCTTAAATTAATTGGATCGTCAAGAGGTCACATCTAGAATTCTTATGCTTGAGTTCAAATCATGGCGATTCTTCAATCAAATAATTAAGACGTGTATTGAAGTAGATATCATACCCTAATAGCTCGTTTGGCCAAATTGCAAAAATTAGCTTATTTTGAGAAGTACTTTTTTTTCAAAAGTAATTTTGGTGAGAATCAGTTTGTGTTTGACTAATTAGTTTGAAAAGCATTTCTGAGCAACAATTAGTGTTTGACCAAGCTTTAAAAAATTGCTAATAAGTATATTTTTCTTAAAATGCTTTTGGAGAGAATCTACTTTTTTCGGTTTCTCCAAAACTACATCCACTTCAATTTTTGCCAAAAGTACTCTTAGTTAAAAATAAAATAAATACTTTTGACTAAAAAGAAGGTTGACCGAACAGACTAATAACTAAGTTACTTTTCTTGCGGACTTTCTAAAGCTTGAGATTAGATTTTTAATACCTTTACTTTAACCAAAGAGAACCAAAAAATTATGTTAATATAGAACTTCATTCACTTCTATTCGGCGAAACATTACCTATTTTTTCATTTCAGGGGAAAGAAAAAAACAAGATCCGCAAAAGATTCAAAATCAACTTGAGATCAGACTGATACTACTATTCTTGAGAGGTTAAAAAAGGAATATAAATGATGTCAATATCGTAGCGTGTCATTGTTTATAAGGAAAGTAATTAACATGCCTTAAATAATGTTTTTATAAAACTATAGAAGAATGTCGTTGAGTACAATGATGTCAAACCCACACAAGTCTCTAGCAACAGGTATGGTCTATGTTTTAAAAATGTGGAATTGGGATTCGCTCATGACTCGCTTCGGGGTATTGCACTTGTAAAACGCCCCTAGGCTTATGTGCGGGGCTTAGTTCTGTAAGACTTATGCCTTGTCTATCGGGGCTTACGCTCCGGACACGCCCAACGCCCAACGCCTAGCGTACTGAACTCGCCTAATAGAACTTTATGCACTTGTCTTGTAAATCCTCAAATTTTTTTAATAAATCGTTGACTATTTAAAATTACTTTTTTCTTAATCATGAATCATTAAGTTGAGAGTATTTTATGTCATAATTAAAATAAAATTATTGCACGTTATCCACTAATAGTGCTATGATAGTTAATTTTAAATAAATCTTTCATTTAAAAAGTATTTATTTATTAACTTTTGTTATGTCTTTATTATATAGTAGTCCATGACTTTTTTATAATTTTTTTTCTAAATATTATATTTTTCACATTTACGAGATATAATACTTATTAATTTAATAGCTCGGTATTAGCTAGTAATGATTTATAAATAATTAGTAATTATGGTATTGTATGGTGAATTATGTGTCACTTTATTAACCCGTTGAAACTTAAAATAAATCATGCAAGAGAATCATATTTAAATTATGAATTATGTTTTTATATAAATTCTCTTTCAAATAGAAAGCATATTAAATAAAAGGAGTATTCTAAGAAAAATATCAAATTCCAGTATTGAAATTCCTTCAAGATTCATTACTCCTTCAGAGATACATATAAGATTTCGCATCGAATGCATTACTTTTGATGTTTGAGTTGCAACGACGTTGTAGCTAATTTACATATTATGATATATGTCATACTTGTTATTATTTGTAGTTGAATTATAATTTATAAATATTTGAAATAGATTATTTGTTATAATTTTGTGATTTAAAGGCTAATTTTTAGAATTATTTTTTATTTATACTATTTTAAAAAATTCTTGAAATTAGTAAAATTTAAAGATCCGTGGAATTTACGCCCCATATCTCAGGGCTTACGCCTCGCCTCACGCCCTCGCCTTTCAAAACATTGGGTATGGTTAAACTTAATTTAGTGAAAATATTCTATCTAGTTAATTAACTATCCACAAATTTTATTTAACTAATTATAAGTTGAGCCAAACATGTTAAATATAAGGAGTGCAGATCATCTTCCTTTCCTAAGCCTAACAATCTCTTTGTAACTTCCTCTTACCAACTAATAGTAGAAAGGATCGCATCCATTAAGATATCTAAGAGTATGACATTTTTCACGGTGATGTCGGGGTCAACTTGTGCACCTCGACTATTTCACCAGGTACATATAACTTTTCAAAAAGTTAAATATTAAATAACTCTACCTACCAAAATTTGGATAAAAAGAAGAAATCACCAAATAGTTTACTTCGGTTATTAAGTCACAGCCTTGGATGCCTAGTGATATGCTTTTTTGTTAGGCTTGTCTTTGAAACATAATTGTCAAATTTACGACAGAGATTTCTAGTTAACCGATCCAGCTAGCCTAATTATCATCAAAATCTAACTTAATCGTGAGCATAAGTAGCACAAGTATCATATCGAATATTAGAACATGAGTCTAGATGTTATTCTACAAGTCTAGTCTGTTTCCTAACGTAACGAATTTCCAACTAATATTTGGATTGTTGTCGAGGTGGATGTGTGGGCATACAAGGATGGATAAGATAAGGAATGAAGATATTTGAGAGAAGGTGGGCGTGACCCCCATGGAGGACAAGATACGGGAAGCAAGACTTAGATGGTTCAAACACATTCAGAGGAGGAGCACCGATACCGGTGAGGAGGTTTGAACGAATGGCTGTGGTGGCACGAGGAAAGGTAGAGGGCGACCTAAGAAGAATTGAGAAGATGTGATCAGGCAAGACATGGCGTGACTTAGGATTACTGAGGACATGCCCCTTGATAGGGAATTGTGGAAGTCGATCATTAAGGTTGTAGGTTAGGGAGAAGTTGTAAATATTTCTACAACGCACTAGAGTGAGACTATCCAGTTAGGAGTTAGTTTTAGGATACTAGTGGTCATCTACTGATGCAGCGCTTTATCTGCTGGTTATTATTATACCTTCCATCTATTTTGTATTTCTTATATTGTTGTTATTTTATTATGATTCTATTGATGGTACTTATATACCATCTCTTATTGATTCATGGAAACAGTCTCTCTGTCCCTCGGGATGTGGGTAATGTCCGTGTACATACTACCCTTTCTAGATCCCACTTATGAGATTATATTGGGTCATTGTTGTTGTTGTTGTTGTATTTGGACTGTGGATCGCCTCCTTATCTATAGTAACAATAAAATTACACTTTTCACCTATAAAAGTTTAGTTGATATGGTATTTCTAATGTTAAGTTAATATATATGCTAAGGGAAATCAACTTCAACTGTACCAAATCAAGAGGTACTTGACTAAATGTTGATAAAGATTAAGACAAAATGTTGCTCACATGATACATGAACCTTGGGATTTCGATTTGCAGTTTCACGTCTAACTCCAGAATATTGCACTTTATTAAATACACCTTTTTGGAAAATTATTTAGCAAAGACTCGGAATAAGTAAGAATAAAAAGTTCGATTTAAATATTATCGATTACAAGTAATTACTATGGATGTTATCTCTACTCGAGGGTTTACATATATAAGAGTTCCTTGAAGTGAAATATAAATGTTGGAAATATATGATGATGGGTAATTCGCAGTTACTCTCCTCCAAGTCTATTTTTGACGAAGTTTCCTGTTTCATTTTTAAGTAGAAAGTTGCCTATATTGTAATTATTATTCTCAAAAAAATGCTGCGAAGAAAGTGTCACACCCCTTTTTTTACCCCAAAGAAGATTTGTAAGTATTATGGATTATTGTGGGTTAAAGGATTTTTTCAATTAAAGCGATATTTTTAAAGTAAGGATTATTTTATTATATAGAGTCTCCATTTCGAATTGATTTTTGAGTGTTTCAAGTCATATTTTATTTAAATCGTTATTCAAAGGAAGGTTGACTCTTTTCATATTAGTTTGCAAAAACAATGTCGGGGTAATAAATTCTATTGATTGGAGAGAAGGTGTAAGATATTCCATGAGTCTTGTGATTATAGAACGGTCGCTTTTACTAACTAAAATTGGCTTGCGTTAATTTTGGACAAACTGTGATCTATATGATTTTCTACGCAAGCGAAGACGTGATAAAAAATAAAACTAATTAACTACTCATAATCACACTCGCAAGCAAATCCAAAATCATGACAATCAATTATTTGTACTTTAGAGAAATTACTATGCTTGTGTTTGAGGAAATTAGTTTAGGACTTATTAAATGTTATTATCGCGCTACGCAAGCGAATCCGCGATTATAGTGAAAGATTAACTAAAGTGAAATTGGTGAATTAATTTATGAAGTGTTAAATCTCACGCTACTCAAACAAATTCGTGAATAAAAAAATTAAAGCACACGGGTTTAAGATTAATTAAATTATTAAAATAGTTCAGATAATAAACTATTTTATTGAATTTTTATTGAGCCTGCCTCTTATGTGCTTGTGTAAATATTTTGTATCATAGAAGTATAATTTGCCTGAACAAAATATCAAAATTGTATATAATGTATATATATTCTAATATATGAACATAGTGTATATACACTGTATATTTGGAGTGTATCATATATTTTTGTATAGTGAAAGTTTTTTTGTATATATTTTGATAGTTACATCTTTTTGGTCTTTATTTTGTACAGTTACATCTATTTTGTATATTTTTTATAGTAACAATCTATTTTGTATATATTTGTATAGTGACTTTCTATTTTGTATAGTAATAGTCTATTTTGTATATTTTTGTATATTGACTATCTATTTTGTATATTGACAGTTTATTTTGTATATTTTCTGTATAATGACCGTCTATTTTGTATATCTATTGTATATAAATTGTATAATGATGGTCTATACTATTAATCCTTGTTGTTGTTGTCATCTCTTCTATTACAGATAAAACTACATATATTCATTCATCTCATTCAGATCCCCAAACTTGTTATATATTTGAATAACTTCATCATCTGATAGCAAAGAAAAGCAAAGCTGCGAATGTCACCATCAGAATCACAGGTGAAGATTTTGTACCAGCTTCCTCGTCTTTTGTTCCGTGACTAGACGTTTTTATCTTCTTTCCTGTTTTCACTTTGTGATATTGCTTGTAGTTTGATCCCTCCAGATAGCTTGAGTTCCTGAATGTGGAGATGAAACCTCTGGTCTTCTCAAGAGATGTATTTTTCAAGAAAAGAGGGTTGACAACAGTAGACTGAACCTCAGAAAGTACCTCATCAACCGATATCGATACCCATGGTGTCAAAATTCATGTCAAACCGTTCATCCTATATGAAGTTTCCATCGATACTTTTGAAATAACAATGAGAGAAACCAAAGAGACTTTTTAAAGAGAGAGAGAGAGAGAGAGAGAGAGAGAGAGAGAGAGACAAAAGCGTTTATGGAATCATAACCATGGATTGCTGGCATGAAAGAGAAGAAGCATGATAGTAAGGAAGAAAGATAGGGATGAGAGGCGACGACTACTAGTTGTTATTGTTTTTAGGTTATGAATTGTATGGGTTAATTTGTGGCTATTAAATGATACTCCCTCCGTTTCAATTTATGTGAACCTATTTCCTTTTTAGTCTGTGCCAAAAAGAATGACCTCTTTCCTTATTTGGAAATAATTTACCTTTATGCAATGATTTATAGCCACACAAAATAAAGATGCCTCATTTTACACCACAAGATCAAAAGTCTTCTCTCTTTTCTTAAACTCTGTGTCCGGTCAAATGGGTTCACATAAATTGAAACGTAGGGAGTATATGTTTGGCCCAATGGGCTACAAATGATATTTGCTCTTTATTATTAGAAATTTTTACATGTGAAACCATATAGCAAACCATATTACCAACCATGTTTAAGGTTTGTGTTTATTACATTTAAGCATAGCAAGTTTCAATTTATGTACCATAATTCAAATTAAGGCTTTAATTAAGTTATTATTAAATGTGTGAGTGTATTTAGGGATAAAATCTCTCAATTTATTTTGTTACCCGCTTCTCTCTCTTCTAATTTTTAAATTTTTCGTTCCTCGCCCCCCACCCCCCCACCCCACAATTTCTTTCGAGTTCTTTCCTCCCTCATGTTTTTTCTTTTGTTCAGTTTTTTCCTATTTTTTCGAGGATTCGCCCAAGCTTCAATCTGGAAAAAAATTGAAGTTATCTCCATCTTCTTCAAAAAAATCAAAAAAGAAACATTCAAGAAAAGCTAAAAAATTCAGCACTCATAATATTTCAGAAAAAGTATTTTTATTTAATTTTTTCGTGTAATTTCTGGAAACCTTTTAATTTGTGTCAATTTTGAGGTTTAATTGTCGTTATTTTATATTTTTATATGAATCATTAATATATTTGTATTTAAACTGTAGTTATATTTGTGGTAGATTTGTAGTTGTTTTAAGTGGTTTGTAGTTAAATTGTAGTTATACTGACAGTTTTTATTGTAGTTCTTCTCAGTTATTATATAGAATATATTTTAATCGTAGTTAAATGTAGTTTATTGTACTCAATCCATTATATAGTAATTACCCGCCTTGTGGTTTAATGTAGTATAAATGTAGTAATTTTGTAGATACCCTTAAAAATAATACAACTTTATATAATATTAAAACTGATTTGTAGTTTATTTGTAGGAATTTTATAAAAAGAAATAGAAAATTTTGTAGTCTACATTTTTTTCAACATAGATCGTAGTTTAATTGTAGTATAAATGTAGTAATTTTTTAGATACCCTTAAAAATAATACTGCTTTATACATACTTAAATTAATTAATAGTTTATTTGTAGATAAATGTAGGAATTTTGCATAGTAATAGGACTTGTATAAAAAAATGATATGGAATCTCGTACAAAAAACTATGCAGAGTAATAAGACGTGTATTTGGAATTATGGATGTTAAATATACTAGGATGAGAATATTTAAAAATAAGTTCTTCGGCATTACCAATATTAATATTTGTAGTATCAAATTTTTGACGCATGCACCGGTAAAACCGTTTCTGGATTATTATAGGGTTTCTCCCAAATTATATAATTAAATAAGGATTTGTGTTTAAATTTGAATTTAAGGTCACTAATTCAATTAGGATATTCTTTTCCTGATTTTTAGCGCGCCATATTAGGAAAATTTAGCTACTATTAATTACTAATTAATGAATGGTATAAAATTGTAGAAAAATAGTACACAAGGTGGGTAATTTACCAAATATACATATTTTTTGTAATAAGGTTTCATATATGATATAGATAGGAAAAAATCTCTTATTATTATTGCCAAGGCCCAACAAAATTTGAAAGATTCAAACACTAGTCCATGTCTTTCATTCATCTTTAAATAATTACTTTGGTTCTCAATTGGCTCATGGATCTATGCCATTCGCTATAGTGACTAAAAGGTGAAAATATAATTTTAATCATAAAAAAGGGAAAACACATGAGATGAACTTTCTTTGCGATATTACATTATTACATCTTAACTACTCTAGCACGATGTTCCTATTTTAAGTTATATAAACTAGGAGCGTACGTGAATCTTCCAAATTCCAGTTGTTTATGGAATCAACTATTATAAAAAAAAAAATTAAACAAGTGAAAGGTAGCTAGACTTTGAAAATTCATATTTAAATTTTCAAAACATCAAGTTTTTCTTTTGAAAATTCATATTTAAATTTTCAAAAATCAAGACGGACAATGCATGTAATTTATAAATCATCTAATAACGCTATGTAAGGTCTAAAATCATGAAACAGAAAGCTTGAACTCAAAATGAGCCACTAGGTCGTTACAATACTTGTGGGTGAATTGCCACCCTTTCATCAAAAAATTACACTATGCAAATATATTATGTACTATATATTTAATTTCATCTTTTTCTTTGTGTGTTTACTTCTTTACATTTTGCCTTCTTCTACTAAAATGATCATGTTGCTTAATACATATTTAATATTGACACGTGAGTCATGTCATTTGCTAGGTCAAGCTTGTTCAATTACCCATTTAATTGCCAGCTAAGGGAATTTAAATACCACAAAAAGACGTTTATTCTCAAAATTAAATTCTTGATATCTTCTAAAGATGTCAGAAGCAATCACGATTCATGGAGAAGAGAAGTTGGTAACAAACTTCCGGCGCAAAAATGGAATGTAAATTAATCTAACATTCGGATGTTAGATTAATATTTGACTACATGTAACCGAGCGAACTAATTGGCTAGCTGAATCAACATTTGATATTATAGCTTATTAAATGCAAAAGATAAATTAACATATGCTGATATACTGAAAGTTGTGAATGATAAAAATTAAAGTGTGGAAACACTAATAATACAAGTGTGAAACATGTCTGTAGCCAGCATTGGTTAACACAAAAAGCTTGTCATTCTATCTAACTGCTACTCTAGTCTATGAAGCCTCTAATGAAGTACTGAGAACACTAACTGTCTAAAAATACTTAAGACTATAAAGTAATGATAATGCCCTGAAAAACTAGGGATCACCAAATAGCTGGTAGGATAATCCTAGCGCTCTGAATCATCAACATGTAATGTAAATCATTGTCTGCATCGTGAGATGCAGGCCTCGGACAAAAAGGACGTCATTACGTTTTGATCTGCAATGGTGTGTAAAGCAATTGAAAGAAAGAATTATAAATGTTGAAACTGAAACTAAGCTGATAATTGATAACCGAAATGATAACTGTTGAAACTGAAACTGAAACTGAAATGATAACTGATAATTAATAATTGAACTGATAATCGGTAACTGAAATGATAACTAATAATTGAACTGAACAAGGGAAGTAAAGATCCGAATACTCCCTCTTTTGAATGATGAACAATCTATTTATCTGAATACTAAAATGTGGCCTTAGGCCCAATATATCTGCACAAACTGCACCCTCGGGCCCAAGTATACGTATACATAACTACAACATCAGGCCCAAATATGCATAAAGCATAAATTGCGGCATCATGCCGAAAGCTGCATAAAGCATAAACTGCAGCCTCAGACCCAAATATGCATAAAGCATAAAGTGCGACATCATGCTCAAAAGCATAAAGCATAAACTATAGCCTCATGCCCAAAGATGCACAAAACATTAACTGCGGCCTCAGGCCCAAATACAGGGGCTCAACATTCAAGGATTTAGAATCAGGAACTGAGAATCATACTGCAATACATGATACTGAAATACTGAATTATATTGACTTACACGATACTCGAATGCTAAATAGAACTAGACTAAGATATGTATTCATGAACTGATTATGAAAACTGAAACTTCAAATATTTATGACATGCTGATTGATCTAAATTGAGACTCATGGGCATCAAACCCAAGTCTATATTGAGTATGCACTAATTTCACAATGTTTAGAATGAAAGTAATGAATGAGTTACGAAGCTAGAGAATAGAAGTTCTATGACTATTCATGGAACTAAAGCATAATTACTTTCTGAGGAAATGTTGCGACCAAAACACTCACGCAAGTGTACGCGATCGACAAGTAATATAGTAGTAAGTAGACTATCGTTCCTACGAGGAATTGTGATTAACTTATTGACTGATTTAGATTAAATTAGTTATCAACTCAAGCTAGACTATCACAAGATATATCTAAAAATTCTTAATAATAGAACAATAATTCAAGGCAAAATTACTACACCAATTACAATTTATGTTTATAACAATTTGGACAAATATATTCCAGGGCCATGGACTTGCTAGTAATCATGCTATTTTTCTACTTAGAATTGATTTATTTAATTATCTGGATTATTGATTATAAGGTTAATAATATTCATAAGAATCTTTCGAGTTCTAATGAATCTATCCAAGTTAATTCAATATCTATATTTCTATGATATTAATATTAACAAGAATGCATTTCAAAATCTTATTATTTAATCAAACAAGGCAATTAAGTATATATCTGTCTTAATTGCAAATCCTTCACTCGATGCCCGAGATTCAAATCTTGTTCTATTTGATTTTATATGCAACCAAGAATTTCCTTTGTCAAGTTTAATTCAAAGTTCGTAGATACTATTTCACTGTTGGCTACGCAGTAAAATAATTAAGATCAAAATCAAATAAACAACCCATATCAATAACTTCAATAAAATCAATCCAAGCTTCAAATAACAAGATCAACTAACATCCATGACCCTAGAATACTAGAGAGTTTAGCTACTCATGTTCATACTAAAATCAATAATATTAATATTGATGCCTAAAATACTACAAAGAAGAATACAAGATGAAAGTTTAGATGAACTCTTTAATTTGATGCACTTCAAAGTTTTGATCTTCAATTTCTTGCTTAGCTCCAAGAGGACTTCAATGGCTTCTCTTCAAAATGTTCTCTCTAGAATGAATAGTGTAAATCCACTCTAATACAATATTAAAATCTGATTTCCTCCATTATGCACCTTATCTTTGTTTTATCCCATAGTGGAAGCCACCCTTAGTTGACAAAATAATAACTCAATAATGCATTTCCGGAACTGGACTAGCGCGGGCAAGCTTATGGCCGCGCTAATGCCCGTGCTAGTGGGGTAATATTTGGTCGGGACTTTTGGACTAGCGTGGGCAAGCTTATGGCCACGCTAATGCCCGCGCTAGTGGGGTATGTGCTCTTTTTTCTTTTTTTGCTCAATTTTTCCACATTGTTTACCATCATAAACACTCACATGCATAATTAACTCTTGTGAAACATTAAAATCACAATTAGAGCTAATTTTATCATTAATTATAATCATATGACAGTAATTTCTTCTTAATTTAGAGCATATATATATGGGCTATATTGCACAATTTAGCCTATTATCAACACCCCACACTTAATCTATTGCTAGTCCTCGAGCAATCACGCTAAACTTATAACAAGGTCATCAACTAAACCATTTTACCTTAATGCTTGACACCTAGAACAAAACTCGTACATTACACCTATGAGTATAACATTCTAGTTTCTGGACTAACTTTCAAGTGCTATACAATATTTACACTTCTTTGAAATACTCTATATAGAGATCAAGATTTGCTTATCTGTCACGAGTCATATGCCCTCACAATTTTATCAACATTACATATATCAATATGTACAAGAGAGTTCCCTAATTATTTACAACAAGACAGTTTCACTCACACTCACAAAAGAAGTCACATGCATGCAAATGGAACCATAAGCTTGCCCTTAATGTAAATCTCTACTAATGTAGGCTTGTTCGATCAAAAATCAATTAGGACTTTTTCTTCTGGTTGTAATGTGAGTTAAGGGGCTGGTAAGATTTATTTTGGGATTAGTGACTAGCACTCCTAAGCACTTTAACACATTACTCAATCATTTTTAGCGTTCAATCTTAAAAACAATTGCATCAATCAATCAATTAACTCCTAGCAGTGTTCCATTTTTCTTTTATGCACTGCTTTAATTCATACTCAACTGGCATTAACAAAACAATATACACAAATTTATACAGTTTATTTTTTTTTAACTGATAAAATTTTAATGCACCTTTTTCACTTTCATTGGTTCCATTCACAAACTACCCCACACTTAGTTCCTTGTACTTCTTTTAGCGCTCATTTTACAATTAAAGTGCTTTAAGAGGTTAAAGGGTTCAAAATATCAATTAAGAACGAAAATGGTATAGGCTTGTAATGTGGTTACCAAAAAAAAAAGTTTCAAGGCTAGACATGGTTAACTAGGGATAAATTTTATTTGATTTAAGCAATTGAGTTCAAAAAGATCAAGGAAAGCCTAACATCATTTTTTAAAAATCGAGTGTCACCTGAAATTTCGCTTCAATTCACATACCAGGCAAGTTCTAGACACACTTACACTACATGGACTATGCAATTAGCAAAGATTCTCACCACACATGGCATATGACTCATTAAGATTAACTTATCAAAACTCTCTATTATAAGTATCCATTTCAGTAGTAAACGTGCAATTTAGGCACTATCAGTCAATTTCCTTTACAACTAAAATATTATATTCTAGGATCTAATGTGTTCAGGTATATTAGCAAAAAGGTTTTTTTTTTTATTTTATAACTTGTAATTCCTTATTTTAATACACAAAGTATAAATTAAAAACTACCTATGCCCGGTTCAAAATAAGCCCTTGGAAAAGAACCGTGGCTCAAAGAAAAATCAAGGGGGATTTGTTATCTACTCAAAATATTTTATACTATCTACTCTATAATACGCAAACATATACTTTTAAATCACAAAATATTAAACTTAAAAAAAAAATCAAAGCTCCACTCCAAAACAATACTAATAGCAACAATACTAGTGTTCTAACAAGCTAAGCAATACTAACATTTCAACAATATAAAACTAGCTAAAATAATCCGCAATACCAAACAAGATAAAAAACAAACATAGAAATGTTGCAAAAGGGGCTCCTCCACCCCACACTTAAAATTGAAGACATGTCCCCATGTCTTCCTTTAAAAGTTTAAGCCAAAAAATACTTCCCCGAAGCTTTACTCTTGATCAGAGACTGAATTGGCATCAACATTGCATTCCCTACCCAAAGCTCGAAGCAAGCCCATTATCTTCTTTTCGGACTTCTTTTGTTGATTTTGCATTTGCCCAACACTCCCTGCCAAATCATTTACTGAAGTCTTTATTTGTGCGATTTCGAGCTCCATGCGGTCTAACCATTGTCCTCTAGTGGCCCTAGACGGGCCAGCAACATCCGAAACCTGTGGTTCAACACGCTGGGCTTCATCCCCCATTTCAACATCAGTTGCTGCAGCTTGTTCAGTGTCCTCATCATCCTCATCACTTTCGTCAGAACCTTCACTATCCACATCTGCTTGAAGGTCCTTTCTACCTGTAGTGACCCTTTCTGCTGTGAATGGATTCATTTGTCTCAACCGGCTATCGATGTCCAGATTGTTTGGTACTTTTGCCTGCAAACACAAAAGTGTTACCAGTGATGGGTAGTACATACCATACCTTTGCACTCGAACTCCTTGGAACATCTCGTTGTGTATCAAATGTGGTACATCAAACAATCTTCTAGTCATGAGGCACCAAATTAGGCAAGCTCGAGGTTTGTTCACCTCTGTTAGATTCTTCGATGGAAGCAAACGACTGTTGATGAAGTACAACCAACACTTAGCTACAAACTTAAGGGCGTTGGCATGAAACTTGCTTCCGTACTTGAACCACTGAATTCTAGCCTCCGGTCGACAGATGACATCAGTGAAGGTTTCTCATGGAGTAGTTTTTCTATTGTTAGCTTGATATTCATCTATAGTCCTCTCATCCCATGGTGGCAGCCTGTATACTGCCCTGATTGTCTCCACTGATGCATTAACCAACCTTCTCCGCACAGTAACATTGAATTCATTATGCTCCGGGAGATTAGCATAGAATTCTCGCACAAGCATGACGTTTACAATGATTGGTTCATCAAAGAATATGTCAAGTCCACGCTTCCTCAATTCTGTTGGAATGTTGGGGCAATAGTTTGATAATGCTACAACATCCATTGCTTGTTACGGTATGATACTCTTTGCTTCTTTCTTATGAAATATATCCTCTACTTTCGCAGATACAAATTTCTGGGTGTTAAAGGTTGGAGTATCAACCGATCGGCGTGGCCTTGTCCCAACATCTGTTGTAGCTGGGCGTCTCGATGAAGAAGCTTCTGATTGACGCTTACGAGGAGCCATTTAACCTGCCAAAAATTGAAGGTTAACAATGTTCACTCAGGTGATTAATCCGGACTACTTAGACTTCATCCATAAATTGACCATAATATTACCTTCATAGAAACATTTTATCAAACATGTTGTGAGCATGTTTGATATAATGCCTTAAACAACATTCTAAAAGGATGTTTTTCATCCACAACAACCAAACAACATTATAACTTTACAAACTATATTACACTAGAATTTTTAGCCCAAAATAAGAACAAAATATACCATAATATGCATATAAACATGACCTATAACACATTCATTCATATGAACAATATAATAAAGAAACAAAACTCTACATAATGATTCTAGTTACTTGATTAATTCTAACAATAAGTTGCATAAACAAACTTAATCTATAAACTAAGAAGTTAACTTTTTCTTTTTCAAAAGAAAAATAACAAAAAAAACGAAATTCATACAACAAAATAAAAAATTTCAAAATTAAACACACCAAAGTAAAGAAAAAGAGAAGAAAACTTACCTTAATAGAGAGTGTATTGAGAAATTTGGATGATTGAGGAGTTGGAGGAGTTGATTTTGGAAGAATAAGAGAAAAGAAACGTTAGGGTTCTAATACTGGGTGAGGGGATTGGGGAATTTATGAATTTAGGGGTTTGAGGTAGTTAATATACTTAAAAACCTCTAAAAAACGCGGACAAATCACTCGACTAGCGCGGGCATTAGCGCGGCCGCGCTAGTCTAGCGCGAGTTGGGCCAGTGAGTTTCCCATTAGCGCGGGCACTAGCGCGGCCGCGCTAATGGGCGCAAATTTTTTTTTTTATTTTTATTTTTTATATACAAAATAAATTAATACCTTGGCATACCTCATTGTTGTCCTACAATTATCAACACACTATTAACACCCAAACAAACTAAAAACAAAGAAAATAACACACTAAAAAATGTCAAATATCGCTATTATTGGGTTGCCTCCCAGTAAGCGCCTGATTTACTGTCGCGGCACGACTCCACAATTCATCAAGCATCATTGAGTTCAATCGAGGTCTTGTGACGATTAACGTCACCACCTCAATAATGTTTCACTCTTTGTCCAATCACCAGAAAAGTTTCACTTGAGTTTTGGTCCCTTAATTCTATTGCTCCATAGGGACTTACACTTACCACCACAAAAGGTCCTGACCAACGGGATTTTAGCTTTCCCGGAAAGAGTTTTAACCTAGAATTGAATAACAAAACTTGTTGCCTCGGCTCAAACTCACGATGTTGGATATGCTTATCATGCCATCTCTTGGTCATTTCTTTATACAACTTGGCATTTTCATAAGCATTCAATCTAAACTCATCAAGTTCATTGAGTTGTAGCATCCTTTTTTCACCAGCTAAATCCATATCCACATTTAACTTTTTGATTGCCCAATAAGCTTTGTGTTCAAGTTTAACAAGCAAATGACATGCCTTTCCATAAACTAACCTGTATGGAGAAGTACCTATTGGAGTCTTGTATGCAATTCGGTAAGCCCACAAAGCATCTTCTAATTTAGCAGACCAATCCTTCCTGTTTGCATTAACTGTTTTCTCCAAAATCTGTTTTATCTCTCGATTAGATACTTCAACTTGACCACTCTTTTGAGGGTGGTACGCAGTAGCAACTTTGTGTTTTATCCCATATTTTGATAAAACATTTTTAAACAGTTTGTTGCAAAAATGTGTTCCTCTGTCACTTATCAACACCCTTGGAGTTTTAAAGCGTGTGAAAATATGGTTCTTAACAAAACTTACCACAACTTTTGCATCATTTGTAGGAAGAGCAATGGCTTCAACCCACTTAGACACATAGTCTACTACAACCAGAATGTATCTATGACCATTAGAACCTGGAAATGGTCCCATGAAGTCAATTCCACATACATCAAACAATTCAACCACCAAAATATTCTACAAAGGCATCTCATTTCTCTTTGTGATTGTACCTGTTCTTTGACACCTGTCACAAGTTTTAACAAACGCATGAGCATCTTTAAATAAGGATGGCCAGTAAAAACCTGATTGGAGAACCTTTGGTGCTATTCTATCTCCACCATGATGACCTCCATATGAAGAAGAATGACAGTCATGCAAGATGGCATTCATTTCTTCTTCAGGTACACACCTTCTTACCAATTGGTCAGCACATTGTTTGTAGAGAAAGGGCTCGTCCCACATATATGATTTCACATCATGGAAGAATTTTCTCCTTTGATCCGTTGTGATTTCTGATGGCATCACTCCACTTGCAATATAATTTACAAAGTCAGCATACCATGGAGTTTCATTAGATGTGATGGCCAATAGATGTTCATCTGGGAACATTTCTTTTATTGAGTCTCCTTCAATCACATGACTTCTGTTTTCCAATCTGGACAAATGATCTGCCACTTGATTCTCAGTACCTTTTCTATCACGTATCTCCAGGTCAAATTCCTACAAAAGAAGAACCCATCGGATTAGTCTTGTCTTTGCATCTTTCTTTGCAAATAGATACTTGATAGCCGAGTGGTCAGTATAGACTATGACTTTAGTTCCTACTAGGTAGAATCTAAACTTGTCAAATGCCCATACTATTGCAAGTAATTCTTTCTCTGTGATAGTGTAATTCATTTGAGCGGGATTTAGAGTTCTACTCGCATAATGAATGGAGTAAAAACTTTTCTCCTTCCTCTGTCCCAACACAACACTAATGGCTATGTCACATGCATCACACATTCATTCGAAAGGCAATTCTTAATCTGGAGCAACAATGATTGGTGCAGAGACCAATTTTCTTTTAATCTCTTCAAATGCCTTCAGACAAGCATCATCAAACTTGAATGGTGTATCTTTCTCAAGGAGCCCGCAAAGAGGAGATGAAATTTTTGAAAAATCTTTAATGAATCTTCGATAAAATCTTGCATGGCCTAGAAAACTGCGTATGCCCTTAACAGATATGGGTGGGGGCAATTTTTCAATTGCTTCCACTTTTGCCTTGTCTACTTGCAATCCGTTCTTGGACACTTTGTGTCCTAGGACAATACCTTCTCTTACCATGAAATGGCATTTTTCCCAGTTCAGGACCAAGTTGGTCTCTTCACATCTGGCTAGCACTTTATCGAGGTTAGTTAAACATTTATCAAAAGAGCATCCGAAAACAGAGAAATCATCTATAAATACTTCTACAAATCTCTCGACCATATCAGTGAAAATGGCCATCAACACCTTTGAAATGTCGCAGGTGTATTGCAAAGACCAAAGGGCATTCTTTTGAACGCATACGTGCCATAAGGACACGTAAAAGTGGTCTTATCTTGGTCCTCTGGGGCTATAGTTATTTGATTATACCCAGATTAACCATCCAGGAAGTAGTAATACTCCTGGCCGGCCAATCTATCAAGCATTTGATCCATGAATGGGAGAGGAAAGTGGTCCTTCCTGGTGGCATTATTCAGTTTTCTGTAATCAATACAAATTCTCCATCCTGTGACAGTTCTTGTTGGTATTAAATCGTTATTATCATTAACTATCATAGTTATACCCCTCTTCTTAGGAACACACTGAACTGGACTCACCCACTTACTGTCAGAGATAGGAAATACAATACCTGCATCAAGCCATTTGATCACCTCTTTCCTTACCACTTCTTTCATGTTAGGATTGAGGCGGCGTTGGTGTTCTATACTTCGTTTGTATCCTTCCTCCATTAGGATTTTATGCATGCAAAATGCAGGACTAATACCTTTTATGTCTGACATTGTCCACCCAATGGCTCTCTTGTGCTCTCTCAATACTCTCAGCAATTTTTCCTCCTGCAATTCAGATAAATCAGAAGAAATGATAACAGGCAATGTATCCGAACTACCCAAATAAGCATAATGCAAGTGAGATGGTAGTGGTTTAAGCTCCAATTTCGGGGCTTCCTCAATTGATGGCTTTGGAGGAGGTCCATGTGGCCTGTTCATCGGTTCAAAAGGATATGTTCCTTGCAAGTATGCACAAGATGTATCAAGGATGTACATCATCTCTTCAACTTCTTCATCAGTTGCCAAATTATCAAATATTGTAAGTGCTTTCTCTAATGAATCATTGAGATACACACTTGAATCACAATTTTGTTCATCATTCTCAATCACGGATATCATAGAAAGTTCCTCATATTGACATGGAAGTTGAGTTGCTTTGTATACGTTAAACACAGCTTCCTCATCATGAACCCTTAGAATCATCTTCCCTTCTTTCACTTTAATGATCGCATCACCAGTAGCTAGCAAAGGTCGCCCTAGAATGATTGGCACCAATTCATTTGGTTCATAATCAAGAATAATGAAATCCGCAGGAAAGATGAATTTCCCAATCTACAACAATACATCTTCTATCACCCCTTCAGGGTGTGCTATGGACATGTCTGCTAACTGCAACATCACAGTGGTTGGTCTAGGAGCTCTAAGACCCAATTGTTTGAACAATGACAAGGGCATTAAATTTATGCTCGCCCCCAAGTCACAAAGAGCCCGGCCTACATCGATATCACCAATACGCACAAGGATTGTAAAACTACCTGGATCTTTAAGCTTTTGTGGAAGCTTGTTTTGTACCCTGGCAGTGCACTCTTCAGTAAGTGCGACTGTTTCATATTCAATCAATCTCCTTTTATGAGCCACTATATCTTTGATGTACTTAGCATATTTAGGGATTTCTCGAAGTACATCAACAAGTGGAATGTTTAATTGAACTTGGCACAACATGGACAGAAATTTACTGAACATTCTATCATCGTTCTTCTTTTGTAATCTTTGAGGAAAAGGTGGGGGTGGTCTTGGGACTTCCACGGGTTCAAGACTTTCAGTAGTCTTGTTTGGATCATTTATCAATTTAGGGATCAATTTTCCCTCAGGCACAAATTTCTCTTTCTTTTTCTTTGAGATTTACTCAAGTTTCTACCGCTTCTAAGTGTTATAGCACTTACCTGTGGGTTCTTTTCCGTGTCACTGGGAAGAGCTCCCGTAGGTCTAGTGTTCTGGTTCGTTGCTATCTACCCCATCTGCCTTTCTAGATTCATAACATCAGTTCTGAGCTGCTGATTGTCGATCAACAACTTTTTCAGCAAATGATTTGTACTTTCTTCCACCTGCTGAGGTGGTCTCTGAGGTTGATTAAAACCCCCTTACGGTCTGTACTGATTTGGATTTTGCTGATTTCCTCCCCATGAGAAGTTGGGATGATTCCTCCAATTTGCATTGTAAGAATTTCCATACCGTGCGTGCTGATTTGCTGGGCCTCTATTTTATTGTCCCAAAAAATAAATAGATTTTGGATTCGTTGAACACATATCACTTGTATGGTTATCACCACACATTTCACAGCAAATAGCCATTTGTTGCACCTGTTGCATGGGTTGAGGTTGTTGCATTGTCATCCTTGTCATCTGGTTGGATAGCCTTGCAATTTCAGCTCTCATTGCCGATACATCATCTAGCTCAAGCACCCATGCTGATTTTTGTTTCATTGCCTTTCTAGAATCTCCATCACCTTACCAGTTATTATCTTTTGAAGTGAATGTATTTAACAAGAGTTGGATTTCCGTGTAAGATTTTGTCATGCAACTTCCTCCACAAGCGGAATCAAGATTCATTTTTGAAGCTTCATCTTACCCATCAACAAATGTATGACCTAACACCTCGTCTATTTGACAATGATGAGGGCAGTCCCTAAGTAGCTTCGTGTATCTTTCCCAAGCTTGACGAAGTGTTTCGCCAGAGCGTTGTTCAAACCCAAGAATTTGACTCCTCAGCATCTTTGTCTTTTTAGTAGGAAAAAACTTGATTAAGAACTTCCTTGCTAGATCATCCCATGTGCGGATTGAATTTGATGGTTCCTTGTTTAACCACTCTTTAGCTTCCCCAAGCAGAGAAAAGGGAAAAAGTGTCAGCCGTACATAATCCTTGGAAACATTTGGATAATTGTAAGTATCCGTAATTTCCAAAAAATTCTGAATATGTCTTTTCGGATCTTCATGAGGTAGACCCACAAATTGCCCTGTAGACTGAATCAGCTGCACCATATATTGTTTCAACTCAAAATGCCCAGTAATATCAGGCTTCACAATAGCCTGAGTCATATTAGCCAGACTGGGTCTTGCGGCTTCAATCACCGCTCGTTCCTCATTTCCTTCCATCACTGTTGGCTGTGGTTGAATTTGAATGTTCAACTCTCCTTCTGTTTTATATTGAGCTTCCCACTCTCTCCTTGTTCTATGAATTGTTCTTTCAATTTCAGGATCAAATGGGAAGAGATTGTTTGTGCTTCTGCTCCTCCGCATTCAAGAGAAGAACCTGTATAACACAAACAAATAGATGAAAATTTCTTTTTGTATTTTCTATTAACAACTACAAATAATAAAACAGTCAAGGAGCTAATTTGAAATTCCCCGGCAACGGCGCCAAAAACTTGTTGTGACCAAAACACTCACGCAAGTGTACGCGATCGACAAGTAATATAGTAGTAAGTAGAGTATCGTTCCCACGAGGAATTGTGATTAACTTATTGACTGATTTAGACTAAATTAGTTATCAACTCAAGCTAGACTATCACAAGATATATCTAAAAATTCTTAATAATAGAACAATAATTCAAGGCAAAATTACTACACCAATTACAATTTATGTTTATAACAATTTGGACAAATATATTCCAGGGCCATGGACTTGCTAGTAATCATGCTATTTTTCTACTTAGAATTGATTTATTTAATTATCTGGATTATTGATTATAAGGTTAATAATATTCATAAGAATCTTTCGAGTTCTTATGAATCTATCCAAGTTAATTCAATATCTATATTTCTATGATATCAATATTAACAAGAATGCATTTCAAAATCTTATTATTTAACCAAACAAGGCAACTAAGTATATATCTATCTTAATTGTAAATCCTTCACTCGATGCCCGAGATTCAAATCTTGTTCTATTTGATTTTATACGCAACCAAGAATTTTCTTTGTCAAGTTTAATTCAAAGTTCGTAGATAATATTTCACTGTTAGCTACGCAGTAAAATAAATAAGATCAAAATCAAATAAACAATCCATATCAATAACTTCAATAAAATCAATCCAAGCTTCAAATAACAAGATCAACTAACATCCATGACCCTAGAATACTAGAGAGTTTAGCTACTCATGTTCATACTAAAATCAATAATATTAATATTGATGTCTAAAATACTACAAAGAAGAATACAAGATGAAAGTTTAGATGAACTCTTTAATTTGATGCACTTCAAAGCTTTGATCTTCAATTTCTTGCTTAGCTCCAAGAGGACTTCAATGGCTTCTCTTCAAAATGTTCTCTCTAGAATGAATAGTGTAAATCCACTCTAATACAATGTTAAAATCTGATTTCCTCCATTATGCACCTTATCTTTGTTTTATCCCATAGTGGAATCCACCCTTAGTTGATAAAATAGTAACTCAATAATGCATTTCCGGAACTAGACTAGCGCGGGAAAGCTTATGCCCGCGCTAATGCCCGCGCTAGTGGGGTAATATTTGGTTCGGACTTTTGGACTAGCGCGGGCAAGCTTATGGCCACGCTAATGCCCGCGCTAGTGGGGTATGTGCTCTTTTTTCTTCTTTTGCTCAATTTTTCCACATTGTTTACCATCATAAACACTCACATGCATAATTAACTCCTATGAAACATTAAAATCACAATTAGAGCTAATTGTATCATTAATTATATGATAGTAATTTCTTCTTAATTTAGAGCATATATATCGGCTATATTGCACAATTTAGCCCATTATCAGGAAACTAGTAATAGTCATAATGAATGGGACGTAGGGAGAATCATATACATTCTCAAACGTAAAGAGAGTTAGCCTCACATACCTTAGTTTTGCCCCGTAGTGATACTACAATAATCCACAATAATAAGATCCTTCAAACTACAATAGCAACATCCAATGGAACCCAATATTAGTAATAAATTTCATAACTTAAGCCATTTAGGCATATTATCAAATACCTTGTAGGCATAGATCTCTACATCTCATCACCATATAATTATTTCATCTAACTACCACCATTCATCAATAATTTATTCCACCATTATGATTAACCAATTTATAACTTCCAACATCACATATATGACCATCCATCCACACACAACCAACAAAGTTCCATTAAATAATCATCTTTCAATCTCTATGATAGTTGTGTAATTAAATTGTGAACTTATGTTTTCCAATCACTATACCAAGAGTTCCAATACTTATTCGTACTCATATTCCCTTAATAATTCCATACATATAAGTTTAAGGGTGTTGGATTACCTTTTTGGAAGAAATCTTGCAAAACCCTCATTTGAGTTCTTGAAGAAATCCCTTGAAGATCTAAGTATTTTATGTGTAGATTTCATCAATACTAGAGTATAAATGATAGAATTCACACCAAGATAATGGGAATTGATTACCTTGAAGATGGGATATAATGATCCGGCCGATCGTTTTTAGAATTTATGCTCTGATCCCCTATTTACTGCTTTCTCCGTCTTTATTTTACTATTTTGAATTTGTCGAAATGTTCAATTTTGAGTTTAGGAGAGTTTGGGATACTTAGTCCCTAAATAAGAGCTTAAGTCTTGGAAATTTAACCGTAGAGGCATAGTATGAAGGCGTTCTCGGAATAGAAATATAATAGCTCCGTTAGCTCCGTTGGGTGATTTTGGGCTTAGGGGCGTGTTCAGATTGTATTTTGGAGGTCCGTAACTAAGTTAGGCTTGAAATACCAAAAGATGGATTTTTGAAGTTTCCGGTTCGATAGTGAGAAGTTGTAGTAGCTCTTCAGTGTTGAATGTGACGTGTGTGTAAAATTTCAGATCATTCGGACGAGGTTTGATAGACTTTTGATCAAAAGCGTATTTTGTAAATTTTGGAGTTCTTAGGCTTGAATCCATGGTTAATCCGAGGTTTCGATGTTGGTTTAGGTATTTTAAGGACTAATACAAGTTTGGAAAGTGATATTAGACTTTTTGGTTCCTGTGCTTGAGGTCCCGGAGCATCGGGATGATTTCAAATGATGGACGGGAGGTTTTGGAATGGTTTGAAGCAGCTGAAGCTGCTGATATCTGTCATAACCACACCTACGGTTTGGTTTCTGCAGGTGCAGAATCGCAGAAGCAGTGGATCAACCGCAGAAGTAAAAATGGGGAAGTTAGGCAGGGACCGCAGAATAGGTAGCAATTCTGCAGGACAGGTACCGCATCTGCGGATGAGCAATCGCAGATGCAAAAAATGAGTTTAAGTGAGAAGTTGCATATGTGACTCTTGTTCTGCAAAAGAGGGACCGCAAATGTGAAAATCACTGGGCAGAACATAAATACTTGCCTTCGCGAATTTTAGTCATTTTTCACCCTTTTTCAAATGGGAATAACCTTTTTGAGCATTTTTCAAGAGGGATTTTCAGAGGAGTCCATTAGGGTAAAGTCTTTGGTCCCTAAACACGTTATTATAGTGATTTTTATCATCCTAAGCATGAAATATTAAGGAAAATCAGTGGTTATTCATGGGATAGGGCTTGACTAATTAGAGGCCTTTGAGTGATGATTTGAGGCACCAATTGAGGTCCGACTTTGGTACTTTTATTATGACTGAAATCGTGAGAGCTATAAAAATATTAATTTTATCGATATCGAGATGTGGGCCCGAGGGACGTTTTGGTTATTTTACCTAATTTTGTGTATTAGCTTTGAATTTGATTGTAAAATCAGTTACTTGAAGTGTTATTTACATTATGAAATTTAATTGAATAGATGTGGGTCATTTGGAGTCAAATACTCATGGCAAGAATGTGGTTTTGGGTTGATAATTCAGCCGGTTCGAGGTAAGTGGCTTGTATAACCTTGTGCGGGGTATTTTCGCCTTAGGTTTGATATTATGATAATTGAAATACCTTGTATGTGAGGTGACGAGTGCGTACTTATGCAAATTATTGGAAATTCGATTTTTCATTAAAAATAGCCTTAAATGTGTTCTTCCTTTTCTTGCTTACACTATTTGGAAATTAAGCATGTTGTTAGTCTAAAAAGCATGTTTAATTGACTGAATTATTCCATTTGCTTTAACTATCTTATTTGTATTACGTGAAGCATGCTAGGTTAGAATTGTCTGCTTTATCTTGGTATGGAATTGATTGAATTGAGTCCTTGTTACTGATGTGTGTTTGTTTTGGGAACTACGGGATGGTATCCTAGGAGATCCCTTGCAATTTTACTTTGGGACTACGGAATTGCATTCTGGGAGATCCCCCTGTACTTTTACATTGGAACTATGGGATTGCACCCGGTAGATTCTCCAGTACTGAGTATTTAGGACTACGGATGTGGTATTTTGGTAGATCCTCGCGCACTTATGAGTTGGACTACGAGGCTGCACCCGGAAGATCCACTGGATATTTACATTGGGAACTACATGACGGTATCCTGGGAGATCCCCTGACTGTTACTTCTGTGTTGAGCTGTATTTGTTTATCGTGACTTCTTGTTCTATTTCAGTTGTCATTATTCCTTATGTCTTGTGTTACTCTTACCGCTATACGTAGTTATACTGCTATGTTCTACACTATCGGACTTTATATTTTATTTAATCTTAGTAGGGCCCTGATCTTCCTCGTCACTACCCGATCAATGTTAGGCTTGACACTTACTGAGTACCGCCGTGGTATACCCATGCCCTCCATGCGCATGTTTTTCATATGCAGATCCAGGTACCTCTACTCAGACTTACCATCCTTGAGGCGAGGAGATCTTTCGGAGACTTCGAGGTATATCTGCCGCGTCCGCAGATCGAAGAGTCTGTCTCTATTCTCTCTTGTGGTTACACCCCTTTTGTATTTGTTTTGTGTAGTTTTTGCAGTTAGAGCACTATGTAGTATTCTTAGCTTGTGATCATGGGTTTTCGGATTTTGAAAATATGTTTTAGGCTGTTAGAGTTATTGTTGTGTATGCCGAGCGACATTTTTAGACTTTGTTTTACTACTCTATCACTGTTTAACTTGTTTCTTCAGTAATTTAGTTTATCCATATTTTAAGCTTACCTAGTCGTAGAGACTAGGTGTTGTCATGATGGATTCATGTAGGGAGAACCGGGGTCATGACGTGGGAGGGGTTGGAGGTATTGAGAGAGTGGAGGAAAGACCCTAAAATTCATCCAAATAAAGTGGAAAAAAATAATCCCCAAAGATTTTATATCAAATTAGGGTCGGGTTAAAAAAAACCAAGATTTGCACAGCCGCGGCGCATGGAGCGGCGCGATAATGAAAAATATGTCTAGAAACTAAATTTGGAAGTGTTCTGAAAATCTCCACAACCGTGCCACATAGGGCGGCGCATTGGGTGGCACGGTCGTGTAAAATTATGTTAGTTTTTGGTAATTTAGTCATAACATCTAGTAGGCGAATCTAAATGACAAACGGCTTGAAGTATTAGAAACTAGACTCCAAGATCTTTCATTTGATAGGTTGTGTATAATACAATACCCTATATAAATGTAGATATGCTCGTTCAAAGTATGGTCTTATGCGTACTCATATGAAATTCCAGTCTATCATGTAATTTTCCAACTTGGCTTAGACTTAGGTCTCACCTTGGACCCCAAATCACCTATGCTATTCCTCTACATTTATTATCATACCCAATTGATAACCATCATATTAATACTCATTAAAGCATCCATAACTTATTCAAATTTATGGGGTGTTACAAAATCCACAATGTTTAAGCTTGTTAAAAAATTAATTTTCACCATCCAAATGGATTTGGTTTGTTGTGAGTCACAATTACTGATTCGAAATTAACTTAAAAGCTTGAGCAATCTTTTTTAAAAATTAAATATTAATTTCTAGAATATATTCGAGTTAGATGTTGAATCTTAGCATATTATTTTTGAATTAGTTGATTGTAAATTAAAATATGCGCTATAAAATTGAAAAGCATAAAGGTCAATTGTTTTTATGTGAAATTTTTCCAACTTTAATCTAGCAACCAAAAAAAATTATTGAATATCCCCTATTTGTTATCTTACCTATAATGTCCATTTCACCACCAAATCAGTTTACACTCTTCCAGATAATAATTTGATAGTGAATAGATTTCCCAGGTAATAATTTGATCGGCATAATTATTTAATGAGTTTTATCCAATTGTAACTGAAATAGAAACTATAGTATATATATTCATCCACGGCTCTATTGCTTCTTCTTTTTTTAATACCATGGGTATCAATCCTATTCCATTTTCAATGGAACCAAATTGCATGATACACACTGGCTTGATGCTATTAGAAATTTAAACCATGTTCCCCCTAATAACTTTTAAAATGACATGATTATTTCGTTTCTGCATTTGGAACCTTGGCTAAAAAGGAAACAATCATCATAGTAACTTTACAAATGCCACCTACATTAACAAACTAAAACAAAAAAAAACTAACACGTAATAACAGAAATCTATTAAAAAAAATAAGAAAATACAGAACTAACACTAATACTATTGCAATGGAAAAGATAAATGCACAAATACCTACTAATTTTTTATCATAATTCTTCACATATACGTACACCCTCCTATCAAGGTTCATGTCCTCCATAAGTTGAAACAATGTCATATGATGCTTAATTATGTTTTCTTCAATGCTTTTTTGGCCTACCTTTATATCTCCTGAAGACAGTATACCAAGCTTGTCCCAGCAGTCAGGTTTGGTCCTCCGGGCAGCAACCCGGCCGGTATACACCCCACAGAGGAAATTGGGCTGTGAGGTGAGACCCATCAAAGCTAACCCCTCACGCCTCTTTATTACGACAATTGTGCATCTCCTCTTCATAATCCCGTACTACTTTTTGCCTCGCTTCCTGCATCTTTTTCTCCACGGGGTCTACTGACATCTTGTCCCGAATATCTTCATTTCAAATTCCTGCATCTTATTCTCATTGCAACTACGTTCATACCCCGCACAATGCTATTAGAAATTTAAACCATGTCCCCACTAACAACTATTACAAATGATATGATTATTTCCTTTTGCACTTGGAACCTTGGTTAAATATGAATTAAACCATGTCCCAACTACTAACTAGTATAAATGATATGATTATTTCCTTTTTGCATATTGAACCTTGGTTAAATAGAAATAACAATCATCTTTGTAACTTTACAAATGCCACTTTAAATCCCGCAAAGATCCCACTGCCTCCTAATCATAGACGTTACAAACTTAAGGAAATCTCAGTATTAAGTGTAACAGCTTAATTAACTAGTGATTATCATTTTGAATTGAGCATAACACCATTGAAAAATTTCACATTAATAAACCATGGGAGTGACATCGAAAATATATAAAGAAGAGAATGCCACGACCCTAGTGGCGTTTTCTAAAGCCATGCGGACTTAGCTCAAAAGCATATAATAGTACTAGTTGACTAAGTTGTTACATTGACCATTTTTCGAAATTCGAAGTTGATGTCACAAAACTAATTGAGGAAATTAAAAAATAATACTAAAAAAGGAATTAGCGACCGACAATTCTATAGTTAAATAGAATAATCCGTCACTAATTCTATTTAGCGACGAATAAGCGACAGATAATCAAGAATTTTTTTGAGCAACTGAAATGCCAAGTTATGTTTTTTTGTTACTCTACCTAATCCCCCTATTTGTGGAGCGTCAAATGAATTCGGACAAAGTGGTAAAGATGTTTTGTTAGGAATATTGCTACTACTACTTGTAATTATTTGGCTCGTTTTTATACAAATGTTTAGTTATTAACAATATTTCGTATTTTCACTCAAAAAAAATAAAGACTAGTACCCTTCAAGGTTTTAACATTAACTTATAACCCGTCATTTACCTGAGTGTTAACGTACGTTTGCTACAAAATTTTACTTTAAGGTGAAAGTTGTCTAATTAAAAGTAATCGGACTTTATTGCACTTTACTCTTTTTATATCACAAAAGGTTTAAGTTAGTAGATTACTTGATTCAACTTCTTATATGTCCGAAATATTCTAAATTCTTCTTCCAAAAATTAAATGTACGTGATTCTCAACTACTCGCCCCAGTCCAAAATAAGTAAATTTTTTGGATGTTTTCACAGAGATTAAGAAATTCACCTTTTTAGCATCAATTAGCAGTGAAATTGACCATATTAACTTTTACTATCTTGCATAAACATTCCTATCACATATTCCAGCACTATTTACTCTAAGGACAAGGTCGGAAAAAAATAATTAATTTATTCTTGAAATCTAAAAAAATAATTTATTTAGGATCACAAGAAAAATGCTAAAAACCACTTATTTTGGACAGGTGGGAGTACTATTATTAAACTACTGCATGGTATTCATATTTTTCCCTAATTAATTAAGAAACATCATCAACTCTTGATAAGAATCCACCAATATTATTTGAATAAAATAACAAAAAGAAAGACTAACATCAGTTGTTGTTAGAAGTTTTACATGCATGCTTTATTTATTGTAGTAAACAAAATAAGATAGCAACACAAACAAACATAAATATGACTATATTACACACTAAGGCCATCTCCTACTAATTCTAACTTTAAAACCATGTCTCATATAGAGAATAATAGAAGCATTAGGTTCAATAGGGTGTCCTTCTACTAATTGAACTTGGTAATTATGGATGATAGTAGCAGCCACAGCTTTCATTTGAGTGAAAGCCACTTCTTTCCCTAAGCAAGTTCTTGGTCCTGCATTAAAAGCCAAAAACTTATATGAAGGTTCATGTTTAATAGTTCCTCGTTCAGAAATCCATCTCTCTGGCTTGAATTCTAAACAATCTTTACCCCAAATTGACTCCATTCTCCCCATGGCATATAATGAAAACAAGATCTTTAACGTTGGATGAACTTTGTGACCACTTGGTAGTATGTCTTCTTTAATTGGTTCTTTGTGTTGGAATGGAACTGGTGGATATAGCCTTAATGAATCACATAATGCACCATGTAGGTAAACTAACTTATTCAATTCATGAACATTAAACAGCCTCCATTTTCCAACTTCTTCTTTGGGTATAATTGAATTGATTTCTTCCCTTAATTTCTTCTCGACTTTTGGATTTTGTGTAACAAGCCAAATGAACCATGTTAGAGCTGAACTAGTCGTGTCACGCCCAGCTATCATTAGGTTCAAGATGGTATCTCTTAAGAACTTATCATCACAATTCACTCCCAAATTTTCACCTTCCTTGAGATAAAACGTCAGGAGATCAAAACCCTCGTTTTCTAATTTCAACTCAGATTCCATTTTCAACAACTTATCGCGTTTTTTGGATATATAGTTGCCTATAACATTGTCCATAGTTTCCCAAGCTTTCATCAACTTCTTTTCTTCTCCAATTCCAAGCCATTTCTGTAGCCTCCAAATAACCTCAGGCATGACATGTCGAACAAGAATTACTTCTTCAGCAGAATCCATTGCTTTTGAGAAAGGAACATCAGGGAAATCAATAGATACACAACCAGGATCATATCCAGTAACTAATATACAAGTAGTATCAAAAGTAAACCTTTGAAATAAATCTTGTAAATCCACTATTACACCCTCATGACAAACATGATCAAGAACTGGAATTAGCCCTTTTTCCACCTTCTCGCGACTAGTCTTTACTAAAAACTTGTAAAAATTTTGGTGAGTGATCAAAGCACGAGCCGTTTTCCTTTGAATCTTCCATAAATCCAAGTCCGCGTTGAAAATTCCATTTCCTAAAACGTCGAAAATCTCCCTAAACTTTGGGCCTTTTGGAAAATTCATGAAATTTTCACTCATGATGTAGTGAACATTTGCTGGATCAACTGTGGCTAACATGTCCATTTTTGCAAATATTGGACCTTTAAATAAAAAAGTGCCCCCTGATCTCCTCATAGTCATAGTTACCCTTTCATGAATTTCTTGCATGTAATAAAGGGTGCCTGGTAACATACCAAAAATTGGCCAATTTCTTGGATATCCCTTTGTATCTTTTAACCCATGAAACAAGAAAAAGCATAGTATTGCTAAGAATATTTCAATGTAACCTAACCCTATTATTGCCATTTGTAGGTTATTTCTTGTAATATTTCAAAAGGAGAAAAGTGGCTATTTTATATATATATAGAGATAGAGAGAGAGGGGAGAATGGTTTGCTCCCTCAAAAGCCTCGCTTGGTTTATATACACTCTTGAAAGATTAGTACATTTACTACTTGCTTTTATAATACATTTTTCAAGATAGCTAGCGATGAAAATATTCTATTTTTAGCGGTGAACTTCCAACCAGAAATTGTTTTAATTGAGGAAAAGAAAAGTTTTGAAAAATTCTTTTAGTTTTTGTAGTTTCTGAGTAGTTTAACATCTATACATTTGGTAGTACACTATCATTTCAAAAGACCTCCTTTAATTTGTCCCTTTTACTTGTCCTGCTTGTATTTTTTTACTATCCTTAAAAACTATTAATTAAATACTTATTTTACTAAATTATCAATATAAATGGTAATTTTAAATTTTAAATTTGAAACTACTAGTAGATCTATTAATTTGAGAAATCATAACTTAATTATAAGCAAAAAGTTGAAAAAAATAATTAATTTTCTCTTGATTTGTTAAAATTAACAAGTAAAGGGTTTTTTTTAGTATCTGGACAAATAAAAGGGAACAGATGAAATAATTACAAGTAACCGCTTATAAAAGATAGAATTTGTAAATATTTCCTCTATTTCATTTTAATTGTCGCTTTAGCTCAAATAATTGTTACTTAGGAGTTCAAGATTAGATTTGTTACTAATTGTTTTCAATTATCCCCTTAATACTGAAGAAGAATTAGTTTTTCTTAATACTACTCAATTTTCAAAAAGCGTATAATAAGGGTAACTTAATAAACTATATCTTGTATTTATTACTATTTTAATAAACGTGATAGAGGTAAAACAACAGTTGAAATGGGTTAGTTAAATTGCACTGATAATTAAGTGAGTTAATTAATTAGTAATATGAGGATACCTAGGTTCGCATGAAAAGGATAAAATTTATATACTCGCAGCATTAAAATTAGTTGACCTGCCAGCCAATAGCCACATTTATTAGTTGAATTGTCCTTTTCTTAACAAGAAACTAGAAAAAAAAATGTCCATTGCGTTTAGTAAAAGTACAAAATTTCATTTATCTGATGTATTACTTCATCATTTTGAATTATTCCTATCTTATCTTAAAATGTGGACGAATATGATGTATCTTAACGTACGTCATCAGAAGCGGACCCAAAATTTAGTGATCACGGGGCACTATGACATTCAATATAAATTTATCACTGCTCGTAAGATTGATATGGGGGCCTAGGCTAATATTTGACTATTTCTTGAAAACATCTGCATGTATATATGAATTTTTGTGGAAGTTATCGGGTGCCCGTGACCCCTCTTGTTAAGCTCTACGTCCGCTTCTGTAACACATATCAAAAATTCAAAAGAAGCATAAAAAAATAGAAAACAATAAAAATAAGAACCAAAATATATATATAGATACGTGCTTGTGTCTAGTGTGACAATAAAAATATTCGCTTAATATATATAAATAATCTATTTCGAACCTAGTAAGTAAAGAAAGTTGTGCTTAAAATTTTATAAACTTGAAATTCTGGACTAATCTCTCTGATGACGTTTTGTGAGCTCAGTGTGGCTGTAATTAAGTAATACATGTACAGGATTTATTGTTTCTTAGTAGTTAGATGTTAGTTTGTAAGATGAATCTAACTGAGAATCGTCACCATTTTGACCTTTTGCTAATGAATTTCCACTAAATTTTGAAGCTTCGGTTTCTTAGTGTTTTTCTATTTGTATTTAATTGTTTTAATCTGCAATTGTCTAACAGAAATTTTTTCTTGTACTTTTGTATTACATTAAATTGACTAGAAATTTGAAATGTTCCAGACCAATTGATTGACTAGATATTTTAAAATGTTAAAGACTTCCAAATCAATTGTTTAGTAGGTAAAGTAAATGGAGCTCAAAAGATAAGGAAAAATCCTTTTGGCCACACCAATTTTGGCCAGATTGACCCAAGTAGGGTTATTTAAGTAATTTTACGTGCTAATTAGGGTTTCAGCCGATTTTTTATACCAATAGTACCCTTTTAGTTAGGTTTGAATATTTCTCCCCTCCCCCCCCCCCCCAAATTTAATGGTTATATTCTCAATGCATGGATGATATCAAAGGTTGAAACCCTATTTTCCATAAACCTTTTTCTTTTATTTTTTAATGTATTTTCAGCCTTTTTAAATGTAGTATACACATATATATTTCAAAATTAATCATCTATATACATGTATTTGAATTTGTATTCCGTATATTTTTAGTATTTCATTGTACATTTCGTATATTATTATTAGATCTTCAAAGCCCTATTATTTAAAGAAACCAAGATGGCCGAACCCCTACTTAAACAAACCATTTTTTAGCCGAAAATATACTTAAACAGACTTTCAATTAAACTCTTATCCTCTTCTAAGTGTGAGTTAATAGATTAAGGATGCATTTGAAGAAGAATAGTGATTTGGATCTCGGATAAAAAAATTTATGATTTGGTTAGCTTCGTTGGGTAATTTATGACTTAGGAGCGTGATCGGAATGCATTTTGGAAATCCGTGGAGGGATTTGGCTTGAACTGCCAAAGTTAGTAATTTGGCGAATCCAGTTGATAAGTGAGATTTTGATCTGAGGGTCGGAATGAAATTTCGAGAGTTTTTGTAGCTTCGTTATGTCATTTGTGATGTGTGTGAAAAATTTCAGGTCATTCGGATGTCGTTTGGTAGGGTTTTTGATCGAAAGAGTAATTCGGAAGTTTTAGAACTCTTAGGCTTGAATCCGAGGGTGATTCGATGTTTTGACGTTGTTTTGAGCGTTCCGAAGGTTGGAACAAGTTTGAATTTTGTTATGGGGTATGTTGGCATGTTTGTCGGGGTCCCATGAGGCTCGGATAAGTTTTGGAAGAGTTTTTGAAAGATTTTTGGTGTTTTGATTATAAGTTTGTAATGATCCAAAGGTCTATTTTTAGTTCTAGAGATCAAAATTTGATTTTTAGAATTTCAAAATTTTGATAATGAATTATAGGAGTGATCTGGAAAGTTTGGTCTAATTTCATCAAGTCGCGATTGAGTTTTTGACGCGAATTATGAGTTAATTGTTTAACGAGTGAAATGGATATCGCACTGAGCAAACGAGCTCCGAATTGAGTTTTGATTGAAGGACTATGTTCGTATCATTATTTTTGACTCATAGGAACAAGAATCATCGAATTCCAAGTTTGTATGATGGAGTTAGAGCCTTTTTAGTGAAATTAAAGTTTACTGGTGCATCAGATCTGGTGTGCACCTTTTAGCGACCAGACATGGCACTTTTAGCGACCGGATCTAGCTTTTAACGTCCAGAATAGGCTTAATAAAGGTGCTGCATTTTCTGCTCAGTTTTGACCTTTTTTTGGTGAAAGAACACGGCTTAGGGCAATGTTTTAGCAAGAAATCATGGGAAATCTTGAAGTAAGTCACTTGTAATTATTTTTACTCCATAATATTGAATTATCATCGAACAATCCGACTAGATTACATGATTTTGAGGTGTAAATTGGGGAAGGAATTTAAAAATAAGATTTGAAGATTTGGATGCTGAATCGTTATCGGAATTTAGTAATGTTGGTATGGTTGGACTCGTGGTTAAATGGGTTATCGGATTTTGTGGGTTTCATCGAATTTCGAAGCGTGGGCACGGGGGGCGGGTTTGAGCAATTTCAGGATTTTAATGTTAAATTGGATATTGTCAAGTGGGTTTCATTTTCTTAGCATATTTTAATTATTGTGACTATATTTGGAGCATCCGGAGGTCGATTCATGCGGATCGAGGTAAGTAATGATTGTAAATACTGTCCTGAGGGTTTGAAACCTCGGATTACACATCGTGGTGTTACTTTGAGGTGACACACACGTTAGATGACAAGCGTGAAGTTGTGCACCTTTGGGGATTGTGACTCGATCCGTCCCGTATGGCTGTTAAGTCGCGTATTTGTCTCAATCTTATGATAGTTCATATTTTAGATATTGATATTATATTTTTAGTTGTATGCCATGTTTGGGGCCTTATGCCGACCTTTTGAGACCCTTAGGAGCATTTTTGACTATTTTTTCTCACTCTATGTGTTTGATAGCATATCCTCAATCATGTTTTACCTGTTTATTGTTTAAAATATGGTTTTATCACTATATTCTTAAAATGAGAAAACTATTTTGGGTTGAGTTCCCTATTTTACTGATGGTCCGAGTGATCGTGAGATGATGACTAATATAGACCGAGGGTCTGATTGTGAGATTGATGACTGAGATAAACCGAGAGTCCGATGATGAGGTTAATGACCGAGAGAGGCCGAGGGCCTAGTTGTGAGAATTATATATCTATGGATCGGGTTGCACGCCGCAGCAATGTGTGTGTGTGTGTGTGTATATATATATATATATATATATATATATATATATATATATATATATATATATATATATATATATATATATATATATATATATATATATATATATATATATATATATATGTTATGGATTGGGCTGCACGCCGCAATAATATATTTACATGGATTGAGCTGCACGCCGCAGCAGTATATTATTATTGGATCGGGTTGCACGCCGGAGTAGCATATTTATACGGATCGGACTGCACGCCACAGTAGTATAGCGCTTGGGCTGTAGGAGCACCTCTAGAATCTGCACACCCCAGTGAGCACAATCGACTATTATTATTGGATCGGGTTGCATGCCGCAGTGATATGCGGATCGGACTGCACGCCACAATGGTTATTATATGGTACCTATTAAGTGTGAATGCTAAGTGCGGGTACTGATTGGTAAGAGTTGAGTCACGAGTGACAGAGAGGCTAGCCCGAGGGCGATAGATATATATACATGCATATGAGTGATGTTTTGCCTGAGAGGCCTATTTAGGGACTTATTGATTTCACTCCTATTTAAAATGAGTGTCTATCGAATATGTTGATTTATCGACTATTTTCACTCATCTTTATATTGAGCCTCTATCGGAAAGTTACACAAATGTTTTAAAATAACTTTTATTTTGAACTGGGTTTATGAGATGTTCACAAATGAATCACTGATTTGACATTGGTTATTTTCACTGAAATTTTCAAGTTATGAAGTGTTTATGATTACTATTTTGCCCTAGGGACAGTTTTTACGAACTTTGTTTTTCCCGAGTGGTCGATTAGGAATTTAAATCTCTATTATTATTGAAAGTGGTATTGAACCCCTACTGGAACTGTTGGAAGGTATTTCAAAATGACTTTTATTAAATGCTGGATTTTGAAAGGGAAGACTGGCTTGTACTCTGATTTGGAAGCCTGTTGTGCTCATTGAGTTTAACATAAATGTAGATTCATTGTTTCCTACTGCTCAGACTTTATTTACTCTTATTACCTACTGGATTGGAGTAATCATATTACTCCCTTCACCTCGTGTGCAGATTCAGGTATTTCGGAACCCGGTAGCGGGTGTTGGTTGCTCAGATGCGGAGTCTTCAGAGTTAGCAAGGTGACTACACGACGTTTGTGGCACCGCTTCCTCCACCTTATTGCTATTACTGTATTTAGTATATTTTTAAACTTTTATTGTATTCAGACCTTGATAGTTGCTCATGACTAGTGACACCCCGATGTCGAGCTTGTATTTTTATTTCGCACTATTATTTCACAATTTTATCATGAAATATGGTTTAATTAAAGGGTAAAAATGACTCTTAATGCTTAAAGGGTTATTGTGAGTGTTGGGTCGGTTGGCCTTGTCTTCATCAGAGGCGCCATCACGACCGGGCCGGTTTGGGATCGTGACAAGTTGGTATTAGAGCCTAGGTCACATAGGTTTCACGAGTCATAAGCAGGTTTAGTAGAGTCTCACGGATCGGTACAGAGACATCTATATATATTCTCAAGATGCTGTAGAACCTTTAGGAAAAGAACTTCACATTTTTGGAATTATTTTCGTGCGTCCTTGATTCAGCTTGAAAAGTAACTCTTTGAATTCCTTCCACGCATTCGTATGCACGCATGAGCGCTCAATATTAGATGTGCCTTGATGTCTTGTGATTTCTCGATCGAGGGGAGAGATATGATCTCTATGAGTTGATGTTGGACCAGTCTGAAGGACTTGAGGCCAGATCTATGCCTATGGCTTGAGCACCGAGGTGCTGATTGTCTGAGCAAGTGTTTTGAACTTACACGTTCGTAGTGCCCTATTGGTAGAATCAGTGACCAGATAGCTACGTGATGAGTATGTTATGACTTGCTCTCACCAATCCTTCTATTATCAAGCTCAGTTATTACAAGCCAAGCAGAGGCATATCCCTCAAATTCAGTCACCACCATTTGAACTTTTTTCTCCTTAGAGTAGTTATGAACTCTGTAAATCCTTTCCATATTTGCTTCCCACTCCAAGTATGCATCTGTGTTAGTTGTTCCCTCAAAGAAAGGAATTGCCATCTTAATGTTACTTAAGTTTCTATCAACTCCTTCATCTCAGTTGTGTTGATTTCACTGTGGCATCCCATATCGTCTACCCTGCCTAGGTCGTCTCCAACTGCCTCTAAATCCTTGATGACCATAATCAATATAGTCATCAAATTTTTCATCTTCAAATTCTTCATATGGGCCATATTGTGGAGGTACCCTAACTTGTGGTGGATTCCTCCTTGCATTTTGAGGTGGACCTTGATGTACTGCTGGTGTCGGAGCTACTAGTAGTGTCTAATTAACTCTCCGCTAGTTTTCGACCAGAAAAGTTAGATGTTGTATCTGTTGCATTATAGTTTGCAACATCTCATTAGTTCCTTCAACCTGAGTTGGTGCTTTAGTGCCACTGGTACTATCCTCAATGCCGGACATTCTCTTACAATTATGAATTCTCACGTTTCACTCGTATATATTCTCTGCCCCACTCCTTGAAAATCCTCAAAGCTCGAGATCAACTCACAAATCACCTATCTAACAATGAGTTTTCTTGAAAGTAATTTAAGAGTGGAGTTTATGTACGTAATCAAGAACGGAATATTAAAAACAAAGGACATGATCCAAGAAATTTCTGCAAAAATAACGAGGAAAGAACAAACGAATTGGCATGAAAGAAATAGTTTGTTTCCAATATTAAGAACGATATAATGCAAACTAGCACTAGTTCGTTCTTAGAAAGAATCTCCAATGAATCTTTCTGTCACACCTTCTTTTGGCGCGCATCGACGTGGGCGCGAGGGAGTTATAAAGGACAATCGAAATAGGATTTATTTATTAATTCACAGTCACCACTTGGGAGATTTATCGTGTCCCAAGTCACCGGTTTGAATCCCGAATTGAGGAAAAAGATTGACTCTGTTAAACAGTCTACGTACCAGAAATCTGGATAAGGAATTCTGTTAACCCGGGAGAAGGTGTTAGGCATTCCCGAGTTCCGTGGTTCTAGCACGGTCACTCAACTGTTATATTCGGCTTGAATTATCTGGTTTTTAACAAATATGAACTAATGTGCAAATTACTACTTCGAACCGTTTTTTATCGTTTTAGAAGAAAATTATAATATCATGAGAACACATCTTGAATTTCGTCACATAAATGTGTCCGCAATTTTTGATGTATTCCAACTTCATTGGGATTTGGATTGGAGTCCCATAAATGTGTACCCGAGTTTAGGGAGATAATTTTATTAAGTATAGGCCTAAAGATGCTAGCGCATTATTATTTTGGGAATACCGTGAAATTCGCTAAACGGTATGTCCCGAAGTCTAAGCATTTTTAACACATGTACATTTAGGAAGGTCACCTAATTTTATGTTGAAGCCTGTCTTATTTTTTCAAAAATAAATAAATCTAAAATGACTATATATTATTTTATTTACCTCTACATATACAAAAACAAATCCTAATTAAACAAATATTTGTAAGTGCAAACTTTTATTGATTAATACCTCGTTTCATGCCATATTTTATAAATAAGCATTATTAAAACCTGAAATGACAAATAGCATAAAATATATATATCAAAATAAACTAACTAATTAATTTAAACTAATTTTTTTTAGAACTAAAGAAAAACCACTCAGGAATGTCATTAACTAGATTAAACACTGGCATACATATTGCCTAATAAAATTTAATACAGAAGAATCGGTTAAACAATTAAATACATAATCCAATTATATATATATATATATATATATATATATATATATATATATATATATATATATATATATATATATAGATAGATATATGCTAAGCCTACATTCGCAATTATACTAACACGTTGTTAATAATAGTTAAAGCCGCGAATGAACTAATTGAAAATGTTTGTTAACCTTGCTTTTTAATAAAACTAAAACTAATTAATAAACCGCAACATATTTTTATTAATAAGAAAATTTTTGATCGAAATTGCGCGAACGCATATTCCAAATTAATATTTTTTTAGAAAAGAAAAATTTTACAATTACATTACGCGAAACGTATATATAATCGTAATATTAATCTAAATCGATCGTGAAGCGAAGCTACGAACATATACCGATTTGTTAGATCTAAATTATGAGTCTAATACGAGGGTCATGCATTTTTTAGGATTTTTATTTGCATGGCATGCCTCGAAATCTAAGGATTAATTCATAATAAAAAGAGGTCCTGCAATTTGTCATTTTTTTATTTTTATTTTTGGTATGGTGTACCTCAGATTCTAATTTTAAGGTTTCTACTCAACTAAAGTAACCTATGGTGTTCATAATTATTCCTAAATTTTAAGATTATAACCAAGTTGGGTTTATGAACAAATATTATTAGGAAATAAGTGAGTTAACTAACATGATTTATTACATGATCCAAATTCCTTATGGTTCGAAACACACCTTATAGCACGTAACATTCTTTTACCAATTTAAAACAAATAGTATTCATAAGGCTAAAGTCCACAAAACATTAAATAGTGTATAAAGTGATGAGAACTTATAGTACAAACATTCAAGCATTGCAAATTGAAAAGGCTTTGATGAAAGCTAATAAACTACTAAACTAAAGTAAAGCCGGAAGTTTATGAAAATTAGTGGGGAGTACATAAAGTAATTTATTTATGGAAAAAAGAAAATAAGCTAGCTTATTAAAAGGAAAGATGGACCAGCTATGTCGTAGTCCTAGAAGAAAAGGAAAAATTGGTTCATATGTATTGTTGGTTTGCCTACCAATAAAAAATTACCTACTTCACTATGTGTCTTATACATCAAAGATGTCTTTATCAAAATCACAAATGAAATCAAACAAACTTATTATATTTAATAATATACGAACCTCATGAAACTAAACAGAGTAAATTGAACTCATGCCTTTAAAATACCGAATCATGCAAAGCCATCAATATATTAAACAACAAGATAAAGGTAGAACACCATGAAAAATGAAGACCTCATTGTAGAGCCAGAATGCCACTTCTGTTTTACATTAGGTTAGTCCCCAAAACATTTGATCAAAAGTAAAATCATATCCTCGACAAGAAGTTTATACTCGAACTCAGATTTTAGCTATAATGCATTAGAGACATCGATACAACTCAAACAGATTTTACCTTAAAAAATCAGCTAGTCACAAATCAAGGATAAATTTCACAAATGGTCATATAACTATGACATTTTTTCACTAAAGTCATATAACTTTCTTTTCTCACACAAAAATCATAAAACTTTCACTTCTTTACTCAAAAAATCCTAGCTACCGGCTAAGACAATCCTTCGGTCATTTTTTGAATTTTTTTTTTCACTTTTTTCATTTTTTTTAAATTAAAAATATTTTTTCTTTAAAATAAAAACTGAAAAACTAAGATAAAACTAAATTCTTTAAAAAAACTGAAAAAAAATATATTTTTCAAAAATGAAAATATTTTGTTGAAAATATTTTTTTCAGCTTTTAAAAAATAAAAACATTTTATTAAAAATATTTTTTCGAGTTTTTACAAAATAAATGCTTTAAAAAAACTGAAAACATTTTTTTTTGTAAAAATTGAATTTTTTTTTGTAAAAATTGAAAAAAAAACTTTACTAAATTAGTGGACTATTGTTGCATTAGTTTAAAAAACGAAAAATATTTTGCATTTCTTGAAAATGTATCTTTGTTGGACTTTATTTAGTTTGCAAAAAATAAAAATATTTTGTTGAAAATATTTTTTTCAGCTTTTAAAAAATGAAAATATTTTATTAAAAATATTTTTTCTAGTTTTTACAAAAGTAATGCTTTAAAAAAACTAATAGTCCACTAATTTAGTAAAGTTTTTTTTTTCAATTTTTACAAAAAAAAATGTTTTTCAGTTTTTTTAAAGCATTTATTTTGTAAAAACTAGAATAAATATTTTTAATAGAATATTTTTATTTTTTAAAAGCTGAAAAAAATATTTTCAACAAAATATTTTCATTTTTGAAAAATATTTTTTTTCAGTTGTTTTAAAGAATTTAGTTTTATCTTAGTTTTTCAGTTTTTATTTTAAAGAAAAAATATTTTTAATTTAAAAAAAATGAAAAAAGTGAAAAACAAAAAATCAAAAAATGACCGAAGGATTGTCTTAGCCGGTAGCTAGGATTTTTTGAGTAAAGAAGTGAAAGTTTTATGATTTTTGTGTGAGAAAAGAAAGTTATATGACTTTAGTGAAAAAATGTCATAGTTATATGACCATTTGTGAAATTTACCCCACAAATCAATAAGAAACTAAATTCGAACTCACTAATTTAAAAATGAACTAAGTACACAAGCTACTTAACGCTCAAACTTCAACCAAACCAACAAAAAGGATTGAACAAGCAGGCTTGAATCTTTAAGATCATGAATCTGTTTCAGTGCTTCAAATTACAATCTGACACATCAAAGTAAGTCGAAGAAGTGTACCTGGATATGAAAGTATAGAAGAGGAAGATCAGTGCAACAGTAGCGGTACAAGCAATCAAACAGTAGGTTCAACAGCACAACTTCCACAGTACCAAACCAATTCAAACCAAGAGAACAAATTTTGAAGTAAAGAAACCAAAAATGAAACTTTGGAGCAAATTCCAGCAACAAAAAATAGGCAGCAACACTACAAAAACAACTCGGTTCACGCCAAATTGCATCAATAGGAATACCAAATGCAAATCCGTAAGTAAAAAAATAACAAGCAGTACTGCCACACAATTTCTGATTTGAAAACACTCCAAGAAGAGGAAGCTTGAAGCTTTAATAAGATAGTAGTTGCTCGCAAAAGACCTCGCTTCAGTTTTAACTCTCAGCTCTCTTAAAATTCAGTTTGTTGCTAGTATCTCTGTGTGTGTGTTTTCAGTGTATTTTCCAGTGTCTTTTTAGTGTGTAATCTCACCCTCTTATATAATGAAAAACAACATCAGCCCTCTTTTAATTAAATTCCTAATTCTGTCCAATTTCAGCCCTTAAAGTCCAACTAGTACCTCTTTTTCAACCCTAAAAATATCTACCCCTTAATTAATACTATAAATGTACTCCCTACTCAAAACTAGCCACCTCCTAACAGCAGCCCCTACTAACTGACTGTTTAATTAACAGCATAGAGAAATTTACAAGCTTCACATTAATCAGAGAACATTGTGAACCAAAAGACAACACCCCCCCCCCCCCCAATGGCATCCCAGAAAGAAAAATGTATAACTTAGCAGACTATTGAAATAATATAACCACTTAAATCAACTCAAGGTAACTAAATAAAATTAATCATTAAAAGTGCTACACCAAATGACTACACTGATGATAGCACATAAGAGATGAAGAACTACCATTGGAACATTTAGCATCAACAGAAACATATAAACCAAAGAGCGACCAAAGTATTGTTAATTGTTACCAGCTCCAAACCAATCATACACACTGGTGTTTTAGAATTAATAGACATGTATGGTCATAATCAAAATTATCACGAATTTGAACTTTGTTATTGATTCCAACTATTATAAAACAAGAACTTGAGAAAATTCTCACTTCGAATAGCGAGAATTAACAACACCATTAATCTAAGACCTAACTTAACACTGAACAGATAGAAGAAAAGAGATGGAACGGAAATCACAAAGATTTCAAACAAAGAAAGAAAAAAAAATCAAAACAGAGAAAGAGTAAGAGGGGAATAAATGTAAAAAGTAAAACAATCAAATAAGAATAACAAAAGAAGGGATGATTGAGGGATACCCGGCAATCCGACGAACCAAAAACTTGAACAGTCCTCTTCTCTTTGCTTTGGACTGAAATAGACCTTAATCGTGTGTTTCCAATAACAGAAACATACGACTAAAGTCAATTTTAGTCCGAATATCCTTGCAGGCCGTTAGATTCTCAAAACTAGGGTTTTTTGAAAAAAAGAAGAAAAATTAAGATTCGAAGAGACGGACTAACATTTGACGGCGGGTAATTGGGGATCTAAGATGGGGAGGTTGAGAGGGTGTTATGGTGTAAAGTTCGAGTGGTTTGGGGTAAGTTTGGTTTTCCGGCGAAACTTCAATTCGTTATTTGAAGGTCTCGGTGGTGATTTGAAGAAAAATGAAGGGCGGATTTGAAGAGAGGGAGGTGAGGAGGTTCTATGGTGTGAATTTAGGGGTGTTTGGCCACCGTCCGCCGCCGTGGGCGATTTCAGGCAGCGGAGGACGGCGGCATAAGGCGGGGTCATGCGGAATTAGGGTTTGGTCTCGTTTAGAGACGAGTGGGGTGAAGGCTTGTGGGGGCGAGATCTGTTTGGGGGTTATATATACGTGCCAGTGGATTCAATCCAGGCCATTGGATCTGATTAGATCAACGGCTTGGATCAATTTCTACGGGGGAAACGACGTCGTTCGGGGGTTGATGGGGTGGACCGGCATGTGAACGGATCGGTTTATTAAAAACGAGTAAGGGCGATGGGAATTCAGTCGTTGGATCAGGAAGGGATTTACGGTCGAGATCTATTGGTATTGAAATTACGTAGTTTCATTGCTATACTACGCCGTTTCAATAGTCTCAGAGACAAGGTTATTTGGACTGGGTTGAATCCCTTTTTGGGCCTGGATTTGGCCAAATTCTGGATGGCCCAGTCCCATTTTCTCTTCATTTCAAATTCTTTTTCTCTTCTCTTTTTTTTTTTTAATTTAATTTCCTAATTTATTAAAGACAAAATTCTAAATAATATTACAAAAATCAAATTAACTTGTAAAAATGTTAAATAACTTCTAATAACAATTCACACATTAAATATCAATCAAAATTATAAATTACACAACTTTGACTAAAATATTAAAATGTAAAATATACCTTTTGATTTTAAATCTTTATAAAAGTAGAATTAAATCCTAAATGCAAATGCGATATATATATATATATATATATATATATATATATATATATATATATATATATATATATATATATATATATATATATACATATATATTTTATTTTTTTATTAATTTAAACAACAAAAACACGCACACACGGACGTAAACACTCACAAAATATCATGAGAAACTCACAAATATGTACATAATAAAATAAAATAACTTTGATTTTGATTTCTTTGGGAGTAGTTCGTGTGAGGCAAAAATCACGTGCTCACACTTTCTTAACGAAAAGTAGTCTTTCCCCATCAATTAACAAGAACACTTCAATAATAATTTTTTTTTAAACTCAAGAATAATTTTTATTTTTGTTTTTGTAAGCAACTCGACGAGGGTTCAGTCGAAAATAACTACACGTTTTTTACTAATTCGGATCTTGATTTATTACTGGAAAATGTGAATTTGTTTGAACAATATCCGAGTCTTCGCTCTAATACCAACTGATATGAAACAAGATAAACGAAACACCGGAGTATGAAAATAATAATAATGAAAGAAAAATAGTGATAGGTGTGATTAAGATAATCAAAAGTAGTCAGAATAATAAAATATAAAAGAAAATCTAGAACGCTAGGTGAACGTCTCAAGCAATAATTGGAAAACTATTCGATCGCCTCCCAAGAACGACAAATTAGAACTCTAGATATAAAGAAAGGGAGAAGAAGTTTACACTCAAGACCCTCAAGTCTTGAAAACCGGTAATCCAAAGTCGAACTCAAACCAAGAGATTCCAAATCTCTCTCGAGAGTTTTCTTGTGTCAAAATATGCTAAGTTCCTAATGAAATAACCTAGGGTGTTATAAATACACAATGGGTAAAATAGGAAAAGTTTCTAAGTTAATGTCCCAAAAAAACTTGTCAGGCCAAACCGTACCCTCAACTGTAACTCCAACCATGATGCACAACTGAACCGTAATAAATTCCAAAAGCTTATTTTCTTCAGTTCTTCAAGCCCCTCTTGAACTGTAGCCAACGGTTGGTGAAACCGTGTCACACAGTTTGACTTAGGGTCTTGATTCTTCAATTCTCAAAATTCCAAACATAGTATCATCTGCATGAGTCCTCCAAGTCACTCTTCAAACGTCTTTTAGTCATTTGTTGAAGACTATGAGCTCCTCAGTATGTGTCCCTCGCGCGTTCATGGACTTAGAGCAAGTCAAAGGTCTACTAGATAATTTGGAGTCATATGCAATTTTCTCCACTTAGGCCTCGTTTGTTTGCACTTAATGGAGGTCTGAATCTAAATCATTCAGATCTTAGATATTAAGTGCGTTTGTTTTTAAACTCTGAATCTTAATTATTTAGAGCTTAATCATTAAGTGTGTTTGTTTTTTTTACTTCACAACCACTTAATGGGTCTGAATATGTCTGTATGATTAAGATCTATAACTGAGACTTAATTTCATTAAGATGCTATCACATTTTTTATTATTAACTGCTGCCACCGTCAATCATTATCAACTACCACCATGCCACCATCATCATCATACTCAACCACCCCCGCCGCCACCCCCTAACCACCACCACCACCACCACCACCACGCTACTGTCATCCTCAATCATAGCATCCATTATCGACAATCCCCACCACTCTGACCACCATCATTCTCATCCACAATCAACATTCATCTGCCTCAACTACCACAACTGACCACATCATCACCATCAATAACCACAATCGACACTGCCTATCATTACAACTTACCACCACCCATCCATCACCTTCCTCAATCACAACTACTACCACCACCTACCACCACCATCCTCAATCATAATCTCCACCCCTACCAATCACTACTAGCTACTAGCATAAACCACTATCATCAACCAAAACTACCACTAACCACAACCTCTAGTTGACATTCACCTGTTAGTCATCACCACAACAACTATCATATTATAAAAAATTATATATTTTATTGATAGAATATTAGATTCGTTAGTATTTCATTTGAATTTTATGTTTATTAATTTTCAAGTATAGAAAAATTTTATACATTCAGATGTTAAAATCAAACAGTCTTAATTATTCCTATTCAGATGTTAATACACATCTTAATATATTCAGATGTGTATTCAGATTCAGATGTCTTAATCTTAATACACATCTTGATATTCAGATGTGTATTCAGATTCGGACGTCTTAATCTTAAAAAAAACAAATGAGGCCGCCTGGGCTATCTAGGAACGTATCAAATGATATCTAAGGAACAAAAAGAGGAAAAATAATAAAATTAGCTTAAAAATAAATAATAAGACTTATTTAAATTTGATATGAGAAGATTGTTTGAATTATGAGAAATGTTCAAACGAAGAAATTCAAAGCAAACTCATATAAATTTAATAAATGCAATAAATTTCTAATGAATATCATTTTATAATTTAAAACACAAAATATTATGTTAAACATAACATATAAAAAAGAAAATTTAAATAATAATTATACATACTACTAAAATTGTAATTAGTCAAAACAATACTAATATTAATTCATGAAACGCTTCACCCATGATAATTACTCAGTTAGAACATTAGAAAAATTATTAAGTTTAAGTGCTGGGTCTCTACATTTATAAAGGCAGGAACTATTAGTTTATTGAAGGAAAGAAAAGGATAAACAAAGATTTACGAAAGTATACGTCATTTGCAAATAACAAAATGAACAAATAATATAATAGTCTACTAAATAAGACCTGATTTTTACTGTAAAAAAAGTAAGTGTATGCTTAAGTCTAAAATATAGGAGTAGTATTTGGTAATGATACGATGTTAATCATTTTCAGACTTATAAATCAAATTACTAAAGCTAGAATTTATTAGAAAATTTGCTGGAGAAAAATTGATCATCCCAATAATTCATAATATGACTCACCCGAGTCAAAATATCTTCTAGATCCAATAGAATATAATTTTTTATCGGATTAGTCTGTTGTCATTATTAAAAGTCAAGACGAATAACTATTTCATATGGCCTATTTTTAAATACACGTGTGTTTATAAATGCACCTTTTTATAATCTTCATCACGAGTTACAAGTGGAAAGTATTGAAGCTTTTAATGATGATGATGAAGAATAAATAACAAATAAAGTTAGGAAACTAGTAAACAAAAAAGGTTTTACATTCATTTGGAATTATGTTATATTTTGTAGCTCAAATTATATAATTATGATGTCTGAGTTTCATTCAAAAGTTAATCGATAATTATATAACTCTTTTAATTTAATACATAAAAATTTATTGTTGGGTACTTGCAGTAGATAAGAAGTTTAATTTTGTAAAATCATATGATATAGTTTGCTCAACAAATTATATCATGTTTTGATATGATTAATAATATTTAATAATGTTCGCACATTGTAGGAGTAATCTACTGTAATTTCTTTTAAAAAACCTGGACTCTTAAGAGCCACTTTAGTGGTTAGCAGCAGGCTAGGACCTGACCTCTCTAATTCAAAGGAAGAAATTCAAAAATTGACAGATTTACCATACTGGCAGTTGAAAATAGCCAAGTTTTAAATGTCATCGAAATTTAAATTTGAGCAAAATCACTGTTCAAAATTCAAAAAAATACGCCCGCAAATTTTACGGGAGTTCCAGCATAAATATGCTTGAACTCCCGTAAATTTTACGGGAGTTCCAGGATAACTATGCTGGAACTCCCGCAAATTTTACTGGAGTTCAAGTATAATTATACTGGAACTCCTACAAATTTTATGGGAGTTCCAGCAGTATAATTGTCCAATATAATATACTGGAGTTTGAAGCACTAGTGCTCCAGTCTCCCGCAAATTTACAGGAGTTAGCAAAGTATACCGGTCCAACATAATATACTGGAGTTCGTACATAAATACACCAGAACTCCCGTATATTATATTGGACCGATCCCTATTCCAACAAAATAATAGCTATTTTTCATTGAACGTAAACAGTGGCTATTTTTCATTGACCAGTGTGAAAACTGACTATATCATAAAATTTTAACTAATTCAAATCTAGCTTGAGCCGGCCCATTATGAAGGGGACCAAACCGGAATTGGGGCCCAGGCTTGCTAGCCCAAGTAAAAGTAGATTGGTACTGGGCTGATCATGCTCCCTTATCAGGAGGAGCAAAGAACATAAGTAGACAATATTTAAGAAAATTAATAGAATCATGGCAGTAATAAGTAATTAACAAAATAGCATCTAAGTAATTAACAAAAGTAGCACATAATTAATGTCAATCCTTACAAAACCGTAACGTTTTTTGCTTATTTGTAGGTACTAATTATCTTTTCAAGTTGTTTTTGTCTATTTGTAGTGATTTCTCTTTTAACATTCATCTTTTTTTTTTCTATTTAGACTCTCTTATTTTTCATAAGAGAAATTATGCATATTCATTCAATATTATAGAAGTCAAGTTACTAACATACTAATTCTCCTATATTCTGACCTTTTATTTTTCTTTTAATTTTGTATTTAGGTGAAATAAATTAATATAATATTTACATAATATTCATAGTATAATTTACATTATATTCTTTTATACAAATATATATTGTTGGAATCTGAATTTATATATAGTATTCATGGTATGGTTTCAGTTAATAAAGATTTATTTTATTGAACGAATATTAAAATTATATAAAACTTTTACAATATAATATATTATAAACATAGTAAATCTATATTTTGCTGGAAAAAAATTGTCCTAACATAAAAACAAAATATTGAAAAGAACTATCAGAAATCCCCTTTGTATAAATATACTTTAGAGGTATAACTTCATTATAAAATATCGTATAAATAAGATATGTTTTTAATTCAAATGTTGTTATATAATATTTTGGGATATTACAAGTATAAGTATATATAAATGTTTATACTTAAAATGTCATATTATATAACAAATATGTTGTTTAAAATATTCGAAAAAATTTGCCATACGGAAGAGCAATGACAACATATTAGAATTTTTTTTATTCTTGAACGCTTGATCGTTTAGCAATTGATGATACTATGTATAATAAATCAAATTATATATCATTGAAGAATAAAAAGTGTATGGAGAAAGAAATATTTTGTTTAATTCTTGCGTTGTTAATTTAGTATTGGGAAGGACTTCTATTGAAATAAGGGAAGAAATAAATAAAAGAAAATTTGGCAAATAAACATAATCCCTTGTTTTAAGGAGGAGTTAGAAAACAAATACGTTATTAAATGCTACTACTTTATTTATATGTGCTGCATTTGTAATAAAATATGCTATTATTGGAATAATCCAATTATAGTAACATTAATATAAATACAACTTTATAAGAGCCCAACAATGTAAAAATCTCTATCAGGAGGGGTTTACTTATAGGAATTATATCTCAACTTTATTTTTTTTCTTTGTGTATATCAAAATATATATCTTCTTTATATATCTAAAATATGAAAATGGTAAATATAATTATTTTATTTCTATCCAAGTGCATAAATAAGTGTACTTTATGTATATTATAGTGTATAACATATCATATAATCTATATACTAAAATTATAAATCATAACTTTATGTTGTTCTTTATACATATATAAAATATGTGTGTGTATATATATATATATATATATATATTAAAATGTACATAAATATGCATTTATTTAAACTAAAAATAAATAATATGTATATAATTTATGTATAGTATACGTATAACCGAGTACAACTTATATATACCAACTTGAAAAGAAGTAACAAATGAACTCTGTTAAGTGTCAATTGAATACTTGTAAGTTTTGTACGTGCAATATGAGTAAGAATAGATTAATACTCCCTCTGTTTCAATTTATGTGAACTTATTTGACTGGGCACGGAGTTTAAGAAAAGAGAGAAGACTTTTGATCTTGTGGTGTAAAATGAGGCACCTTTATTTTGTGTGGCTATAAATCATTGCATAAAGGTAAATTGTTTCCAAATAAGCAAAATGATCATTCTTTTTGGCACGGACTAAAAAGAAAATAGGTTCACATAAATTGAAACGGATGGAGTATATTTTTCTAATAATACAATCTCTTTTATTAGATATCTTCCACTGGGTTACACAACTGCTGAAATTGAGCTTCACTGACCACGTGTAATCTCACTTTTTATTTGAGAAAGGGACACAAGAACTAAGATGAAGATATTAGACACAAGAAAAGCTCTAAAATAATTATTATTTTCTGTAAACTTAAATACATCAACGTCAAGATTGTGCACTAAGGTAAGTAATATCCATTTGAGCTCTAAAATCCAACATTTTGAAATGATTTACTGAATTGCGAAAACCATTGTCTAATTCCACAAGAAACTCTATTCTATTAAAATATAAACATTCAAGTCACTTGTAAGACAAAATTGTTGTCATATATAGCTATAGTTAATTTGTAGCGTGAAATACCTGATGTTATGTCATATAAATAAGGGCGGGGCTAGTGTGTTGCCAATTCACCTAAACTCAATATATTTTAATAAATATATTTAATATGTATAAATTAATTTAGAACTTAATAGCTTGAAATAACTAAAATCTTGAATCCATAAGCTTCGAAATGAAGAAGGCATTTGGCGTAAATGGTAAAGTTGATGTCACATAGCGAGGAGGTCATAAGTCCGAGTAGTAGAAACAGCCTTGTGATCTGGATATTCTCCGGATCCCGCGCATAGCGATAATTTAATACACCGTGACCGAACTGCCTTTTCATAAGCTTCAAATTATGGTTGCCCCTAGAAGTAGCAAAATTGTTAAAAGAAAACAGTTACTCACCCATATTATCCATTAAAAATGGGTTGGAGAACGAACAATTTTAAAACGAGTCGAATACGGATAAAGAACCATATTATCCACTTAGAAAATAGTTAACCAAATGGATAACTAATGTGTTTAACTTTATATTTGTAAAGCCTCAAATTGGAGTTCCTCAAGTTTGGAAGACTTGGAATTCTTTCATAAGTGATCATATTTAAGAAGCCATGGACAATATAGATATCCATATTATCCGCCGGATAATACTATTTTTTATTTGTCTCAAATACGGGCAGATCGAATAATTTATCTGTTTTTTAAATTATCCATTTTGATCCGCTCATATCCGACCCGACCAGCCCGTTTACCACTACTAGCTGCCCCACGAACTTTTTATGACCCTACCATGCCTAAAGTTTGACTATACTCAATGCACACGTCAAGGTGACAGGATTAGGTATCAAATAATTCAACTGAGCCTACAATTAGACTAAATATAATTATGTATAAAGCATGAGATAATCTTCAAAAAAATAGCAACACTAAGCAAGAAATGGCTCTCATTTCTATAATGGCCTCAATAGGTTACTTTGAGATATTTGTTGCAATCTTTTGCTTTTTTGTGTTTTGTGCTTTAGGGGATAGAAATGGCCTACCATGTAATTGGCCATTTCTTGGAATGTTTCCAGGCCTTCTTTACCATGTAAATAGAATTCATGAAAGGTGTTTTGAAGTATTTTCAAGAACTGGGGGTACTTATTTACTAAAAGGTCCTTGGTTTGCAAATATGGACATTCTTGGCACAGTAGATCCAGCAAATGTGCACTATATAATGAGTGCAAATTTTGAGAATTTTCCAAAAGGGGAAGAGTTTAAAAAGATTTTTGATGTTTTGGGAGATGGAATTTTCAATTCTGACTTGGATTTATGGAAGAGTCAGAGGAAAATTACTAGGAGTTTGATCACTCATCAAAGGTTTCATAATTGTTTGGTGAAAACTAGTTGGGACAAGATTGAAAATGGACTTATTCCTGTCCTTGAATTAGTGGCTAGAGAAAGTAAAATTGTTGATTTGCAAGATGTTTTTCAAAGGTTCACTTTTGATACAACATGTCAATTGGTCACAGGCTTTGATCCTGGTTGTTTATCTTTGGAATTCCCAGATGTTCCCTTTTCAAAAGCAATGGATGAAGCTGAAGAAGTATTATTTATTCGCCATTTATTGCCAGAAATTGTTTGGAAATTGCAAAAATGGCTAGGTTTTGGACATGAGAAGAAATTAAGCAAAGCATGGCATGTTCTTGATCAAGTTATAGGCAAATATATATCGATGAAACGCGACGAATTGAGCAATGGAACAAAACTAAAAGAAGACAATGAAGAGGGTTTTGATCTTTTAACTTCATACATATTGAACGATGGGCTAAATTTTGATGACAAGTCCTTGAGGGATACTATACTAAACCTCATGATCGCAGGACGTGACACGACTAGCTCAGGTCTTACTTGGTTCATTTGGCTTGTTTCAACACACCCTGAGGTGGAAAAGAAGATAAGGGAAGAACTTATGGCAATCATTTCAGTTGCAGAATCTCAAAAATGGAGGCTTTTTAGGGTAAATGAGTTGAAAAATGCGATTTATTTGCATGCAGCATTGTGTGAATCATTGAGATTATATCCACCAGTTCCATTTCAGCACAAGACTCCACGAGAGACAGGTATTCTCCCAAGTGGACACCATGTTCATCCTAATATGAGAGTCATGTTTTCTTTATATGCAATGGGGAGGATGGAATCAATATGGGGTAAGGGTGCTTCAGAATTCAAGCCGGAGAGATGGATTTCGGGTCGTGGCACGATAAAACATGAACCATCTTATAAATTCTTGGCTTTCAATGCAGGGCCAAGGACTTGCTTAGGAAAAGAAGTGGCTTTCACTCAGATGAAAGCTGTGGCTGCTGCTATTATTCATAATTATCAAGTTGAAGTTATCAAGGGACACAAAGTTTACCCTAATGTCTCCATCATTCTCTACATGCAACATGGTTTTAAAGCCAGACTTCAGAATAGATGGACTTAATTTTATGTTTTTACTATATATTCTCTATTTTTATTTGGGGTCTGTTTTTCTATGTAATTAATTAATGTCATCTTCTTGACTACGCAATGTATATTCTAGTTCCCTATCATGTAATTCACTTGTGTTTCAGGTTCAAGTTGTACTAAAACCAAAATAAAATAGAGAAGTTAAAGTAATTAAGTTGTTGTATATGTTGGAGGAATGAAATGATTTTAAATACAAGTCTTAGCCTCTTTTAGTGTAGTTTCCCTTTTATTTGTTTTACTAAAGACTTGGTAAATTCCTGACCAAGACAAACTTTATCAACACATTACTATCACAAAAACAACAAATTCCAGTAAAAATCCCACGAGTAAAAGTTAGAAAGAATAGTGTATACGTAAATCTTGCATTGAGAAGATAAATATTAAAATTTTATCAACATATTAGCTTAATATAAACGTTAAAAGAAATAAAAAATAGTTGCAAATTCTGTTAGGAAATCGATTTCTATGTTATTGATGGGTTTGAACGTACCACCTCAACTGGGATGGTAAGGAGCTCATCAAGTGAGCTAGCAACTACAACAACACTAACGGCCTATTAAAATCTCATTACTGGGGTTTGGTGAGGGTAATGTGTACGCAGACCTTATCCCTACCCCGAAAGAATAGAGAGACTATTTCTGAAAGATCCTCGGCTCAAGAAGACAAAAGGACAAAAGGGGACAATATCAGTAACAACACAAAAATAGTATGAAAAATAGGAACAACATGCAATCGAGAAGAAAGATACAAAGCAAAAGCGAAATAATTTACATACCAGACTAGACTCACAAACTCATGACATAAGGCAAGACTCAGCTACCTCATACCCTACAACCCTAATACTCGACCTCCACGTGTACTAACACCTAATTTAGTACAAAACGTTTTAAAAAAAAAAAGAAAAAGACACCGGCCTTCTACATTCGCCATTGAATACAAGAAATAACTATCGGAAGAATTGCAAATTAAATGAAGTAGTTTCTAACTTAGAAAAAAAAAATTGTAAATTTAAAGAAAACGATGTCCTCAATCCATTGGGGGTTCCTCAAGTTTGGAAGACTAGATATTTTTCAAAAAGTGATCATATTCAAGAAGGCATAGATAATATTATTACTCATATTATCCCTCAGTTAACCTTTTTTTATCCGTATTAAATAGGGACGGGTCGAATAATTTATCCGCTTTTTTCATTACCTATTGTGACCTGTCTCATATCCGACTGACCCCGCACGTTTGTCACCCCAGATATATATAAGCAACTTCTAAAATAGACTTCAGTCCCATTATCGTTTAGCGCCGTGAGAGTTTAAAATATATAGCGTTATATATTTTTACTGCTACAAGAAATCTCCTGTTCTAGTGAAATGTTAATTATATTGTCACCTAACAATCTAACTTAATTATGGTTGAGAAATTAATTGCCAAGAGATGCACAGAACGATTTCGACTTTTCATCTGTCAATGGATTGTCTTAATTATTCTTGAATCGTTAGTAGTTGATTCCTGTAAATTATGGTTTTAATCCAACCGCCAAAGATTAGATCAAATGCTACCTGTATGCCCAAAACTAGAAATGGAGTAAAACACAAAGTATCAAACATCACGTAAAAACAAGTAAATGTTGATAATACTTCCCTTTATATGCATGCAAATATTTAAGGTAATTGCAGGCAATGGTGTGGGATGGTAGAGTAAGGTCATATCCTCGAGGGGTGCCGGAGGTGAGAATGGTGGTGGGGAGGGGCTCAGGGGCTGGGACGAGAGAAAAGGAGGGTAGGGGGAAAGAGGGAGGGTGTACATTGAGAATTGGGTCGCGGAACATAGGCACGCTGACGGGTAAGTCTATTGAGTTGGCCAAGATTCTCCAGAAGAGAAGGTTAATATAGCTTGTGTCCAGGAGACTAGGTGGGCAGGGTCGAACGCGAGGAATGCTGATGGTTATAAGTTGTGGTACTCTGGAGTCATGAGGGGTAAGAATGGAGTGGGTATCTTGGTGGATAGGGATCTTAGAGAGCCTATGGTTGAGGTTAGGAGAGTGAGCGATAGGCTAATGTTTATTAAGTTGATGATTGGTGAGTTCACCCTCAATATAGTTAGCGCTTATGCGCCGCAAGGAGGCTTGGATGAGGAGGTTAAGAGACGCTTTTGGGAGGGCCTGAATGAGATTGTGCGTAGTATTCCACCTACTGAGAGGTTATTTATTGGAGTGATTTTAATGGCCATATCGTGTCGGTTGCGGGTAGTTATGGTGAGGTGCATGGTGGTTTTGGCCTTAGGGATAGGATCGGAGGAGGTACGTCGTTGTTAGACTTTGCTAAGGCTTTCGAGTTGGTGATTGCGAACTCAACTTTTTCGAAGAGGGAGGAGCATCTGGTTACTTTCCGAATTTCAGCGGCAAAGACTCAAATCGATTACCTCCTCCTCAGAAGGTGTGATAGAGGGTTGTGCAAGGATTGCAAGGTTATCCCCGGAGAGACCCTCGCGACTCAGCATAGGCTCTTAGTGATGGACATTAGCATTATAGTGAAAAGGAAGAAGAGGTATTCTCGTGGCTGACCGAGGATTAGATGGGGAGCTTTGACTAAGGATAAAGCCCAGGAATTGGAGGGGCGGTTATCGGCTATGGGAGCTTGGAGGAGTAGTGGAGACGCGAGCACTATGTGGTCAACTACTATGAACTATGTGAGGAAGGCGGCGAGAGGGGTGCTAGGTATATCGAAGGGTTTTTCTTGCAGGCACCAAGGAGACTGGTGGTGGAACGACTTAGTCCAAGGTAAAGTGGAGGTGAAAAAGGTAGCGTATGCGAAGTTGGAAGGGAGCTCAAGAGAGGAGAAGAGGAGAGTGAATAGGGAGAGGTACAAAGTAGCTAGGAAGGAGGTGAAGTGGGCGGTCACGGAGGCTAAGAATGCAGCGTTTAGCTGTCTATACGAAGAATTAGAGAAGAAAGGAGGGGACAGGAAGTTGTTTAGGCTGGCTAAATCAAGGGAGAGAAAGGCCCGAGATATGGATCAAGTGAGGTGCGTCAAAAATGAGGATGATAGAGTTTTGATGGGAGATCCCCAGATTAAGCAGAGATGGCAGACATACTTCCATAGTCTTCCAAATGAGGAGGGGGACCGGGATATAGCGCTAGGGGACTTGGGGCATTCGGAGAGTCTTCGAGATTTTAGGTATTGCATGTGCATTAGGGTTGACAAGGTCGTGGGGTCTTTGCGTGAGATGAGTAGGGGTAGAGCGACAGGGCCAGATGAAATTCCGGTTGAGTTTTAGAAGTATGTGGGTAGAGCAGGATTGAAATGGCTGACCGGGTTGTTCAATGTAATTTTAGGACGAAAATAATGACGGAAGAATGGAGGTCAAGTACAGTGGTTCCGTTGTATAAAAACAAAGGTGATATCCAGTGTTGTAACAATTATAGGGGAATCAAGTTACTTAGCCATACCATGAAATTCTGGGAGAGGGTGGTGGAGGTGAGGGTGAGGAAGATGACGTCTATATCCGACAATCAGTTTGGGTTCATGCCAGGTCAGTCCACCATGGAAGCTAACCACCTTATTAGGATGTTAGTGGAACAATACAGGGATAAGAAGAAAGATCTATATATGGTGTTTATTGACTTGGAGAAAGCGTACGACAAGGTTACAAGGAAGGTGCTCTAAAGATGTCTTCAGGCGAAGGGCGTGCCGGTAGCTTACATAAAAGCGATCAAGGACATGTATGTTGGAGCTAAGACTAAGGTTAGGACTATGGGAGGCGACTCGAAGAATTCCCCTATTGTTATGGGATTACACCAAGGCTCTGCTCTTAGCCCATTTTTATTTGCCTTGGTGATGGATGCTCTGACACACCATATTCAAGGGGAGGTGCCATGGTGTATGTTGTTTGCTGATGACATTATTCTAATTGACGAGATGAGGGGCAGGTGTTAACGAGATATTGGAGGTTTGGAGACAGACTCTCGAGTCTAAGAGTTTCAAATTGAGCAGGTCTAAGATAAAGTGCAAGGAGTGCAAGTTTAGCACTGAGTCGAGGGATGTAGGCGGGGACGTGAGGCTTGGGGCACAGGTCGTCCCCAAGAGGGATAGCTTCAAGTACCTTGGGTCGGTGATTCAGGGGGGCGGAGAGATTGACGAGGACTTCACTCACCGTATAGGGGCGGGATGGATGAAATAGAGGTTTACACTGGAGTCTTGTGTGATAAGAAAGTGCCACTGATACTCAAAGGTAAGTTTTATAGAGTTGTGGTTAGACCGGAATTGTTGTATGGGGCAGAGTGATGGACGGTTAAGAACTCCCATATCTAGAGGTTGAAAGCTGCAGAGATGTGGATGCTGAGGTGGATGTGTGGGAACACTAGGATAGACAAGATCAGGAATGCAGATATTCGGAGGAAGGTGGGTTTCGCCCCTGTGGATGACAAGATGCGGGAAGCAAGGCTTAGATGGTTCGGGCACGTGCTGAGGAGAAGCATCGATGCTCCGGTGAGGAGGTGCGAGCGGTTGGCTGTGGTGGGTATGAGAAGAGGTAGAGGGATACTTAAGAAGTATTGGGGAGAGATGATCGGACAGGACATGGTACGTCTGCAAATTTTCGAGGACATGGGCCTTGATAGGAAGGCATGGAGGACAAATATTAGAGTTGTAGGATAGGGGTAGTGGTGCTTCCCTTTCTGCATATCGGGGGTGAGGCAGGGTTGGATTAGGGTTGATCTTAGATGGCTTGCAGTTTATGCTGAACCCACACCTTTCTTGATATTTATCTTAAATGCCTTAGACTCTGGTTACTGTTATTGCATGTCGTTCATCTTTTGATTTTTTTTTTCTATTTTTATTTTTTTATGCTTCTATTACTATAATGGTTTTTACTGGAGTTACTAATGAATTCTCTTCTCTTTCCTTCCTTGTTTTCCATGTTTTCTTTTATTTCTATCATTCTAAGCCGATGGTCTATCAGAAATAGCCTCTCTGCCCTTCTGGGGCAGGGGTAAGGTCTGCGTATACATTACCCTCCCCAGACCCCACTATGTGGGATTTTACTGGGTAGCTGTTGTTGTGGTTGTTGCAAGCAAATTTCTATAATAAACATCAATTGGTAACTGATAACACAGGAGACATTAGCTCAATCCAAGAATTTGTCAATGGAGATTAGGGATTCTAGATGCTTCTTATCAGAGAGAACAAGATAGAAACGATGCAGTGAAATGAGAGAAAATGGTCGGCCCCCTCACAACAGTTGGCCTCAAACTATTTATACTTCACCAGACCCATTCCATAATATTTACAAAACTAATACAATGTATTGAGACTAAGCTATTAAATCTGGCTAACTTTAATACAATACAAAGAATGGCTATCTATACAAGACTATCTATTTACAAAATAAATAAAGAAATAGGCCAACTTAAGTGTTTGGGTTTAGAGGCCCAACACTCCCCCTCCCCCTTCAAGTTGGAGGGGGAAACCACCTTCAACTTGCCTAGAAAAGAATGATAAAGGACCCCCAGGCAGTGTTTTATTGAAGACTTTGGCAAGTTGGTTGGAGGTGGAAACATGGGAAAACTGGAGGAACCCCTCAGCGAATTTTTTTTTTTGATGAAGTGACTATCCACTTTAATATGTTTTGTACGCTCATGAAATACTGGGTTCTTCGCAATATGAAGTGTTATCGTGTTATCACAAAGGACAGAAACAAGAAAAGAAACACGTACTTTGAGATCATGTAATAGGCTGGACAACCAACTAATTTGGCCACCACATGCCAGACAGCTTGATACTCAGCTTCAGCGGATGAGAGATAAACCACAGGTTGCTTTTTGGATTTCCAGCCAACAAGATTGTCTCCCAAGAATATACAATAGTCGGAGACAGATTTGAGAGTGTCAGCGCAAGCCCAATCTCTATCAGTCTAAGCCTTTAAAGCAAAATGAAGATTGTTAGAGTAAAACAAACCAAAATTAAGTGTGCCTTTAAGATACCGGAGCAGGTGGAGAGCAGTAACTATGTGAGGTATCCTAGGAGTTTGCAAGAATTAGATTAAATGTTGAACCCCAAAACAGATGCCACTTCAAGTGTGAGTTAAAAAGAGCAACTTGCCAATGAGTCTCATGTACTTCTCAGGAGAAGGCAACACCTCACCTTCACCACCCTTGAGCTTTGAGGATAGCTCTAGGGGACTAGCAACAAGTGATCCCCAAACAATCAAACTCTTTTAGCATATCATAAACAAATTTCTTTTGATTTAGAAGAACACCATCAGGGAAAATAGCATCTCAATGCCTAGGATAGTGTAGAAAACCTAAGTCTTTAATTTTAAACGCATCATCCAGAAACTACTTTAAAGCTAAAATTTTAACCAAATCATCACATGTGAGGATGATATCATCGACATAGACTACTAATATCACCAAATGACCTTGAGACCCTTTGATGAAAAGAGTGTAGCCATTGAGGTAATAATGATACCCTCTAGAATAAAGAGCGTCGGATAACTTGGCACGTCATTGTCTAGAGGCTTGGCGCAATCGATAGAGTAATTTTTTCAACTTAAAAGTCAAAGGGACAGAAGAAGGAGAAAAAATAGAGAGGTCAGGGGGTAATCTCATATAAACCTCTTCATCTAAGTCACCATGAAGAAACGCATTATTGACATCAAGTTGAAATAAAGACCAATTTTTTTTAACAACAACAACAATCAAGCACTTAATAGTGGACATCTTCACCACAAGTGAGAAAGTCTCATTGAAATCCATTCCATCAACCTATGCGTCCCCCTAATAACAAGTTTTGCCTTGTATCATTCAACTTCACCATTAGATTTGTATTTGATCTTATAGATATATTTACAAATAATAGGCTTTTTACCCATAGGAAGCTTAACAATATCCCAAGTGTGATTTTCTTCCAAAGCCTCAAACTCTTTCCTCATAGCATCTTGCCAAGCTGGGATATGAGCTACTTAGGAATATGTATATGGTTCAAATACTACAAGCTTAGAAGAGTAATAAGAAAGGGAAGTGGACACCTTGTAGATGTAATCTTTTAAGTAAGAAGGATGATGATGCGGTCTATCAGATTTTCTAAGGGGAATAAAGGATAGTGCAGGAATGGAAGCATCAGGATTGAAAGAAGGAGAAGTAGGAGCAGAATGAAAGAGATACGGCAGTATCTATATCAGAAGGAGAAGAGGTGCTGGGAAGAGTAGGAGATGAGGGAACATGTATGGAAGTAGGACTGGGAGGTAAAAAGGGCGAGGGAGCAATATCAAGGAAAGGAGAAGGTATAGGACTGTCACGACCCAAAATCCGTTAAAGGTCATGATAGTGCGGGACACCACTGTCAGGCAAGCTAATACCAAATAGTTAATTTAATTCTTATTTTAATATTTTTGAAATCATAAATGTTCTTCAATTTAACTACTAAAAGATGAACTTTACATAAAAATATTTACATAAAAATAATAATATTTATCAATTTCATTACTGAATATCTCATAATCCTCCCATGATGCGGTGTTACAAGTGCATGAGCATATACTAAAGAATAAAATAAAATACAATAACTATCGGGAATACAAATTTGGACAGAAAGAAAAATACCAATACTCTGAAGGAGACTCTACTGGTTGCGGATCGCACATAAGATGCAGCTCGCATCAAGTCCATGTATCAACCACACCGCTGCGTTGACAAGACCATGAAATATATATATTTGCTTGTACAGCAAAATACATAGCAAGTGTAGTATGAGAATGGAACAACACGCACCCAGTAAGTATTCAGCCTAACCTCGAAGAAGTAGTGATGAGAGGTCGATTTCGACACTTACTAGTGGTCTGAATATAATAATGTGAGATTCTATTTAAGCATGATTTATAGAGATAACAATAAAACTCGGAACAAGGACAATTCGTTCATCTTATTAAAGAACTCCAAGCACTTCCTTCATTTAAAATATTTGATTTCTCAAACAACGTATTTATACAAATTATGAAAGGGTTTCTTGTTCTATTACCACGCATAAATTCCACCGAGGATACTCGGCCCGATCCAATATAAATGTAAATTATGCACTGTCAAGGGTCGAACGGCACGAACCATAGATGCATCTATAAATTTTCCCGCTCGCGGATCATACATTCGATGCGTTCCCCGCTTGCGAATCATACATGCGACATGGTCAAATACAAATTTAAGGAAATACCTTACTCACGAATCATACCTGCGATGCGGCCAAATATAAGTTTAACATCTAAATTATATCTCTTTCTTGATTCCTTTTAAAATAATGGAAATTCAACTTGAAACTTTCAGGGAAATTACCCCGCTCACGAAACATACGTGCGACGCGGTTACACATATATTTCTTAATCTATTACAATTCCTCAATTCTTTTCAAAATCTCGACGTTCAAATGATATATTTTAAATCTTAAATTCTTCAAATTTCAACTCTTTCAAGGAAATTATTACTCAACCTCAATCTTGTTTCTTCTCAGACGACCCACAAACATAAATCGACAATGATATCAACAATGCATAATGTGGACCAAGACTACTCGGTCATAGGCATAGCTAGTAGCTACGTACGAACTCTCATTACTTCGTGCGTACGTAGTCCCCCACAATTAAAAGCATATATTAATTTGTTTCACCTATGGGGTTGATCACTCTTACAAGGTTAGAAAGAAGACTTGCCTCGTCTTAAGGCCTACTATCCGGTCTAAAGATGTCATGATCCAAAATCCATTAAAAGGTCGTGATGGCGTCGGACATCACCGCCAGGCAAGCCAACACCAAATAACTAGTAATTTCTTGTTTTAATATTTTTGAAATCATTTCTTTTATACATTAAATAATAAATAATGTACTTCACTGAATAAGTAATGATGTCTTTAACAAATTTAAATACTGAATAATCCCATTGGCATCCCAAAACCTGGTGTCATAAAGTGCATGAGCAATTTCTAATAAACAACGTAATACAATAACCATCTGGAATACAAATTGGACAGTAAAGAAAAACACAATGCAGTACTCTGAAAGAGACACTACTGATTGCGGGTCATCTCAAGAAGTGCAGCTCACCTTAGTCTCTGTATCAATCATGCCGTTGCGCCAAACTAGGCCAATAGACATACATGTGCATGTGCAATAAAAATACACAACAAGTATAGCATGAGTACGAAAATAATGCGTACCCAGTAAATATCATGTCTAATCTCGAAGAAGTAGAGACTAGAGGTCGACTTCGACACTTACCAGAGGTCCAATAATAATATATCGATAATATAGTAAATCAAGAACTTTTATAAACATGGTTGTAACTCAATTGCATGAAGCAAGTAAATAATTCTCTCATTACTAGGGAATTTCCAAATTTATTTTTCATCATCTATACAATTATCTCAAGCCAGGGAAAACACATATCAATATCTACGAATCTCAAGGCAAGCAACTATTTAATCTACCGAGGTGTTCGGTCTGTTTCAGAACAGATAAACACATTCAAAAATTCAAATCAAGAATTCATCAAGGAACAATTATTTAGGAAAGACCCTCACGACTCAGCATAGGCTCTTAGTGATGGACATCGGCATTATGATGAAGAGGGGAAAAAAGTATGCTCGGGGCTGATCGAGGATTAGATGGGGAGCTTTAACCAAGGATAAAGCCTAGGAGTTGGAAGGGAGGATATCTGCTATGGATGCTTGGAGGAGTAGTGGAGACGCGAGCACTATGTGGTCAACGACAGCGACCTACGTTAGGGAGGCGATGAGAGAGGTGCTAGGGATATCGAAGGGTTTTTCTGGCAGGCACCAAGGCGACTGGTGGTGGAATGGTATAGTCCAAGGTAAAGTGGAGGCAAAGAAGTTAGCATACACGAAGTTGGTAGGGAGCATAAGCGAGGAGGATAGAAGAGCGAATAGAGAGAGGTACAAGGTGGCAAGGAAATAGCAAAGTTGGCAGTCACGGAGGCTAAGAATTCAGAATTTGGTCGTTTATACGAGGAATTGGGGGAGAAAGACGGGGACGGGAAGTTGCTTCGATTGGATAAAACGAGGGAGAGGAAGGCCCGGGATCTGGACCAAGTAAGGTGCATCAAAGATAGGATGGTAAAGTATTGATAGGAGGGTCCCAGATTAATCAAAGATGGCAGGCGTACTTCTATGGTGTTCTAAACGAGGAAGGGGATCGGGATATAGCGCTAGGGGATTTGGGGAATTCGGAGAGTCTCCGAGATTTTAGGTATTGCAGGCCCATTAAGGTGGAGGAGGTCGTGGGGGCTATGAGTAAGATGAGTAGGGATAGAGTGACCGGGCCAGATAAAATTCTGGTTGAGTTTTGGAAGTGTATGGGTAGAGTAGGATCGGAGTGGATGACTGGGTTGTTCAATGTTATTTTTAGGACGAAGAGGATGTCAGAGGACTGGAGGTCGAGTACAGTGGTACCGTTGTTCAAGAACAAAAGTGATAGCGCACTAGAGTGATATTAGCTAGTTAGGAGGTAATCGTAGGAGGTTATTGATCAGTACATGGAGTTATTTATTGGATATTAGTATACCTTTCATCTATTTCCTATTTTGTATTTCTTATACTGCTGCTACTTTATTATTTTGTGTTATGTTGTTATTTTATGTTATTTTTAGTATGAGTCTATTGATAGTACTAATGCATCGTTTTTTTGTTGATGTCTTGAGCCGAGGGTCTCCTGGAAACAGCCTCTCTGCCCCCGGGTAGGGGTAAGGTCTGCGTACATATTACCCTCCCCAGACCCCACTTGTGGGATTATACTGGGTTGTTGTTGTTGTAACTATTTTGTGATTGTCGGCTTGCCTAGTATCGTGATAGGCATCATCATATATATATATATATATATATATATATATATATATATATATATATATATATATATATAAAAGTTTCCGACTATTATTTTAAAAGTGGCTATATAATATTATTTTTTCTTTTTTATAGTCATACTTTCAATAATGTATAGTTAGTACTTCATTATCCTTTATTAGAGGTCTCGAGCTAGAATCCTGATATGGAATCAGCACATTGCCCACAAGAGTGAGACTTCTCAACACAAATCCAGAGTAGTTAGACATGGATGAATCATATTTATTTACTGTACGTATTACCGCCCCTGCGCCGAGGATCGATTGAAAACAGCCTCTCTGCCCTCTTGGGTAGAGGTAAGGCATGCCTACATATAACCCTCCCCAGACCCCACTTTGCGGGAATATACTGGGTGGTTGTTGTAGTAGTAGTATTACCGCGGGTGGTTATTCTCTGTATTTCTTCTTCAATTTGAGGATGATACATTGTTTATTATTTTCTGTATATATTGAATGAACGAAATGGGATGGCCTCAACTTACGAAAAAACACACCAAATTCTGGAGACTTGCAAATAAAGAATCCACGCAGAATCAGCATTGTTTAAAACAACAGATATAATTGTATTGCCTAACCAATTTATTTGGGACATTTGACAATTTACATCTCAAGTAGTATATAAAACTCTTACCAACTACCAGCAAACTCTATAAATAATATAAGCAAAACGAAAGCCACCCTCGGCTCTATTGACTGAAAACCCTGCTAGTATAGACCAAGTAGCAAGTACGATGAAAATATACTAAAAGATCACAAAACCTTACGAAACAGCAATCTTTAGGTTTATCTAAGCGATGCTATTCATATTGTACGACAACAGCTTCCTCAGCGACAATCCAGCCATCCTCACTAGAGTTATCCAGACGGTACTCTGAACAATTCTGAAAACGACACAGACCATGAGGTTACAACAAGAACTAGGAAAAATAGAGAGCATAAAGTGTCGTCCAGTATTAAAAAAAAGGAATAGTTCAGAAAAATTAGGAGAAAAACAGCAAACGACAAAACTAGATCACAACTTAAATTTAAGCAAATATCAGCTTTCACTTGCACAAAGAAAGAATTAAGAGGAAATGGTTTAATTCAAACTGCAGAAAACAGTTCAGAAAAATTAGAGAGCATAAAGTGTGGTCCAGTATTAAAAAAAAAGAATAGTTCAGAAAAATTAGGAGAAATAGAGAGCATAAAGCGTCGTCCATTATATAAAAAAAAGGAATAGTTCAGAAAAATTAGGAGAAAAACAGCAAACGACAAAACTAGATCACAACTTAAATTTAAGCAAATATCAGCTTTCACTTGCACAAAGAACTAAGAGGAAATGGTTTAATCAAACTGCAGAAAACAGTTCCATGGCAGATACATTTGAAGAAATGAAAAGTTGTAGAAAGTCAGAAGCTTATTACAGTTTTCCTTCAATTCAACTTCTTACTTCCCAACCTCTTAATTTTATTGCTTTAGGTTTGGTTTTGCTCTTTCAATATGACAATTCGTTCCTCTTTTACATGATGCACCCCTCTTTTACATGATGCATCGACCAAGAATCCTAGAATAAGTTGTCTATCTTTATTTGTACTCCCACAGAGTAATGATTGATTTTTTTTTCGAGAACCAAAGAGGAAGAATAGGAAGAAAAAAAATGAGAGGAGTTGTCTTCCAAAAGAACATGTATTCAACATATCGAGTTAAAGGCTGACCTGTGAGCAAGTATAGACTATTAAAGTCATCCAATTCCAGTTATCCAATACAAGTCTCTCTTTCTCGCTGACTGCTTCCTGCAGAAAATATAGCAAAGGCGGCATCAGCTGCATCTCATATTGACGTGATGCACCACAGAGCCTGCACGTCCCCGGATCAACAGCATTTCCAGAAGCCAGAAGCGGCTTTCCACCATATGAATATCTACGTGTAAAGACAATAAAGAGTCCCTTTTAGTAAGGATGAAAGTCACTGATAATGAAATTGGTGCTAATTTAATGATTAACTGATGTAAGAAGGTAAAAATAAAAGAAACCTTGTGCTGTAGAAGCGAAAAAGACTCCTAAACCAACAGATAACTATATGATACTCTCTGTATTTACTCTATTTTATATTATTTACCTTTTTCGGCATAAAGTATGATACTCCTCAAAAAATGACAGATAGTGTTGGCAGTGGGACTAACAAAACATGCCCAATGGGGAAACTGAATGTACAACGTACATTGTACGATCAGAATTAATCTCACAATATGCCAGGCAACAACTTCCGGAACAATATCTAATTAATAGAGAGAAAAACTTGGCAGGATGAAGTGCAGCGGACGATGCAAATAAATAAGAGGAAAGATGTTATATCGTGGCTGCCCCAACTAACCTTTTCAGTAATGTACACATGATACAGCAGCAAATAACATGAGAAGACTCGAACATGTAATTTAAGTTGTACAAATAGTAATACGCTACAATTGGAGATAATAAGGTAATCAAAGCCGAAAGCTAGAAGAGCTGCAGGAAAGGCAGAAAGCTTACTACATACTTCAAGAAATCAAAAGCACATTAAACTTGGACTTTGCATACTGCTTTGAAAGAAATAAAAAGGTAAATAAAACTGAGATTTTGCTTCTCAAAGTCTATTCCAACAAGCAAAAGGTTAAGTTCCTGCCAGCAATACTTAAAAGTAAATTCACTAGTACAACGGCTAGCTTTTTAGAGTTTTACCTGAAACATTGCTCTGGATATGCATCTAATCGCTTTTTGAACTTGAGGTAAACCCGGTCAGCATTCAATGCCCTATCATACTCGTAATCTTCCACCTCCCATGTTTCTTCTGGAGTATCAGGATCATTTTCTTTGTCCTTGATTGGAGATAAGGTGCCTTTTGAACTGACAGAAACATCCTTTTTGAAAAATTTCTCTTCTTCAGCATATATATAGAAGCACGGAATCACTGCGACCAAAGAATCATTTCAGAGTACGCAGAAAGATAAAGTAATCATACAAGTGATACTCCCAGTGATAATTGCATATCTCATGTCATTGAAAACACTTGCTAATAGCCTATGAAGACCCAAAATTTTGACAGCTGTCAACTCCTCAGCAACTCAACTACTTTTCGGTACAGCAAGTAAATACAAGCATTGGGCCCTTGATCAATCTACTTAGCTCTTCAATCGAGAACGAGCACCAACTGCCTCCCCCCAAAAGAAAAGTAATGAACAAATTACATATTGTTTTACAAATAACACATGCCATTTTCTTCATCTATGAATAACATTTTTCAATTTTAGTGTTCTCTATCATAGTGCTAAATTTATGAGGCAAAAAAAACTTGACTGCACCCAGTAAATAGTTTAATCTCATCTTCTATCATGCAAAGTTAAATAAAGACAATTTATACACATCATACAGAAGGGCGGCTAGCAAAAGATTCTATCAAGTGCAATTAACGTCGAGAAAAACAGAACAGAACTTACCTGGTGTTTTTTCATCAATTGCTCTAATTGTACGGTCAGGGGTTGAAGTTTCTGCTGTTACTTCATGACCACGGAATTGTTTCTTGGAGTGAGAAGCCACGGTTGCAGCTTCAGAAAGTGCCCTAGCCAACTCAGCTAGGTCAATATCATCGTCATCGTCATCTTCATTATCATCATCCTCTTCTGAAGAGTCAAATGTGCATATATCCTTCTTCCGGTCTTTCTTTGAAACTGATACAGGTGAAGCGACATCCTTATAAGACTGGCTCTTTAAACCTTCACTGCTTAGGGACTTTTGGATTCTAATAGCTCTCCAGCTGTCACGGAAATGTAAGAGATAGACAACCGAAGTTAAATCCAAATGATTACCATGTTCCCAAGCTTTTTACAAAAAGACAATAAGTTTGAATACCAAAAAAAGACCTTACAGGAGCGCTCACACAATCTGGCATCAAACAACCAAAAATGTAGATTGCACGCTCTTCAATGCTAAAATTATTCTTTGAAATTGGAGCATAAACCTAAGGAAACAAATGCAATGAGAAAAGTATATTAAAACTTGTAGAGCTTTAAAAATCCAAGTAATTCAAAATTAGCCAATGGTTTCAGAGTACCAACCTGTGCAAGAAGACATAAATCGGTTTTACAAGCACTGCATTTGAGCAAATCAACACATGTGGTAGGAAGAGGAATAGGCCAATCCTGTTCAAGAAATAAAATTAGAATTATAATACAACAAAGAAAGCATCATCTAAAAATAAACTACGCCGTATCCAGAAGGATTCTCTTACAGGAAGTCCACCGATCTTTGTTGTATAATGATCAGCAGCTTCGTGAATATGACCTGCCCACGATCCTGGCATGCCTAAAAACACTCCCCCCATCTTGTTTTCTAATCCATATAAAACAAGGTCGATAACAAATGCAGTTCAAATGATACACCCCTTTGCATTTCTTAGTAGATGCATCATATAACACCGAACCAAGAGTATATGAACAAAGTTCAAGTCTTAAATCGCTGCAATTTTTTTTTGCAGAAGAAAGGGAACGCCAAGCCAGACAAAAACTATAATATGAAAATATTCCTCCCTCCATCCAAAAAAGGATGATACTTTTTGGATTTCGAGAGTTAAACATTTTAATTTCAAATGCAAATGTGGAAATAGAATCTTGAAGTTGTGTTAAATAAAGTTTACCTGGTTGGAGAGACCACATAAAAAGTACTATAAGTCATAAAAATTAACAATTCAAAATATTTAAAAGGCATATGAAAAAGCTGTGGTCAAAGAACAATTCGTATGACTCGAGAACGAGGAATAACTAAAACTGTACAGAATACCTGATTCCACCGACGAAGAAACATTATTAAGTTACATCGATGAATTTATATAGCTTTAAGAACAAATAAGCTAATTACCAAATTTTTCCCCTAAAACTTCTTGCAAGAACTAATCCACTTTAGATATCAAAGAGAAAATAAACAATTTACATAATGACAACCAAAAAAAACTTGTTTTTTATAGGAAGGAACTAACAAAGCTAGTAACAATAAAATTGTTTCCTTGTACCTTAAGTTTAAATTTCAACAAGTACCACAAAAATGCCACAGTAAAAAAATCACTATACCCAAAACACCCTTTTTTCTTTTATATGAGAAATCATTATGAATATGAAGATGAAGGGAGTATGTTACCAATTGCATCAAAACAACAAAAAGGAAGCAGTATTTTTAGGAGTATATGAAATGTCACATACTCCCTTCATCTTTTACGCGAAGGTAATCAAAGGCGGATGTAGTTTTTTAGTGCCGAATTCATCTGAATCTAGTATTTTTTTGTGCGAGCATAAATTTAGGTGTAAAAATTAACTAGAATTGCAACGAATACAAAATATAAAACAAAATTTTAAATATATTAGGTGTTCAACGAATGAATGTTAAATGTTGAACTTGTATAATGAAATCATGGATCATTATTAGGGAATCAATTAGCAAACCTAATTAGGGAGTCAATTAATTTTTTACTATAAGTTTCTCAAACCTTTTTAAATATTTTGAATCATTAGCCATATCGAGTTGTATTACTTTTCATGTGATCAATTATAAAAAATTAATTTTAAAAAATATAAAAACATTATACCTCAATTCACATAAAAATTAAGTATTTTAACCTTAACCCTTATACAGTACATGAATTGGGACTGAGGGTATAGTACCTTTTTAGGAAAAGAGTCAAATTAGCAGTATATTTTCAGAAATGTCAAAACGTCGTCGTTATACCTTGTCTCACAGCCTCAAAGTTCTGCAGCTACTGCTTCGCCAATTCAAGTATCTCCGTAAAGAAGTAGCAAAAGGTAGTTGAGTTTGAGGTTTTTCAATTGTTCAGCAAGTGAAACTTCGACCAACCAAGAATTGATTTTTATTTGGGTATTTACTTAAAAAATAGCATATGTATCTGGGTTTTTTTGTATTCAAATGCTTGTCTTTGCTGCTTCTTTTTTGTTATTTTGATGCAAACGTGAGGAAAAATATAAAAACACCCATTCAACTGTTAAAAAAACTGTAGTGATTGTTATCTTATGAAACACTAGCTATAGTTGTCACTTTTTTTTAATCAAGAATTAGCTTCATTTGATCAAGAACTAGCTATATATATTTGTCACTTTACTCTAACTATATTGTGCACCTTCTATATCTTCTTTTCCACCTTCAAATCCCACTAGGATTATTGCATCTATAGTTAGCTGCTTTGTCACTTCAGTTTTCATTGTGAAAGAAGGAAAAAACCAAACAAATGGAGAAATTCATATACCCATGTAGTGGCTACAAACTGAATTTGAAATTGAAACATGCAAAATGACATTTGCATCTGGTGTAAACTGTATATTTTAAAGTGTTAAAGGTGCACAGTAGCTAGGTTGATATGTAAAGTTGGGAGAATATCTCATACCAACACACAAGTCTCTGTTGCTGATCAACTTTGAGGAACTACCACTTCTGGTTCTATAGATATTTTATACTTAGATTTCCTTAACCTAATTAATTGGCTATACTAATGAATATTTTATTACTATTAGCTATTAGTATGAAATAATCACATGGATTCTTCATTCATTCTAAATTAACTGTTTGCTATTGTTGAGCAGAAATCACACTGTTGAGACAGAGAAAGAATTATGAGCTATGCTTTTGCCAAATAGTATAATATTAAGGTAATATAGAAGACTATGAACAACAAACATCGTGTAAAATCAATGACTTATCATTATAAAAATTCCAACTGCTCCTCGTTTGCAAAATATAAGTTGGTTCAGAAATATGAATCCTAAAATAACCATTCCTCTGAAATCATCAACGACACATGTATTAAATTAACCTTCACAAGATATGGATTATGTCTTTGTACACATGATATGTTTGATCTGATGAACATCATTTTAGACATATAGTATGATATTAGTAGAATTTGAGAGTGAGAGTCTGAGATATAACTGTTGTTATAAGAGCATTCGAGGTTGGTCGCTTGATAGCAACAATTTAGCATATATCTTATGTATTTTGTTTGTAATTTGAAGAAAAATAAACCAGTTAATATCAATCACAGCATAATTAAGCAGTTTTTAAACAAGGAAGAGTAGTTCACGAAAGAAGAATTTTAGAGTACCGTTATCATTATCATTATGAAAGACGAAAGAGTAGTACGTCATTTAAACTTATGCTACCTAAGTCACGCTTTCCCCTGATAATTCTAAGTCAACATTCTAAACTTTCAACTACCATCTATATAAAATCTCTCCAAGTTATATGTTGGCAGAAAATGAATCTCTGCAGAAAGTGGTGATCAAGTAGCTGAAAAGGTTAACGCTGAAAAGGTTAACACCACACAACTTAACCCCTAACTACTGGTACTTACTCCAACAAGACTTCGACAATTTAAGTATGACGTTCATCCATATCCTAATGACAACTAAAGAACCTACAGGTAAGCACAATAACATGAAATGCTATTTTTCTTCAGCTACTTGAGAAACAAGCACTGAGATTTATTAATTTAGTGAAGAACATTACTTTCCGCTCCATCAAAAATATTCTTTTTCAATCAAAATAGAACGTACATTATAACTAGAATCAAAATAGAGCCTATATTATAATGCTCAAAACATTGACCTTATTTTGGAAGGAGTAGTTTGCGACAGAATAAATGCAAGCATTGACAGCAAAGAGCTTCGACGAGTGAGTCCATCACTCCAACTAGAGTGCTATTGACTAAATAGATTCAGTGGCAGAACTCAATGGAATGTTTTCATCAGAAAATTTGTTTGACATGGAAAATACTTTAACAAAGCTAATTTACATTACTGTTTCTTCTTCATCTAATTTTTCCAAAATATAAGATTAGACTTACCAGAGGTAATAAGTTGGCTATACAATTCAAAAAACCCCATAAAAGTCAGAGTAAAGAAACTGAACTAGAGCACCTAATGGTAATATAAAAAAATTCAACCAATTCATCACCTCATATGAAAAACCACAAGACATCCTTCAAAATTTTTCATGACCCTTCAAGCAAGTCCCAAGAAGAATTGTATAATGCAAATCGCAAAAGGAGAAAACCATCGCATAGACGAAACTCTACAAGAAAAACTCAAATTTCTTCTCCTAGACCTACGTGCCCCAACTTCGAACCCTATACTCTCACTTTTATCACTCACACAATAACTATCAGTACTAAAAACAACTCAATTGCAGAAAACAACTATAGAAACAGAAATTGCAGAATCCAATTGAACTTACTCTTGATTAGGCGGATAATCCAATGGTAGATTTTGTGTAAAGTCGCTTGGAGAGAGATGAATTTGAGACGCCAAAAATTCTGAGTTCTTTGAAACCAAAAATTCGCCGCTTAGGGATTTTAGAGCGAAGTGAATTTTGGAGGGATTTAGGGTGAGGGATTTTACCGTGAAAGTAAAATTTTTTTAGCATTCCTTTTTCTTTTCTTTTCTTTTTTCACTTTAATTTCATCAGGTTTGCGCCCTTATCCTGCTGAAATCGAGTATTAGAAACCATACCTTAACTTTTGTATAGATCAAAATAATACCTCGTTTGCTTTTTTGTTTATCATTTAATACGTCTGAATCTTTCACATATGAATATTAAGATTAAAATATCTAAATTTTTGAGCCAGAATCACACTGTTGAGACAGAAAAAGAATTATGAGCTATGCTTTTGCCAAAGAGTATAATATTAACGTAATATAGAAGACTGCGAACAACAAACATCATGTAAAATCAAAGATTTATCATTATAAAAATTCCAACTGTTCCTCGACTGCAAATTATAAGCTGGTTCGGAATTAACCATTCCTCTGAAATCATCAACGACACATGTATTCAATTAACCTTCACAAGATACAGATTATGTCTTAGTAGACATGATATTTTTTATCTGATGAACATCATTTTAGACATATACTATGATATTAGTAGAATATGAGAGTGAGAGTCTGAGATATAACTGCTGTTATAAGAGAGGTTGACTTGATAGCAACAATTTAGCATATATCTTATGTATTTTGTTTGTAATTTGAAGAAAAATACACCAGTTAATGTCAATCATAGCATAAACAGTTTTTAAACAAGGAAGAGTAGTTCGCAAAAGAAAAATTTTAGAGTATCGTTATCATTATGAAAGACGAAAGAGTAGTACGTCATTTAAACTTATGCTACCTAAGTCAAGCTTTTCCCCTGATAATTCTAAGTCAACATTCTAAACTTCCAACTACCATCTATATAAAATCTCTCCAAGTCATATGTTTGCAGAAAATGAATCTCTGCAGAAAGTGGTAATCAAGTAGCTGAAAAGGTTAACACCACACAACTTAACCCCTAACCACCAGTACTTACTCCAACAGGACTTCGACACATTTAAGTATGACGTTCATCCATATCTTAATGACAACTAAAGAACCTACAGGTAAGCCCAATAACATGAAATGCTATTTTTCTTCAGCTACTTGAGAAACAAGCACTGAGATTTAAAGAACATTACTTTCCGCTCCATCAAAAATTTCTTTTTCAACCAAAATAAAACTTACATTATAACTAGAATCAAAATAGAGCCTATATTATAATGCTCAAAACATTGACCTTATTTTGGAGGGAGTAGTTTGCGACAGAATAAATGCAAGCATTGACAATGAAGAGCTTCGACAAGTGAGCCCATCACTCCAACTAGAGTGTTATTGACTAAATAGATTCAGTGGCAGAACTCAATGGGCCGTTTTCATCAGAAAATTTGTTTGACATGGAAAATACTTTAACAAAGCTAATTTACATTACTGTTTCTTAATTTTTCCAAAATATAAGATTAGACTTACCAGAGGTAAATAAGTTGGCTATACAATTTAAAGAACCCATAAAAATCAGAGTAAAGAAACTGAACTAGAGCACCTAATGGTGATAATTCATCACCTCATATGAAAAACCACAAGACATCCTACAAAATTTTATGACCCTTCAAGCAAGTCCCCGGAAGAATTGTATAATGCAAATTGCAAAGGAGAAAACCATTGCATAGACGAAACTCTACAAGAAAAACTCAAATTTCTCCTCCTTGACCTACGTGCCCCAACTTCAAACCCTATACTCTCACTTTTATCACTCACACAATAACTATCAGTACTAAAAACAACTCAATTGCAGAAAACAACTATAGAAACAGAAATTGCAGAAACCCAATTAAACTTACTCTTGATTAGGCCGATAATCCAATGGTAGATTTTGTGTAAAGTCGCTTGGAGAGAGAGGAATTTGAGACGCCAAAAATTCTGAGTTCTTTGCAACCAAAAATTCGCCGCTTAGGGATTTTAGAGCGAAGTGAATTTTGGAGGGATTTAGTGTAAGTGAATTTCTGGAGGGATTTTACCGTGAAAGTAAATTTTCTTTTTTTAGCATTCCTTTTTCTTTTCTTTTCTTTTCTTTTTTTCACTTTAATTTCATCAGGTTCGCGCCCTTATCCCGCTGAAATCGAGTATTAGAAACCATATCTTAACTTTTGTATTGATCAAAATAATACCTCGTTTTGTTTTTGTTTGTCTTTTAAGATATCTGCATCTAATCACATATGAATATTGAGATTAAAATATCTAAATTTGAATACATATTTTAACATTTAATATATGTATTAATATTTAAATATTAAATAATTAAAATTGCTTGTTTTTTAATATTTGAATATATAAAATTTAATAAATAAAATTTTTAATAAAATACTAATGAATTTAAGATACTATTAATATATATTATTTTTAAAATAATATGGTAGTTGGTGACGATGATGGCAGATGGTAGCGTGGCTGCCGATGGGAAGTAGTGGTTTTAATTGATGGTGATCCTAGGTAGTAGCTAGTCGTAATTGATAGTGGTGGCTGACGGTAGTTTATAATAGTGGACAATGATAGTTATGGTTGATGATTGTGGTGGGGTAGTTGATGGTGGTAGTTGAGGTGGGTAGTTGGTTAGTTATGGTTGAGCATGATGGTAGCAGCATTAATTGATAATAATTGGGGATGATAGGTGGTAGTAGTCGATAATGGTAGGATTGGAGGTGATTGCAATCAATAATGTAGTGGTTGCTATGGTTGAGGGTGGTGATTATCAGAATATCAGTGGTGGTGTTTGACTTTGGTAGTAGTGAGTGGTAGTTGAGTGTAGTGCATGGTGGTAGCTCATAATGGTGGGTGGTGCCGACAATTGATAGTGAGTATGAATAATAGCATCTTAATGAAATTAAGTATTTATTATAAATCTTAATCATTAAGACCTATTATGTGATGACACAAAAGGTCATTACTTGTTTTTAAATTAAATTATGCGTTTTGAGGCCTTAAAACCCTCTTCCAGCATCATCTCAATTTATGTGTGCAGTACGAACACGTAACCGAAAAGTCTATATATAAAAATCTATGAAAAATGGTAAATACATAACTTTAATAAAACTTATAACATTTGCCTCAAATATTATTTTGCCAACAAGCTTTTAAAATAAGAATTTTGTAAAATAACATGACACTTTATATGCAACACAATTTTTAGTGTATAGTGACATTCTTACGGATGTACATTTACGTAAATGTATACGATTGTACATATATTATAGGTGGATATAGGTATATTATACTTTTACCGGCTATTTTAAGTTTAAGTGCTTAGGTAATCGGCTATTTTAGTTAAAGAGACTTTTTCCTTCCTATACCATATATGAAACCTTATTACTAAAAATGTGCATAGTTTCATATTTACTTGCCATGTTTGTAGTTTTTCTATAATTATTATACTATTCATTAAATGTTAATTATTAGAAGTTGATTCCTTCCTAATTAGGCACGTTACAAATTACGAACAAAATATTCTAATTGATTTAGGGATCTTCAGATCAAATTTGAAATGTGAATCCTATACCTTCAATTTAAAATCAAATTACATAAACTCATTTCTGCAAAAACTCCGTTCTTCGATATTTTTCCTTAAGCCACAAATCAGAAAAAGATAAAATCGTCAACAAATTTGAATCAAATTGTAGAAATTAATTCTGCAAAAGCTCAGTTTGTCGACATTCTCTCCACATCTCTCTATTTCTCAATCGCAAATTTTAGTAATACAAAGCAAATAAAAAGATAGCAGCAATTCCACCATTGACATCCATTAAAAAGTTTGAAAGCTTTGAATTCAAATTTGGGTCTTTAAAAATCATTATTTATTTGGATTGGGTATTGTTAAAAATAATCGGGAATATGGGTTGGAGTTTATAAACTGAGGGGTTTGGTAAAAATTAGACTTGATTTTGGTTGAATTTCAGATTGAAACTCTAAAAAGAAGAAGAAAACATATTGCAGAAATTGTAAATAAATTGTAGATTATTTGCATTCTGATTGTAGATGTTTTATTTTTTGTTTTCACAAATAAAAAAGGGCTAAAACTTACACAAATCTTCTGGAAAAAAATACAATTATGTCAAAAATCCTAATTATGCTACAATTGAATGACAATTGAGATATAAAGATTCAATGTACCAGTTTATAGATATTTTGTAGATAAATTATAGATTATTTGTATTTTATTGTGGATGTTAGTTTTTTGTTTTCACAAATCAAAAACGACTAAAACTTTTACAAATTTTCTGCAAAAACGTGATTATGTCGAAAATCACAATTAAACTACAATTGAATGAGAATTGGGATATTAAAATTCAATGTACCCAGTTTATAAATATTTTGTAAATAAATTGTAGATTATTTGTCTTCTTCTTCTTTTGTTCGGACTTTGTACCCAATTTCTGCAATATTATTATTGCCACTGGCCAATTAATTTGTAATTTTGTACTACAATTACTTTAATAAATAAATAGTTCACAGTGAGGTGATCAGGCAGGATATGGCTATAATGCGAATTTCTGAGGACATGGCCTTTGATAGGAGAGTCTAGAGATCTAGTATCAAGATTGTCGGAGAGGGGCCCCTTGTATATTTCGCATTTCTTTCCCAGTCTGGGGGTTTGGTAGGGCTCTCAATAGTTGATTTGTGTTCTGGTTTATGTTTTGAGATTACTGCATGCCATTTTATTTATGGTTTGTGGTTTATGTTTTGATAATTGTCTATGTGATTTTTCATAGAGTTACTAATACTCTCCTGTTTTTGCTTTTGTTTTTATTCCCCTTTTCCTGAGCCGACGGTCGATTTGGAAACAGACTCTCTGCTCTTCGGATAGGGGTAAGGCCTACGTACGTATTATCCTCCCCAAACCCCATCTTGTAAGATTATACTGGGTAGTTGTTGTTGTGTTGTTTAGTTCACAGTACCACAATATTAAACTAGTTTGCCTTCTTGTGGTCTCCTATTTGCTAGAACCTACAGCTGTTTTTATATATCTTAATCTAAGTATGTTTCCAAATAAACGACATCTCTAATATAATAAAACTCAATCTTGTACTCCTTTCAAAATTAAATAAAAACTTAGATCTTCTTATTGCTCATTTCCGTTTTGAAAGTTTCATATGTTGGGTTTCCAATTGGATAAAAAAGTATATTTGGTTAGGATCGATGGTATTTAAGCCAAATTACAAAAAGAAGAGATTAAGCAATCTTAGGTATTGACCTTTACATTGTAAATTCAATGATCAGATATTTTGGAAGGACCAAGAAAAGAGTTCCGACGAAGACAAATAAGAATTTAAGAATTTTTCTGAAATTTTATTTTTGTTACATAATTCTTTTTATATTTATTAACAGTACATAAATATGGGTGAGGGTGAGAGTTTGGGAGAGAGAAACGTGGGAGGAGTGGAATATACGGTACCTTGAATTAAGGAAGGATATACGCCGTATTAATTGTACCCTTAAAATACACTATGGCATAAAATTGACAATTTGACAATTGACAATTTCGCATTAATTTCATCTTTAAGTCGATATTCATCAGCCTCTACTCAATCGCATTCACAAGTCCCACTTCATAAAGTTCATCTAAAATCTCAATTAAATAATGATTTCTACTGCAACACAGTATATATGAAGATTGAGTAGTGAGATTACCTCATACAAGTCAAAACTTGAAAATCTCTTCTTTAAAGAATTCTTGATTTTCCAGACAACTCATGCAATTTGTAGGATAGGATTCTTGTTATTGATGTTTATATAACCCAAATGCATCTGATAATACTCACGTAATGTTTGGAAAGAGCTTTGACGTAAAATAAAAAATAAAAAAAATTCTCCATTAGTATCGCACCTTAGCTCCTTGACTATATTTGGTGCTCAAAAATCCCGTCTCTAGCACTAAATTTACCGTCACTGACAAGTCCTCAAGGGTCAATTCCACGCCGGTTAAATACAATTTTTATTCTTCGATGAAATGGTTATAACTTAGTGTACAAAAGTTCAAATGACAAACGGTTTGAAGTGATAGATACTAGACACAGATCTTTATTTTAATATATATATGAATCACATCATGTTCTGTATCTGGAGGGTTGTACTCGTTTGAAGCTAGGCCTATGCGCGCTCGTATAAAACTTTAATAACTTGGTTGTGTGGCTCTCCCTAGACCTTAAACCACTTCTAGACTGTGTACACTTATTACTATATCCAAGTGTGCATCGTCCTACTTAATGGCCTTCAAATATTTCTAAATTTTCCAAAATGCTACAATAATAAGAAAATGATAGTCATATAAATTAGAACGGAGGAAGTTATGTTTATCCTTTCAATAGTATTAACTTCTACAAAAGCGAGAAAATTAACTACAATACTTATGATCTGATTTTCCAGTACGATGAGACGTGAATTAGACTGCTTGATCTAAATTTTCAATAACTTTGCCAAGATTACAGCCTGCTTTTCTTGTTTCAGGAACATCCTGAATCAACTAGTAGTATATAATTATCTATTTGTTATATATACAATAGGAAAGATAATGTAGCTCACTAGAAGCTTTGTACAAAGGAAAGAACGCATATAGAAGCTGAATGGGAGCGTCTAAAAAAACCATTTCAGTTCCATCTCTTGGAGTTCTTTGATTTCTTTGACTTCTGTTTTGCTGCTTGGAATGCCAGCATTTTCTGTTTCTTCCGAGCTTCCCTTTCCGCCTGCCAGTCAAAACAACATAAGTTAATATCAGAACGTAAATGGCAGCCCGGTGTACTGAGCTTCCGCTATGCGAGGTCCGGGGAAGAGCAGGACCACTAGGGTCTATTGTATGCCATACCCTGCATTTCTGCAAAAGGCTGTTTCCACATCTCAAATCCGTGACCTCCTGGTCACATAGCGACAACTTTACCGGTTACCCCAAGACCAATTTCAGAGCATACTACCGATAATTACCAATTCATCAATTGGGCAGATCATTAAAGGGAATTAAGCTCCCCGGACGTGTATGAATCTGTGCTATTGTGTTACGTGATCTGGGACAGGGCAAATGTTACCTTTGACATCTTGGACTTGGCTTTAGCTTTTGGAGACTTGTCCTCAATCTCTGCCTCTCGTTCAAGCTCTCTTTCCCTTGCTTCAAGGTTTTTCTCCAAATAATACTGTACACAATACGTAAATGTTCATTTACTCGAGAAAGAGAACAAGAAACCACGGAATAAGTTTCAGTATTACTGCTAATTACTGGTGACTTTTTGTTTCACAATCAGACCCAAGAACACATTCCCACCAAAGTAAACGTAAAAGCAAAGATAATCATTCCGTTTGAAAAAAAATCAATATTTGGTGTTGCAACTCAAGGAGACACAATTTGAAAGCAACCAATTCACGTGTGTTGCATGTGACTATTTTACTGATGTATTAATCAATATTTTGAAAACATTCAATCACAAACTTAATACTGGCGATATAGGGTAATTGTCATAAGATGCCGGGCCAGAGAGTGACTTAGAAACTTACATCGTAATCTCCTTCATAATCATGTAGAGTGCCATCTTTCACTTCCAACACTCTGTTAACGATCTGTTTTATGAAGTACCGGTCGTGCGAAACAGTTATCACGGTGCCTTTATACTCCGTAATAGCCTCCTACAGACAGATTAGAAAGAAAATTGAACGTCAATAAGTTTCATGGTATAAGGTAACATGAAATATGTAGGGATTGATGAGAAGAGAAGTGTACCTCAAGCATTTCTTTTGTCGGTATATCCAAATGATTGGTAGGCTCATCCAGTACAAGCAAAGTCGAAGGGGTCACCATGAACTTACAGAAGGCTAGACGTGCCTAAACAAATAAGGTTGACGCATAAGTTCAAAACAAGAACAAGAGTATAATCCAAGACGGGCACATAAGGAGTAGTAATTAGCCTAAAGAGGATAACTGAAAAAAATATCAAGAAATACTGCCATCACAGTTAAGACAAAATTTAGAGATCAAATAAATATCCGTCGACAATGAAAGTTAAAATTGTTACTGCTAGATGGTGAAATGCAAAAATAGACACTCTATCAGATACCTGGATAAATTATCAGTTAAGATTCTTATTTGGAAGCCTCTAAAAAATGAAAAGATGACTTATCTTACCCACATCAAGGCTGTTGGTCAAAAGTCAAAGATAATCTTGGAAGTAGAGACAGAAACACCAGAATTGTACATTTCAAACTAAAGCTCACAAAACCAAAATGAGCTTGGAAGTCTGATCACATGCAGCAGTGCAGCCAATAGAAACCTATTAACGTCTCAAATCATACTAATGATTGACATTCACCAACAAGCCACCACCATATAGCATCATAAAAACACTAGAGCAAGATGGCTCATAGGTAAAAAAGGTAGTACTCGACATTTTTCAATAAGCTAAATTAGCAAAAGCAGATATTGCCTCCATTAATGCCCAGTCCTGTTTGCAGCTAAAGCGATTTTTAAAAAAAATTATAGATGAAAATGGTAATTTGCGAAAGGTTAATAATCATATGGCTTTAAATTTGAGAAAGGTGCACTAGACAAAGTAATTATTCCAGTCAAAGGATAAAGATCAAATAACCAAGAAAAAACACATAAACAAACAAAAAACACTATCTCTCCGTCACCACCACGCAGATAAGATACAAAAAGCTGCTTATATCGCCTTACCTTCTCACCACCACTCAAAAAGGACACCTTCCTATCAAGCATGTCAGCTTTAAAATTACAGCGTCCAAGGAGTCCTTTTATATCATCTAGTCTCCAGTCATCAGCAGCTTCTGCTACAGTTTCAAGAACAGTTTTTTCCAAATCGAGTGCCTCAGCCTTAACGAAATAAAAATGAACACAGATTAATATCAACTTGGTCACATTAGCACATGGACAACAGGGTAAAAACACCACCAAAGATCCAAAGAAGATTACAAAGGTGACATACCTGATTCTGCTCAAAGTAATTTGGTAATACATTGTGCTCCCCAAGCACAACTTCACCTCGTGTTGGTTTCAGTGAACCCATAATCAGTTTAAGAAAAGTGCTCTTTCCACAACCATTAGGACCAATGATAGCAATTTTCTCTCCTCTCTCAATTGTCAAATTTGCATTCTTGAAAAGGACCTGCCAGTAAAAGTGAAATGTAAGATAACAGCCAACCCAGAAATATCAGACGCAATGCTAACTAATTGTCATCAACATGTCCCCAAAACAAGAAATAAATTAATATCTCAGTGTCAATGTTGTATGTTACCTTATCCTCATAGGCAAATTCCAGATTTTTAACATTTACAACTGTTCGTCCACTTCTTTCGCGTTCAGGAAACCTAATCTTCATTTGTTTCCTAATGAATGGCTTATCAACTTGTTCCTGGTCCTGAAGTTTTTCCAGCTTCTGTTATCACCAAAAAAATACAAGGATGACATCAGTAATCAAAGTCTGGATAAAAGGTACAACATAGTTCTAACAAACATGCATCTGACAAAAGTTGGTCCTAATGAGCAAAACGCCAAAATGATCAGGTGTGCGCCTCCTTTTCTAAATTTACTAGCTTAATTTGCAGAATAATAATCCCAGTCGAGGATCCTAAACATTTCAGAACAACTAACACAATAGAAGAGGCTGAGTTGTTATCACATTTATTTCATTCAGCGCTAGAGCAATGTCGTGCCCCCCCCCCCCCAAACACACGCACACACAAAAAACAGTGCATTCCTGTGGAAAGTAAACATATTGCAGTTACAGTTCAACAATGGAGGCATCTGTATTTACCTTTTCAGCAGTAGATGCACGACCTGAGTTTGCTCCTGCACTTAACCTACTTATCAAACCTCTCGTTTGCTCAATTTCCTTCTGTTGTTTTTCCCATGCAGCATTCTGTGTTTCAATCCATTCAGCCCTTGAAATAATAAAATCCGAGTAATTTCCTTCATATGTCCTAGAGACACCCATATCGGTCTCCACAATTTTTGTACACAATTGATCAAGGAAAGCTCGGTCATGAGATATAATGACCATTGGAACTTCTTGCTTATTAAGATAACCCTCAAGCCACTCAATTGTATCAAGGTCAAGATGATTGGTTGGTTCATCCAGCAGTAACAAGTCTGGGTCCTGCAAAAATCAAATATTTTACTCCCCAAGCAAAAATAATAATTACACATAATATTTGTCAAAGTCTAAGACCCATAAACCAAAGATATATCATGGGATAAGTGGCCTAATATGTTGTTTGAAGCTATGTTGCTTAGATCCTCTAGAATTTTCGCCGCACCCGTGTTGGATCCTCATTACTTTTGGAGGATCCAACTCCGAGCAACATAGCTTTCCATAGCAATATTCTCCTTCTTGGAAGGCAAATTACTCTAGCCTTATTAGAGATTCGTATGACAGCAAAAAAAAATAGAAATCTCTAGTGCTTTTCACTTTATTTCTACTTGATATAATCTTGGCCTGAGATTAATTCAAATGGGGAACATGGTGAGTGAGGATTCATAAAGCCGGTCCCAACTTGTTTGAAATTGAGGCATAGTAGTCATGTTCGAAACTCGGAAGCAAATTACTCAACATCTAGAGTAAATCATTTTGGCACACCCTATTGCTGATTAGAGGCTTAACAACTCCTTGACTCATTAATAGGGCAGCCCTGTACACTAAGTTCTCGCAATACGCTGGCTCCGGCAAAGGGCCGAATCACATCATGTCTTATGTGTGCAGCCTTATTTGTAAGCGGTTGTTTCCGCATCATGAACCCTGACCTCCTGATCACGCGGCGGAAACATTTACGCTTGCGCCAAGGGTCCCCTTCTCTTTGAGTCATTAACATTTAACCCCAATATATTACCATAGTGGGCATGTTAAAGTCGAGTAAAGCCAAAAATTAAAACATTACATATCCAGGAAATACATACACAAAACATAATATGAAGTATTATATCCACATGAATTACTTGCTCAACAGTAATTAACCACACATTAAACAAAAAATTCAGGAAAAAAAATCAAACATCTCATACCTGCAGCAAGATCTTCCCTAAAGACATCCTCATTTGCCAACCACTGCTAAATGAAGCCACAAGCCTATCAGCATCCTCAGGAGCAAATCCTAACTCAGGCATCATTTTATTAATTTTCACATCCACAACATCCAAATCCACAGCTTGTGCTCTCCTTTGCAGCAAATCAAACTCATCCAAAAGCCTCCCCATCAACTCCAAATCATCAACAGATTTCTCAATTGCCTTCTGAACTTTCTCAAGTCTCTCAGCAACTTCCATTTCCTCTTTAAATGCACTCATAAACTCTTCTTTAACAGTTCTTGTTGACTCAACCTCAAATTCTTGGCTTAAAAATGAAATCTTCATATTATTTTTTGACTTAATCACATTACCTGAATCAGGTTCCTCTAAACCAGATATAATCCTCAATTGGGTTGTTTTTCCTGCACCATTTACACCTACTAAACCTACTTTTTCACCTTTTTTTACCTCCCAACTCACATCTTTCAATACAGTAACACCTTTATAACTTTTACTAACATTTTCTAGCCTAACCCCAGATGAAATACTTGAAGCCCCACTAGTATTTTGCTTGTTACTCCTCCTGTAATCAATTTCCTCATTTGAATTATCAGAAAATAATGACTCTATGTCATCTTTTACCTCTGTTTCAGCAGTTTCAACAGCTACGGCTTGTAACTTTGATGAAATTCGAAGGTTTTTTCTTCTGGGGTTATTGAAAACAGTAGTACAGGTACTGTTCTTCAGAGAAGTATTAGAGGGTATTGAGAGGACACGTGGGCAAAGAAGATTGGCTCTGCCAGTGAGGAAAGTGGTAGCAAGGTCCATTCTTCAAAATTTTCTGGGTAAAATTTGGAGTTTGAAGAAGTTTAGGGTTCAATGAAGTATTAGATAAAGTGTATGATGAGGGGAGTAAAGTGGTTTTGAGGGTGAATGTGGTTTTTCTCTTCTATAATTCTGTGAAGAAAATGGAAGAGAGAGACTATCTTCACTGCGAAACCACTTTTCCCTTATCAGCCCATGAGGATGAAGGAAAAGGAAGAATAAATAGCTTGTGGAGAGAAATTTAAAGAAAAAAAACTTTTCTTTGTTTCCTTTTTTTCCTTTTTTATTTTATGAAGTAATATTATTTCTTCATACTATTTCCTTTTTTAAGATAAAAAATGGATTTATTAGGTTTGTCAACTGCCATTCAAGATAGTGAAAATTTCCATGTTGCCTGCTTTGCGGATAATGGAAAATTATATTGTGTGGAGTTGCTGAAAACTGTAAACAATGAAAGGGAGTTGGACGTAATCGGTAAAGTTATTGTCGTGTCATCAAAATTAAAAGGTTAGGTGTTCGAATTGTGAATAATATTTAGAAATACAGGGTATAAGATTGTGTATGATATATTCGATGATTTGTGTATAACGAGAGCTTAATATATTAGGGTGCCTTAAATAATGTGGAGATCATTTACTAAATAGTTAAAAATATTATTTATTCATAAAATTTTATCAATTTTCAAAAACATTGAAAAAGAAATTTATCACAAAATTGTAATATTTTTTAATTAAAATACATGTCCAAACACAATTTCAACTTCGAAAAATAATTTTTTAATACAACTTTAGAATTTTCTCCAAAATCCAATAATATATAAATGTTTGTGTGGTATTAAGGAGAAGAAATATAAAGATGTGGGAGGAGATAATTTGGATGAAATGGTATAGAATGAAATTTGTGTTTGTGGTACATAGACACAGAGACTAATTCTCCAACGCCAAGGTAAATATCCCATGCTGTCATTTTGTGCCACGTGGAGGGAGAATGCTAGATCGTGCATCAACCACGCAGCTATAGATATCACTAAGACATCATTTTTTTGTAATTTTGCAACGTACGACAATAAGATTATATAAGTGTGTGGTTCTTAACCTTTTAGCGTTTTCCATAGGCTCAACTCAATGGGCCTAAAAGTCAAAAAAGGGCCAATTCCTCTATTCCATTAAGAAAAAACATTAATTTAAGTAGTTTGTCATTCAAAATATTGTAGATATGTATATAATCGAGATTTTTACCTTTCTATATACGATTTGAAATTTTATTTTTCTCCCTACTCAAATTTTTATTTAATTACATAAGCATATATAATTTACAAATTATATATATATATATATATATATATATATATATATATATATATATATATATATATATATATATATATATATTAGAAATTTAATGAAAATCAATTAACTCCTCACTCTCCCGCATTTTTCTATCCATACCCCCACAATTTTGTACTCTCTCCTCCATCAATGCTCTTTTCCATTTTTGTTCAAAATCTTTTATGATCTCTCAATCTTTTGAATTCCCGCTCAACATTCTACGAAACGAGTACCACAAATTTTCCTTCCCTTACAATGAAGAAGAAAGGAGTTTCGAAGAATAGCCCTAAAAAAGCTAATATTGGGGATCCCAAATTAGTTAAATATACCAAGAACGAGCTCGAACCCTCAATTTGGAGCCGAACGATCCCAAATTAGTTAAATGAGGTAGGAACTAGTCAATATAAGCTCACAAGATCGAATTCTAGCTATTTAAGTAATTTCTCAATCATTAACACAAGTTTCCTAAAATCCGACCCCGATCACACATGCCTGAATTCCAAAAAATTTCGAAGAAAGTTGTTCTATATAACTTAAGGATCAATAATATACGATTTCTAATCCATTTCATAACAAATTTTGTAGTTAAATCTAACTTTTGTTAAAACCTTAGGTTTTGCTCTAACCCATTGATTTTGCCTAAATCCTAGTATTTAATCTACCTAAGACACAAGTATTAAGCTAACAATAGATGGATAAACTTACCTCAAGATGCTACGTGCAAGTCTTCTCTCAAAAGCTCCCAAAATCGCAAATGGTGGAGTGAAAAGTGGCAAAAATGGCTTGGAACCCGTATTAAATGAAGTTCATTGCTTCAGCGATTTCCGCATCTGCGGTCCCACTTCTGCGAGAGATCGTTCGCACCTGCGGAACTGGCCAAGCGGGCTGCAAACGTTTTTGCGGTCTCGAAACCGCTTTTACGGCTTGGGAGCCACTTGTGCGGTTTTGGCCTGGGCTGCATCTTACCTATCGCTACTGCGGTCCCGCACCTGCAGTCGACCAACCCCAGGTGCGGTTATGACAGAAGCAAGTACTTTAGCACTTCTCCAAAAATTTCAACTTCACTCGAACCTCTTTTCATTGACTCTCGGGGCTCTCGGACCTCACCCGAACATACCGACAAGTGTAAAATCATGAAACTAACCTACTCGAACCTTCGGAACGCCCGAAACAATGATAAATCTAAGAATTACTCCCTAAAACCAATTGAATCAAACTTATGAACTTCAAGTTCTTAATTTTCCTATAGCGGGCCGAAATACCCTTAAACTACTCGGACTGACACCAAATTTTACGAGCAAGTCTTAAATGTTATAATGGACCTGTACTGGGCTTCGAAACCAACATACGAGCCCAATCAACATGATTAATCATTAATTAGTTTCTTTAAATCTATAGAATTTCAATTTTACAATTTCTAATAAAAATTCATTACTCGGGCTAAGGACCTCGAAATTCAATTCGGGGCATACGCCTAGGTCCCATATTTTCTTGCGGATCCTCCGGAACCGTCAAAACACGAATACGAGCCTGTTTGCTTAAAATATTGACCAAAGTCAAACTTAACCTTTTAAGAAAATCCTAAGGAGCCAAATGAGCATATTTCAATCCAAACTCTTCCAAATCCCGAACCAACTATTCCCGCAGATCGTAAATTAGTTAAAGTAAGCACGGAGAGTCTTATTTGGGGGAACGGGATTCTAAAAAGTAAAACGACCGGTCGGGTCATTATAGTGAGACCATGTAGCAAAGATGATATGTCAAAATTCTATTCGTTAGTGAAAAAGTAAAACAAATGGGAAATATTTATTTATATAACTTGTTAGAATGTGTGCCAAAAACTAAGAAATGGATTGGATGTATTTGAGATGGAAAAATGACAAAAGCTAGAATAGGAAAGTTATCACTTCTTTTGTTAACTTTTTCAAATGATAGATAAATTAATGAAATAAAATACAATCAAAATAACTAGATGAACTAACTAAAGAAATATCTCCTTAACGAAACAAAAAGTATGAAAAAATACTTTTAAAATAATTCCAAAAGTACTTACTAATTTTGACCAAAATAAAAAGAAGATATATTTTTTTGTATATTTTCTCCTTTTGCAAATGCAAATAATACTTATACTAAAATATGAGTATTTTTCTCTCATTTTTCACTCTATATATATATATATATATATATATATATATATATATTAAAAAACTCAAATATAGTAAAAAATTAGGTGCTCACAGTGCGCAATTTTTGACTTGTCACGTCTTTGAGTTATTTAGTATTTTGTTACTTATTCAAGTAAAGCTTAATTTTTATAGAATTTTATTTTATTTTTACCTCAATTGCAATTTGAAAGAAGCAAAAATGGTTTCAGTTACTATATAGTTTAAGTTCATTAGTCTTTTATAGTGACGTTATTCCAATTTTTGCTATGATTTTAATCAACTTTTTCTTTTCTTTTGTTTCAATTTAACGTCCAAAAATACCAAAAATAGTTTCATTTATTACTTTATTATTTTTATGTGATTTAGGTTACTAGTATTTTATAGTTATATTAATTTAGTTCTATCATGATTTTTAACCAATATTTCCTTACCTTTTATTTATTCTAATATAATCTTTGTAAAGGAAATAACAAAAATACTCCCATATTATGATTGTGGTCTGTTTAATTAATTAGAATTGATTTTGTAGTTTATAATATATTTTATGATAGGAAGATTTAGGTCTTTAGTTAATTTTCAGATTTCTCTTTTTTCTTTTCTTTTTTTTTTTTGGGGGGGGGGGGGGGGGGGGCAATCTTGAACTAATCTTTAAAAGATGTGGAAAATTCAAAATAGCAAGATTTACAAGTGGTCATTTAAAAATAGCCGCAGTTTCAAAAGTTAATCTTAATTTAGCCACTTTTCATGTAAAGATAAATCTGAATAAAAATATTGTTTAAAATCCAAAAAATACTCCAGCATATTATAACAAAATCAGCAAAATATACCGGTCCAACATAATATACTGGAAGTTCATACACAAGTACACCGACTCCAGTATATTATGCTGGACCAATCTCTATTGCACCAAAATAATTGCTATTTTTCAATGACTTGGCGAATCCTAGCTATTTTTAAATGATCAATCCAAAAACTGACTAGCCCATGCTATTTTCGCATTTGGGAGAGAGAACAATGTCCACCATGGAAAATAGCATACAGAGTCTTGTAGCGTAATTCTTAACATATTCTGAATGTTTTATGGAAATCGAATGATGTTAAAAACATTTTGAAACATCGCAGAATAAGAAATGTGATGTAAATTCGAACAGAGACGTTAACATTAAAAGAATTGCTTATTCTCTTTTAGGGACAAAGAACTAAAGCTTCATTATTTTTGAAAATTCCAGGAAGGAGACCTTCTATCAGACTGAAGGACGAGACAACTAGAATTCCTAACCTATATTATAAAGTAAAAGAATTATTCAAAGGAAATTTTACAAAATTGGGATGAAGGAACAAAATCTGAGGACCTATAAATGACTGCATAAATAGTGGTGATGGTTGTGATTAAAATGGCAATATGCAACGAGATGTATGATCGCGCTCTACTCCTCCTTGCCATAAGTTAATAGGAGAAACAACCCAGGAAATGAAGCGGGCATTACAAAACGAGAGGGAAGAACTTATTGTGCCAACAAGCTCAACTCCTCCTCTTCTTATGTGATTTAGATCCAGAGTGGTTTTTATTTCTTTTCTTGTCACTCTTTTCAGTCTCCGGCTTGGAATGTTTCTCCAACTTGCTTTTGTTGGATTTTACACTAATTACACCGCCAGGAACTATCTTCCCACCACCATTCTGGAGAGCATTTTCAAAATCAGCTTCTCTGTCCACTATAGCAAATTGCTGAAATAGTTCTGGGTCCAACAAACTGTCCGTCTTGGCTTTCATCTCATCCTAGATATGACCTTAGGCAATTAGAGATCTTTTCGAGATGGGGGAAAACTTGCAGAGACAAGAGCAAGCAAATTCAAACCTGGACTTTCTTTGCACCATCATTGAGATCTTCATCAACAGATATAGGATGTGCTTCCATCTTAAGCTGAAAACGAAAACGTGCATCAGTTAATGTATAGCAAAAAAAGATGAACAAACGCTTAACTGCTCTTTGATTATAGAAAGAATTACAGCCCATGTCACTTGGCCTAATAGCCCAACCTAAAATGGCCCACATTTAAAGCTCTTAACCTATTTAGCCCATGTTGTATATAACTTGAAAGAAACTTTTCGGCATTTAGCCCACTATTAAAGACATACTTTTAGGGTTTTTATTACTTTCATCTTTCTTCATTCCCTTCTCTCTCATCGCCTCTCACTTCTTTCTTTCTAACCCACATTGATCCCTCATCCTCTCTTAAACTATCCCCTGCTATTCCCCTCCTCTACCCCCACGCAGTTCTGCCATTAATGGCTCGAAGAAAGCTCGGGCTCCTACTCCGTCACCCATGGTGACAAGCAGAAGAATATTAAAGATTTTTGAGGAAAAAAACATAAAAATACACACAGATCTGAAAAAAATAGCTCTCAAACTTGACTTGCACCAAAAAATAACCACTAATGTTGTAGCAAAACTAGTGCTTTCAGTCTAATTCAGCAGCAATGTCATGATATTGGCAATTCAAACGCGTCGTCGGCCACGGTTCTTCAGGAATTTGGAGCTACATTTGATCCAATACACGTCCTTTCTAGTTGGAACATCCCCAAGCGCCAAACTATGTAGCAGTTTGTATCAACATTGTATACTAGTGCATAATTGTATATATGGATATACAAACCTCTTATACACTATTATACATGTTTATATAAGTTATACAGTATTGTATAATCGTATATAAATGTGTATATTATAAATAATATTGTATAATTATATATGTTTTCAGTTTATAAGTATGTATATACATTGTTGGCGTGTAAGAGGCCTCTACAAAAGTTTGACACTTCCTTCTCTTCTTCTTTTTCGTGTAATGTGTTGCACGAGAGTTGGAGGGATTCTACAACTCATTTACCAAGTTTTTATTTTTCTTTTATCCTGCTGGATTGCTTCAGCAATTGCACATAAAAGTGTTTGAATTTCTTACCTTCAGATGATTTGAGTTGTTTGTGGCTGATTTGCATTTTCCCTGCGCCGAGGGTCGATTGGAAACAGCCTCTCTGCCCTTTTGGGTAGAGGTAAGGCATGTCTACATATTACCCTCCCCAGACCCCACTTTGTGGGAATATACTGGGTTGTTGTTGTTGTTGTTGCTTAATAATCAAAGGCAATCAACAAAATGAAAACAACTGGTTGTATACAGAGAGCAAAATAAGCTGTCTTTCGGGAATTAGCCTATTATTTTTTGGGCTATAGATTTACAAAGTGGTATCTAAGCTATTATATTGCAAGTCATGTGTATGAGTTGTATTTATGTGAAATTATCCCTTGATTATACTTAATTGTTCATATCTTGAGACAAACTAACACAAGAAGTGTTGGAATATTTCCTTATGTTCACAATTGACACAGCATGACAAGTGCATATATTGTTCACGTTTTACTTTTTCATTTGTCTGCATAGGACTCTCAGGAGAATGAAATATAACTCTACGTACCGCTTTAAGCCGAGATTCAGTTGAGTCAATTTCTTTTGATGTTAGATTATTTAGGTATTTACAAAGCCTCTTCATGACTTTCATGAACAGGGACAATATCTGCTGCCTCTCCAAGTTCATTTCTCCCTGTAAAAATAAGAATTAAAGAGAAAACTCAGAAACTGGAGTTTAGTGAACGTAAGTATCTAGTCTTTATTTTGGATGTGATAACGGATAACTAGTGGCCTTAACCAAAAAAAAGGAGAAGTGTATTTCACTGCACAAGGCCTGACAATACAGAATAAACTATTCAAAATAAAGAATAGCAAGCCAGCAAACCTCTATTTCAGGGATGTCTTTGTGCTGCAGGCCATAGGAAAGCAAAAGGGAAGCCTGGGCATATGAAAGTGAAACTGGCAAATGCTCCAAAAAATACACGCGCGCAAGTTTTTGAGCAACATCTCGAATCTGTGAAAAAATAGCTCATGCAAATAATTAATGTGGAAATAAGTAAAAACAAAAACAAATGTCAGGCACTTTTGAGATATTTAAATATCGCTTGCATTAGGAAAAAACAGAAAGGTAGTTTGTCCTCCTTAGATGTTATGTTTACACAGTAAATATCAGGCACTTTCTAAGGATTTGTTTCTGCCACATCTTTTATCCCTTCATGTCTTTCCCATTTTTTACTATTGGTCCTTCTAATTCTAAGCACTGGATAACAAGCCCCTTCTGATTTCCATACGAAAAAAATCATTAGATATCAAATGTCTAATTATTGGGTTTTATTCGCATGTATCAAATTAGAACTTCAACTTTTATACTGAAGACCTAGACACAAACCAAAGTAAAGGATAATCATGCACCTGTTATTAAATTATAAGGAAATATAAGGGACGTTTCACATGTCATTTTTGGTTCAGAATTTTCATGTGGTCAACAGTAATAGGCCAAATATCTAGATAGCCCCTAAAACTTGGCACACTTTATAAAATAGACATATAAACTTATGGAGTGACCAGATAGGCACCTTAACTCGTCTTAAATGTGTCTTTTAAGCACAAGAGTCCTACATGGAATACCGCATATTGTTTTGTTTATTATAGGTGCGCGAGGCTTTTCTAAAGCTGCTGAATTAGCTCTTCTAGCAGTTAAAAATAAATTCAAATTTACCCTCATCTCCGGCAAATTCATCTTCACCTCTATTAACAGAAAAGCCCTAGTCCCAAAACTTTCTTCTCCATATTTAAACAGCACAATCTACAACTGAATACCAAGCCCTGTATTTATATTTTATCCGGCGAACTTCATAATCTTTTGACAACAAAAAAAGCCAAAATATTATTCGGAAGGTTTGAAGCTATGGACATAGTAAACAGAGTCAACTCTATAAAATGTCAAGTTCAAGCTTAGGAAGAACTCAAATGATTTTGTAAATTTCCTTTTTACTTTAGAAAAAAAATAATGCCTGTAATCTTGAAATTTTGCATTACCTCTCCTAGTTAGTCACTACAAAAGTTTGCCAAAAGCTCTTTACTATTAGGTCTCCATTTACCAGTTAAAGCAAAACAGAAGAAAATATACGCTTTTCCTCACTTCAAGTATCTGACAGAGAGACAAAAACAGAGAGAAGTAGAGAGAACGAGACGGGGTGGCCGAAGGAAAAGGGAGAGACACAACAAACGTATTAGAGAAGAAGAATAGAATAATTGATAGCTATGACTTACATGTGAATTTGGAGAAGCAAATAATGGTGATTGAAAGTAAACTTTGACTGGTTTTCACTGGAGCGAAGAAGAAAAAGATTAGAGCCGGGTGGGGAGAGTAAATTTTTTCTTTTTTTCTTTTTAAGAACGTGTCTTTATCTTATTCGTTCTTTGACACATCATCAGCAAGTAATGGCCACGCTTGGTTTTGCTAACACATGTGTTTAAGAGAAACATTTCTACCGAGTTAAAGTGCTTGTTTGGTCACTAGTTAAGCTGGAACATCTAACTTACAAATGGTGTCAAGTTTAAGGGGCTATCTAGGTATTTAACCAAAGTAACATGTACCAATATGAGTTTTTCATCAATACTTGAACCAAATACCAACGATATTATCAAATCATTCACCGGATCTGTCTAAAATTGAATTCTAGTTGATTTATGATGCTTCAAATTGGAAAGATGACAACTTTAAGCTCTTTTCAGTGTTTCAAGTAGTTCAGGCATGTTTACCATATGGTTGTCTTCTAAAGCACAAGCTCCATATGATTGCTGATATTGAAACATATATCAAGCATAACTTGATAGTAGCACCACCAGAAAATCTTTTTCACTACGTGATATAGCATATTTTCACTCTCATCACTAACTGAGATCTAACCAGGAGGGGTAATTAGGTTGTTTGAGTGGCTGACAGTACTCTTAGCCTTTTCCCTTTTATGACTGTTGATATTGTATCACATGAGATCTTGCATCACCACTTAATATAACATATTTCCTTACTAATCAGCAACTCAAATCTTACCAAGGGGTAGTCAATAAGGCTATTTGAGTAAGCTTCAAGCCTCTTCATCTCATGAGGTTCCAGAACAAACTTCATGAAGTTTAAGAATTCACTTGAAGCAGAAGAAGCAGGGACCTGCTCCACAAAGTTGATCTTTGGATCAAAGACACTGCAATATTATGGCCATCATAAGCATACGTGAAGAGACATATATATTACCTAACCACCAAAATGTTCAATTTTACCTCATAGCAAGCTTGTAGTTCATCTTCCGGTAGGTAGAACCCAACAGTTCGACTAACCTTCGCTTGTATTCTGAGAATGTTATAGGCAACATCAATTATCGAAATAGCAATAAAAGACAATACAAACATTAAAAAAAAAACAAAAAAAAACTAATAGAATAAATACCAGCTACTATAAGATCTGCATCGCGTTAGATTGACGAAGTGGATAGAAAGGAAGGGGGATAAGAAAGTGAAGGGGCAACATATGAAAATTGCTAAAGAACATATATTAGGAATTGTAGAACTTGAGTTCCTATTTATCATGGCAAAAGATTCTTCCCATCTCCTTTCAGTTCCTTTAGATGATAAGGTTAAAAAAATTGGGAAGAACAAAACCAACTGATCACCTTGGTAGTAGGGACCATAAAAGCCCCACTCATCCGATTCAGCAGCTTCAACGTCATCATTTCTCAATGCCTTCAAGACCATGCATGTGTACTCGCCAGTTACATTATTCTGATTCATCCAATCACATGTTTGATGACAATTAATCCTCAATTGCAAACATCTAAAAAGAATTTGGAACAAATGACTCTCAGACTTACCGGGGCGTTGCCTATGAAAAATGGAGCAAACTTATGTTTTCTCCAAAAGCGGAAAAGATCCAAGGTAAGTCCAAATGAGACCCCAAGGTAATGGAGCCTTTCAGGTCGTCTTTCACGCAAAGGGACAAGCAAAGGAGGAAGATCTGTTCTCGGTCTTATATTTTCTTCCTGCAAAGAGACCTGCAAGGAAAGTAGTTTGAATCCAATAACAAAAACCAAACAGACGTTCTAATTCCACATAGAAGTCTTTGTAGATTTCAACTATCTAACTTGCCATATTAGAGAAAATGGTCAATCATAAGGCCTTAAGACACTATATCATGCACAAGATGGTGGTCTGCAGACAAATCATATCAATAAGAAGGAAAAGCGGGATTCAATGAGAAATAGTAATAAGATTTAAAACTGTTTAACAAAAAGCACAATGATATTAACTTTTTGCAATTTTTGAACCGAATGATAACAGGAAAGCCAATAACCTAAAGTACAAATTATAAAGTTAGATCAAATAAGAATACCTTCTCTGCAGCTTCAGTTACACTGACTTGAGGAGTCTCCAAACCATCTTCCGTCTCTACTTCAGATAATTGAGTCAACTGACCCTCAAAGTACCTATTACCAGAAAAAAATTTATAAGGCCTATTAGCGGTAAATTAACTTATTGTGCCTCAAAGATCCATGTATGAAAGATATGCAATAACTGTGACTATGTCAAACTCAACACAGATGAACTGAGCCCATTAATAAGTTGAAGAAACAAAAATGTACTAAACTGAAAACACTTTTAAAAGATGCCACATCTTTAAATCTTACATAATTTAACTAATGCATTAGATACCCAGTGAAATAATAGGAACCTAGACTGAAAACCTAAAAGCCATGATACATAGAAGTAATAAATATGCAATATTGCAAGTGCAAAAAGAAGGGACACTGCAGATTTTGCAAGTGTACAAGGAATAAGTCCACAAGTGCACAACCATTTCATATCACCATCAATGCATCAACAATCAACACCAACCACCACATAAATATCACAAAGAAGCAGATTTAAAATAGTTTATCTTGTGCATCCTCTTATGATTGTTGCTATCTCCGATGTCCATTCAATAGACAATACGAGCAACTGGGGGCAGCCCTGAGAATTCGTATTCGTCTTTTAAGACGAGCTCCTAGGCAAAATAAGCTTTCTTCATTGCCAATGAACAATCTAATGTTGATGATTGACCAAACAAGGAAATTACTCCTTTCTTTTTTGAATGGTAACAAACAAAGAGATTACTCTTAAGTCCAAAATGTGGGAGAAAAAGGCTTCTTGCTATCCAAAAGCTGTGACGATAGCATGAGGCAGTGAAAGGGTTTATGATGTTTAGAATTTTTTCTTTTTTGTTTTGAACTAAAATGACATAATCATCCATGACCTATATCAAGTAACTTTAAGAAGGGGCAGAGGTAGTTTGGATAAACAAAAAATAGGGATGGTGCTAACCTGCTAGGCTCGTGTAGTAGGTTAGCAGAATATGTGTGTGTGTGTGCGCGTGTGTTATTCCACATATTATGCAGCACCAGTATGCATAACAAGCATCCACCTATGGAGTTGCTTAATTTCACGAATTATAAAAGCCAAGTGTGATTGAAGCAACTGCCGAATCATATTGAAAAACGAAAATTGTGAGAATTGCAGTGAAATTTGTAGCTACCTGGTTAAGAGTTCAACGGCAGCAGAACCATATCCAAGCTGTAACACCACAGTGAGACATGGTTAGACATGCTGATAAAGTTAAGGAAATAAATTGTTCAATATTTTCAAAAACCTCCTTCCATGTCTGCTTTTAAAGTTTAAACACAAACTTCTATTGTCGTAAGATATGCAGACTGCTCACATTTCGAACTTTTTTCCAATGAGATTGGTTTAGGATGACAAGATTCCCGTGATATTCCAAATCTGTCTTTTTGCAGCTTTAATTATTAGTGCTAAATTTTCTATCACAAATCTCCCCATAATTCTTGAGTCGGGGGTCTTTTGCAAACAACCTCTCTACCTTCATAAGATAGGGGGGTAAGGTCTGCGAAGATCTGCATACACACTACCCTCCCCAGACCCTACTTGTGGAATTTCACTGGGTTTGATGTTGTGTTGTTGTAAATCTCCCCATAAATTCTCTTTATACTACAAAATTGCTGTGAAACCGTCACCAATCTCTTCAACAATAAAAGAATGTAAAACATATTTTTCTTTCCACATGATAGAATGAATCAACTAACAATGACAATGGGGTCCAATTGGGAAATACTTTTGTATTTGGGCAGCTATAAATATTTTGTCTCCTACTTAAGGTTTTTGTATAAGTACTATACTTATACTTTAGTTTATTTTTTAGAATGTAATTTTATGGCTCAATTGGTTTTACACATGTTAGCGAATTTAACATTTGTAGTTTTAAATTGGTTACATCTGACAAATACAACAATATATGCAATTTTAATACAAATAGCACTGCCATTTTTTTAAGTACATGAAGCATAGTAGATAAATTACCACGAAAGAATAAAATGAAATTCTTAAAATTGAAAGTTATTATGGCTCTTCCAATAAATTTCGGTGAACTAATTTGTTTCAAAACAATTATATGAAGGGATTTTGTCGATCTCTTATAATTACTTGAAAAGATTACCCACAATTTTCCAATTGTGCAGCACAAAGAGTTTTGGGGGTATAGAAATTTTATCATTTGAACCTCGTCTCTTTCATTCGATCAGTCGATTCCCCTTTGTTCCATGCTAGTTGGGATCGTCTACGCAAATCCTTCATATCCAATACACTCCACTCAAGACCATTTCTTTCCAATACAAAACTATTTGTCTTTTAAGGCAAAATAAGGAGGCTACAGTAACATCATAAACCACGAAGGAGATCAATATCACAAAAATAAACCTAGAGGGAAGTATCAGAATTTTTTCCTAAATTCATAGAATTGGTAAAGCATTACCCTCATGGCACTCGGATGAGTAGCAATGCGTACGATGCGGGCACCTGAAAGGCTTGGGAATACATCATCAGCAAACTGCTGAGAGAACTTCCAAGGTATCTGATCTCCAAAGGGCGATCGACCTTCCATCAGAGCTCTTTTAGCAGACTCCTGAGAAATTTGACCCTCCAGGCAGACCTGCGTGTTAAAATTAAATAAGACAGCTCAAAAACTCTTAGTGCTGCTTCTTTGATTCCATGAAAATGTTAAGGTGAAATCAGAAACTCTACTATCCATATCAAAAAGGACTTATGAATCAACCTTACATGATTGACTTATCAAAAATAAACTACCACTGCGCATCAAACCCAAGCTAGTTTACGTCAGCTTTATGAATCTTCATTAAGCATGTAGCACCATTTAGACCCGTATCAATCCAATTTAAGAAAAAATGTGATCTTTGACGATGATTCAATATGCTATATATCAAGTCCATGAGAAAAAATGAAAGAAAATGCACTAATACACGCACTCCCTCCAAGAAGAGGCAGAATCAGTGACATAGCAGAAGATGAGGAAAACATAGAAGAAGTGGCAAAAAGAAAAACATGATTAGCTCACATTAGGGGAAGAAAACAAAGATAACATTGTGACCAGTTACAGATGAACTTTGGAACCAACTGATATTAGATGATTTAAAGATCCAAACCAAATCTAACCATACAGAAAGAACACACATGGCCAAGTAAGAGGCATTGAGCTAAGTTTGGTCCTTCCGAGAGTTCTAGAGCTGGATAGACCACAAAACATGGACTGGAGCAGAATATACTACAAGTGCAACAACACAAATTACTAACTGATGGTTTGAACATAATGATGACATATTTGAAGGCAAAACTAACCCGAGCCAATTTCAGTCGTGATTTCGTATTTTAGGACCAAAATATTACACAAATAGAAAGTCAATCATGTATCAATTACCAGGAACTTATGTAGAGGATATTCTATTTTTCTATCACTTTTTTAGAAGGTAGGTTGTTTTATTAATGGAAACAGTACTGAATAGGTACCAAGAGGGAGTAGAAAAATTGTACAAAATCTACTCAGAAACAGACTTTAGCAAGTTCAAAAGATCGTATATGCTCAATACAAGATTTTCCTCATGCCAACAGAGTAAATGTTGCAAACAGCTATACTTTAAAACATACATCAATTCGTTTTCTCCTGCAAAACATCTCTTGATCTCTATCACTAACGTAAGAAGGCTGCATATAAAGATGAGGAACTACTGTAACTGTGGGCATGCTGCCAATTGGACCACCAGACAGAAGTTACTGCTTCCATCCCAATTTATGTGGGGTGTTTGATTGGGCACAGAGTTTAAGAAATAAAAGACTTTTGAAACTTGTGTTCTAAATTGACTGGGCATAGAGTTTAAGAAATGAAAGACTTTTGAAACTTGTGTTTTAAAACAGGCAACATTCATTTCCATGGCGATAAATCATCCTATTTAGGGTAGGATGGGAAGTTTAAAGTTAAATTATTTTCACTATAGAAAGGTGTCATTGTTACTCGGACAAACTAAAAAGAAAAGATTGTCTCATAAATTGGGGCAGAGAGAGTAAAATTGTAAACGCAAAGAAGAATTGGCTAAATAAAAAAGAACACTGAAACTAATAGTAGCACGGTGATTGTCAGAAGATTTCTAACATATGAAGCGTCCCAAAGAGAACATTTGCATAACAGCTACAGACAAGACCACTGACCTGGATGACACAGAGAATATCAGGAAGGCGATTTTCTGACTCGTCAACAGGGCCTGTGAAAACAATTAGATAGGCACTCTTGCATTTACTTAATTCAAAATTAATCTCGTATTCTATGAGAAGCATCAACTGGTAAAATTATACCTAGTAGCACAAACAAGTGGTGAGCTGGAGCATCAGCCATCAATTGTAAATCATTTGGAGAATTTTTGTAATGAGAGGCAACATAGAGGGCCATCATTCGCTGCAATAGGGTCACCATAAATCAAAGCTGAGCAGGCAAAAATATCAGCCTAAATGGTGAAGAAAACATTACTTCAAAGACATAGGTGATTACCTGCAAAAATAACTCACTATCCTTATGATAAGAGAAAAGTGTGTCCCGGTTAACATAGTAGAGATCGCAATCACCTGGTTGTGGTAACCTGATTGAAAAAAAGAGAACTGTAACTGGAGATAGAACATGATTGACTTCTCCAGGAACTAGGTTAAGCCAAAGAAGATTTACCTTCTGATACTTGGGATAGCATTTGTAACATCCAAACAGAGCAATGCATTAAGCCACCGCTCAATGGTATCACCAGAAGCATATCTAATGGATTCACTCAATTCTATCTTCTTAAAAAGTCGACCTACATTTGATGGGAAAACTTAGATTTTAAACAACTAGATGAAAAAAACAAGATTCTGCAAAGACCTTGGACAATTTATCATACTACGATAATCATGAGGGGCAAAAGTACACCGAGAAAAAGATTCACACTCATGAATGAACACAGCCTTGAAGGAAAGCAAATATTTTTAACGACAAGAGTGTAGTATCAAGATTCACTTAAACAACTCCAGCTTGATTTATTATAATACTAGGGTTTACTTTAGAACATCCAGTCATAGAAAACATTCCATTATTCAAATTTCACAAGTGCATCTGCAAGAACTTTGGAGTTTGAATATTTCAAAAGCATGTATTATGAGTGCTTACTTACTTTGAATAACTCCATCCTTATTCACCATAATACTTGGTTTTACTTGCGAATCCAGCCATAGAAAAATTCCCACCCAAGATCTAAATTAACAACCAAAACTGCATTGCCCAAGGCACAAATTAAGGCATGAACTAAGAAAAGAAGTCCTATGTTTTTCAACAAATACAAGCACAATTCCAGATGTATCTCCTGCCTTTTAGTAACTATAAGGAACTTCCAACCCAACGTATGCGCTCTCTCATCTCAGTTTTCTTTGCTTTCCTAGTTCCTGCTGATACAATTATATTTCAGACCACATGAACTCTACACACCATAAGTCAGGCGATCGACTACAGAAAGTAGGCTGAAAATACCTGAAAGTGCACTATCTGTGCTTTTGGACTTCTGACTTTGCTCCTCTAGTTGCTGCAGCAACTTCAATGATAAGGATCTTCCAGTGCCTTCATAGCTTTAAGAACATAACAAGAATAGAATGATTATCAGCTCTGTTAACCCCAGGGTAAACACACAAGCCTGTGTGGAAATAATTCCTCTGGCATCCAACTGAGTAGGAACAAAACTTCAAGAAGCAACATATATTGGCAAATGAGTGGATAGGTTCTTTGGAGAGAATAAAAATAATAGATGGAAACTAAGCAGAACACTGTCTCGTACCCATTGACAGTTGATGCAAGGAAGACGAGGTAAGGACCAAGCAAAGATTTGACGACAGGTAATGGAATAGCTGCTGCTTCATCAACCACCAACAATTCCACTTGTGATAGCTTTTCATGCTCATGTGGTAGTATATACTGACATTGCATAATGATGTCGAGAACATCAGAAACTCAGAAAAAGAAATATTAATTGCATTAGACATGGTAAAGCACATTAATGATCATACACTTGCAAGAAGTTTTTGCAAAGAATGAACAGTATGGGTGTAAAAGATATGTTTGTAAGAAGAGGAACCAATATATTGACAACCTTTAAGAGAACAGAGAAGCACAAGAGATGGAGCAATACAAGAAATCTATCCAGCATACAGGCACCAAGCGGAACTAAATTGAAGCAAAATTTCAAAATGCCTTCTAATACTCAGGGACAAAGGGAACAGAAGGTGCAGAAAGTGAAGGAGAAAGAAATTGATGTCAGATTCCAGGATTATTCACTGCAAGAATGAGCTTGGAAAGGAGCCATTATCACGATATAACTCCTCGTCAATATTACTGACCTGAATTGTCTGTCTATGCTGCTTATAGATGTTGATCCTCACGGTGGCTTTTTTGAATTCTGGGTTATTGCTTTTCACAATATCATAATCAAGGTGTTCCTGTAAGAAGAAGCATACTGAGTTACAATCTCTATATACTGTAGGCAGAACATGAAACCTATCTCAGGTACCAACTATATATGAGACACGAAAAATCCCTTACACGAGAACTTCAAGAAAATTTTAAACCATGCTTATGTTTCTACACATTTCAGCAGGGGAAGCATTTTCTCACTTAGAAATACTTGAAGGGCCAAATGGCCGACTCAAAGGGGAAAAAATCCCTGGCAAAGATCGATTTCATAGAGAATATGCAAATCGACCCTGCTCAAACAGATATATTTGCATCGTACCTTATACTCCAGCATATCGAAACCCTTGCAGACAAAGGCAAACAGAGTTTTCAGATTTTCAGGACTAGGCGCTGTTACAAAAATATTAGAATACCTGTAATAGCAAACTATAGAAGTTAGTAAAGAACAAAGTAGGATCACAGAGAGGAAAGGATATTGAAATCCAAACGGCCAAACCAGATTTACCCTGCAGCAACAGCCCCTGCAATTGCCAACCCAAGAGCAGCTGACTTGCCCCGGCCACGAGCAGCAAGCAGAGCAACAGTGCTTCGGAGCGTCTTATCCAGAATAGCGTCAAGAAACGTGATCACTGCTTTTCCCTATTTCATATTGTTGGATTAATAGCATCATACAGTCGCAAGGCAAAAAATTAAAATTGGAGTGGACCCACAACTGCCATTTATGGTGAACTCAGTATTATAAGTTAAATATGTTGAATCTACATCATCACTTAAATCCGTCCATTTAAGCTAGTAAAAATAGTTTTTACAGAATTTAGTATCATGTTCATATTAGAATTAGAAAAAACTAAAGATGTATTTAATGAAAGCACGGAAGAATAGGCAACTATTTTTTATGAAAAGGAAAAGCAAGAGCTTTAACATACAATAATTGCAGGAATGAGGATTTAACATGCTAGTTGAGCCGTAACAAAAATTCCTAACTAACTTCAAGTCAGCAAGTCATATTCTTTTACTTAGTAAGTGAAGATCTGTTCTATTTATAAGAAGTACATGAAGCTTTGTTTTACTTATGAGTAGTTGCCCCAACTGAACTGTAGGATTCTACGACTAAAGGATTGCACAATTTGATCAGCGGCTTATTTCAGTCTGTATTCATTATCAAAACTTTGGATGGAGAAATCTGCTTTTAGTGATTTCATCAAATTAAAGGGAAAAACAATAAAACTTATATGTGCTGACAACTCTCGCAATTTTGACATGTCGATAATTAAATTTCTATTGAAAAAACTAGGAAAAGAATTATTCAAACAAAGAAAAGAAAATGATCAAGCACCATTAACGATTAAGAGCCTATTTGGAAGGACACCTTGTAAAGTAATTATACAGTATAATAATCACAAAGATATGTTTGGTTGTCATAACATAACTACAATGTAATGTTTGGTTGCACAATTGTAATTACATAGTTAGATCTATTTAAATTTTAAAATTAAATTAAATTATCAAGAACTACATAAATATTCTTTTCGTATGAACAAGTAAATAAACATTATTGTTTGACAAGTATGTGTCTATATAAGAAATATTAAGTAATCATGTGGATTATGTGGAAAGAGAGAAATAGGTGATCTTTTGAAGGGGTGGAACAAGATTTTGTAAAATTGCAAATTAGTCTTCTCTTTTTAGTTTCTTTTTGGTCTATTCATGAGGTCCCTAATCCCTACTTGTATAGAGGATTGGGTCTCCTTTGTTGAGAACCATATTTTGGTGTAGGTTCTCTTCTTTTTGGTATACGACGTGTATACGGGTTTCCCCAACTGTTAATAAAATTACTTACCTTATAAAAAAGATCCATATCATTTCTTGAAAATATAGTATTAAGTAGTTATAAATCTGTAACTAATATCGTAAAAGATAATTGGTAGTTTCAAAATAAATGATATTTCAAGTTCAATTCATTAGTAAAAGTTCCAGTTAAGAATTTAAATTGCTCACTAATCCATGTGAATATAGCATGAAGTTCATGCTTCGTTGCATTTATTCAAATAACAAAAGATTAGTATTTATGAGTTTAGAAAGTATATTTTGTAGTAAATATTATATTAATTTAAAGATAATTCAAAAGGAAAAAAAAACAGAAGGTTAAGACCTCATTGAACAATGAACCCAGCTTTAATGGAATCTTCCAATGTAGTTCAGTTTGTTCAGAACTCAGGAGATATAACTTCAAGAAATTAGAATAATAGTAGCTCAATTAAGCAAAACGGAGAAAATAAAGAATGTAATTGCCCCCTCTTAATTACACCCAATTACACGTTGATCAAGTAATTACTTAAGAAAAGGACACATGACATACTCAGAGAACAATCGAGAAACAAATGCCAATTCTCACAGTTTAAGCACAGTAAGTAACCTGGTCCAAGGTACAGCATTTCCGAATAAGAGGACCAACAGGGAAGTCTTCATTCAATTGTTCTTTTAAACTCCTTAACTCCCTTTCTGCTTCCGAAAGCCCCTCAGAATCCTTCATCAAAGTAAATCAAAGAAAAAATTATGAATGCTTAATCAAGAGATTATCAAAGATACTTTACCCTGTACTAAAAGTGACTCCAGAGAAAGAGTAATTTTTTCTCAGTTCAACATCTGATATGGTGTAATTATATGTGAGAGCCATAATTTATATGGACTATCATCTCAATCAGTGCATATCATCTAAGATATAGAAATCAGTAAACAGAAGAATTCACGACCATACTGATCCAGGGAGAAGTTTACCTCTTGAACTGGAACAGCAGTAATACTCTTCATGTGGGAGGAGATAGGTAAAATATTTAGTTCATCATCCATGACAATACAGGATTCACATGATGCAAGAGAGAGTATAAATCGCTCATTAAAGCGAGGGGTAGCCTGTGAATGGGACTCTGTACGAAACCTGTCGTGAACATCCTGCAATTTCACAAACCTTATGAGTATTAAGATTATACACGCATAGAAAATCAACTAGCAATCTGAAAGCTAGTAGTAGCTTCTTCATTCAAATACTCTTCATTTTTGTTTGTGTATGTGTGTGTGTGATAAGTTGAAATCTTATTTAAAAACAAAAGAGCAAGAAAGAAAAAACAAATAAGAAGTAAGAAGGGAAGAGACGTCATTAATCTACTATTTACTCAAAGTTTTCCAGCCCAGAAAGCAGAGCAATTGGGATTGGAGCTTACCATGACCATGGTGCAGAGGCTCTTAAGAGAGGACAAAGTGCGAATCAACAATACAATTAGCCCACCACCTTCAACTGTCTCTATTGTTCTCGCAAGAAGATTGGGTGTCAAAGCCTCGAAATCCTAGAACATCATAGGGGAAAGAAATGAAATTTTCCAGAAGATCACAATCACATAGAGGCCTTAAAAGAGGAAATAGGTAGTCGATCTGCTTCAAATAGTTTATGGAAATTTAACACCTCTCATTTACCTGCAATATACACATGCCAAAGGTGTTTCCTAGAATTCTTTCTGAATCTCTATACAAGCAATAGCTGACGCCTCCAGTTTCAACAAAAAGTTCAAAAGGCTCTACTTTTTCAGGGTCCAGTAGTCCCCTCTGCATATATTTTTTCACTTGCTTCTTTCTCTTTTGCTTGTGACTGCAAGAAGGTGATTGACTATATCATTGATGATAAACTGAGACGAACACTTCTTTTCCTAGAAAACGTCTGAAACAACATGCTACAGAACTACTGAACAGGAGTAAAAAGTAGATACATAGTTTCGAGTGTGATCTCACAACCAAAAAACAAACAATGACAGAGCGGTCCGTCATTGAGTGATAGAACGAAACTTTACGACAACTTTTTCGTAGGCGTTTACTTGCATCACATCATCTTCAACTAACCTCCACCTACGAAGGTGTGGTATCAAGGTTCAGTTTATTTGGAAAAGACGTCAATCTTAGGGGAGACCATTCGAATGGTTGAGTTGATGACTTCGCTCCGGTCTGTTCAACTGAACCTAAAAGAGACTTCATCATTCAATTTTTTTCGGGTAGAGGTAAGGCCTGTCTACATATTAACCTCCCCAGACCCCACTTTGTGGGAATATACTGGGTTGTTGTTGTTGTTGTTGAATCACGTCACTTGGAATTTCGGAAAGTGAATCCTCTGAAGATAATAAAAATGCTTACAAGCACTCATAATATGGAAGAAGTTCAAAAGGTAATTTGAACAAAGGAATAGGGTTAATGTTTATATATACCGTCTCTTTCAGCTGACCTTTCCAAACCATGCTTCGCAATCAAGCTAGAAAAAGACTAAGCAAGTGTTGTCCTAATGAAATGGCATTTTCACTGCACAGCAAGCAAAGGATTGGGGATCAATGGTGTAATGTTAAGAGGTTCTAGGGTGTGCTAGGATTTGTGAAAAGCAGCACCTTACGATGTTCATGACCAATTGGATCATGATATACCAGTAGGTACCAGTGGAGATCACTATGCTCGGTATTTCATTCGTATCGAAGAGCAGTGTTAAAAACGAAAAAAATCTCTAAGATCCATTTGGGCTTTAGACGCAAATAAAGCATGTGCTTTTATGAAAAAAGGCGCAAGGGAGAAGAAATACAAATGTGTATGTGTAGCTCAAGACTAATAATTATAAGCATGAATAACAAATATATTGACAAATAAATCGAAAAAAATTACAATAAAGTGAAAATCAATTGGTTTGTGACATTTCTTCAGGATTACTCTCATTGGCAAGACAAAGTATGTCTTAGAGCCTTGATGAGGACACTGAAGCGCCCGCTAAGCGAGGTGAAGGGCTCAACATGTTTTAAGCCTCGCTTCAAGTCTTAAGTGCGCCTTTGAAAATATTGTCGAAGAGATGCCACAAAGTGTTCGGATCATTATGCAATGTCTTAATCAGCACAACTTGTTTTCCTGTCAGTCAACCTCACAAAATAATCAACCCAATATAATACCACTAAAAACAATGACCTAGCATTTGTGCCACTCACCTGCAATTTGCCAGTAATTTACGCCATATATATAGCTAAAAGCCTAAAACTAATTTTTTTGCACAACAAACAGAGTGACTACAGTTTTAATATTCAAAAACGAATTTCACATTTCTTCCCTAACATCTAACTGAGGAAGTGATTTACTACACCCACTTTTAATTTGAATATAAGCAAATGACTCTATAATGATCTCCTCTGTTTAATTTATAAATCTCTTTATTTGTTGATGTACTGTAGAAAAGGCCGTATAACTAAAAGGCAAAATACATCTAAGACACTCGAACTAAGGTTCGTCCAAATTGAGCACCTGAACACATGATAAAGTGTTCTCACTAGACACTCATTTGGGAGATTTTGGGAAATGGCTCTTGGTTTTCGTCTTTTAACATAGGGCGTTTTTGTTTAACAAAGCAAGAGTTTGTTTTAGTTGATTGGGTCCTATATTTTAACTGACCTATCTTGTTTTTGTTTGTTACAGCAAAAGCTTATATCTGATGTGTATAAGTAAAGGAGATGCCATATTTTAAGTAGTTAACCTATCAACATAATGGGAATTTGAGAACACGCGCATAAGATCATATATTCAGGTGTCGATTGGAACATGTCTTAGCTCGAGTGTGTCAATAAAATACATTGACAAGTTTAAGGGGGTGTCGATGTATTCCTACCAAACTAAAATAACATTTGTAATGGACTATAAAACCAAAATCTCCCTATCCATAAAACAACTGTACAGAATAACTGCTACAACAAAGTCAAGAATTTTGGTGAAGCAGCTTCATTGATCTTTTTCAAACTTTCTTTGTATCAAATAAAATTCCTGGTAGCTAATTTGCATTTCCATACAAGATTTAATTTAACTTCCCCATGAATTAACCACTTCATATTTCAATAAAATGACAAAACTTAACAAGAACAGATTATATCCATAATCGAAAATATATAAAAGTAAAATTGGAGTAACTAGCGAACCTGCTAAGTTCAAGTTTGTCCTTATAGCACCAAAGCACAGTAGGCCGTGACCTCACTACAGCTTTGCTCAACATGTAATGCAAATTAACAATCTGTTTTACAAAATAAATAAAAGCGAATAATTAGAAACAAGTTCAAATTTTTTGATAAAATTTACAGAGATATAATTAAAGAGGAACTGGAAAATGCCTGGTCACGGGATTTGTCACCGATAATGACAAACATAGAACGGTGACGATTTCTAACTCCATTTTCTATTAGGGTTCTTATGCGTTCATCCACTTTCTTCCTCATTTTTTCTTTTGCTTAGGGTTTATCTTCAAGCTCAACAGTTGTAATATTTTTTAGGACTGCCTCTGTTTTTGTATGTTCTGGTCTACGTTCTTGTCCTAGGGTTTAAAGAGGGTTTATTGAAATGTAAGAAGAGGACGACCGGCCCCACCGGATTTAATTTTGTACTCACATTTAACTTTAGGGCAATATTGTAACTTTTTGTATTTTATATACCCTCAAGTTTGCTTAAAAATTAAATTTTATCCCCTTAATAACAACAACAACAACAACGACATAAACCACCCACTAAAATCCCACAAAGTGAGGTCGGGAGAGGTTAGTGTGTATGCAACCTTACCTCTACCCAACAGGGCAATGTTTCCGATAGACCATAGGCTCAGGGAGACGAAAATAAAACAAGAAGGAAAAATTCATTAACAACGTGAGCAGAAACCGTAGAAATAGTAACATAAGCATAAATAATAAAAGATAAATGACATGCAATAACAGTAATCACTATTTAAGACACATGGCTAAGATAAATAGAAAGGATAATGTGGACTCAACATAAACTACAAGCCTTATAAGATCAACCAAACCCTCGGTATGAAGTAGGAAAAGCTCTACTACCCCCTAGCCTACAACCTAAATGCTTGACCTTGGAACCTTCTTATCAACGGTCACGTCATTGAAAATCTGCAGTCGTGCCATGTCCTACCTGATCACCTCTCCTCTCCCCGAAACTTTGGTCGTCATCTACGTCTTCTCGTACCCACCATAGTCAACCGCTCATGGCTCATCGCCGGAGCATTAAGGTTTCACCTTTGCGCGTACCCAAACTATCTGAGTCTCGCTTCCCGCATCTTGTCATCTTCAGGGGTCACACCCACATTTTTCAAAATATCTTCATTCCCAATCTTATCTATCCTAGTGTGCTCTTACATCCACCTCAACATCATCATCTCTTCTACCTTCATCCTCTAAATATGGGAGTTCTTAATCGGCCAACAATCTGCCCCATACAACATGGGCGGTCTTATTACAGCTTTGTAAAACTTACATTTGAGTATCGATGGCACTTTCTTGTTACATATGGCTCCAGATACAAGCTTCTATTTCATCCAGCCCGCCCCTATACGGTGTGTGACGTCCTCGTCGATCTCTCCATCCCTCTAAACCATTAACCCAGGGTACTTTAAACTATCTCTCTTGGGGATGACTTGTGATCCAAGCCTCACGTCCTTGCTTACTTCCCTCGACTCAGCGTTAAACTTGCACTCCAGGTACTCTGTCTTAGACCTACTCAATTTGAAACTCTTAGACTCGAGGGCCTGTCTCCAAACCTCTAACCTCTCGTTAACACCAACCCTCATCTTATCAATTAGAACTATGTCATAAACAAATAACATACACCATGGCACATACCCTTGAATATGGTGTGTCAGTGCATCCATCACCAAGGCAAATAAGAATGGGCTAAGTGAATAGCCTTGGTGTAACACCATAACAACTAGGAAATGCTCCGAGTCGCCTTTTACAGTCCTAACCTTAGTCTTAGCTCTATCATACATGTCCCTACTTGCTCTGATGTAAGTTACCAGCATATATCTAGAGCACCTCCCTAGGGAGTTCATCATACGCTTTCTCCATGTCAATAAATACCATGTGTATGTCCTTCTTCTTATTATTGTACTGTTCAACCAACCTCCTTTTAAGGTGGATAGCATCACTAGTAGAGCGATGCAGAATGAACCCAAACTGTTATTGGATATAAACGTCGTCTTTGTAACAACCCGATCAGTCGTTTTGAGCATTTACACTTTGCGCACCAGTTCTCGGGCATGGCTACCCCCGTATAATATATTACGATTTATGTAAATTGTTGGTTTTGGTTTTCATATTAATCAGAACATATATGGAAGATTGATTCTCAGCTTGAAGCTTTAAATTTGAAAGGTTTGACCAAGTTTTAACTTTTTAGTATTTGATCTTGGATTTGGATTTTTATGATTTGGTTAACTCCGTTATCTGATTTTTGACTTAGGAGCGCGTTTGAAATGTGATTTGGAGGTCTGTGGTTGAATTAGACTTTTATTGGCGAAATTAGAAATTTGGCATTTCCAGGTCGGTAGTGGAAGTTTTGATGTCGGGGTCAAAATAGAATTTCGAAAATTGGAGAATTTTTGTTGTGTTATTTGTGACGTGTATGCAAAATTCCAGGTCATTCGAATCAGGTTTGATATATTTTTGGATCGGCTACATAATTCGGAAGTTTAAAAATCCTTAGGCTTGAATCAGAGGGTCATTTGGTGTTTGGATGTTGTTTTGAATGTTTCGAGGGTTGGTATGAGTTTGAATGATGATATGTGGCTTGTTCGTATTTTTGGTTCAGGTCTCAAGGGCCTGAGCATGAATTTAGAAGGTTGTTGGAAAGATTGGAATTGTAATTGAGCAGCTTCAACAGCGGTTTTCTGTCATCACCGCACCTGCTGTAACGACCCGGATGGTCATTCTAAGAATTTACACCCTGATCCCCTATTAACTGCTTTCCCCGTGTTTGTTTATGCTATTGTGAGTTGTTGGAGGATTTATTTGGAGTTTCAGGGAGTGTTGGGATACTTAGTCCCTAAATGAGAGTTTACGTTGTAGAATTTGGACCGTAGTTAGAGCAGTGTGAAAATGTCCTCATAATGGAATTTAGTTGGTTTAGTTAGCTTCGTTGGGTTATTTATGGCTTAGGGGCACATTCGGATTGTGTTTAGAAGGTCCGTAGTTTATTTAGGCTTGAAATGCTGAAAGTTGAATTTTTGAAGATTTCGGTTCGATGGTGAGATTTTGATATCAGGGTCGGAATGTAATTCTAGAAGTTAGAGTAGCTCTGTAGCGTTGAATGTGACATGTGTGCAAAATTTTAGGTCATTCGGATGATAATTGATATACTTTTTGATCGAAAGAAGAAGTTGGGAGTTTTGGAGTTTTTAACCTTGAATGAGATGTTAATTTGGTGTTTTGATGTTGTTTTGAGTGTTCTGAAGGTTAGATCAAGTTTGAATGATATTTTAGGCTTGGTTGGCATGCTTGGTTGAGGTTCCGAGGGCCTCGGGTGTGTTTTAAATGCTCAATGGATCATTTTTGGACTTAGAGAATTGCAAAAAATGCAGCAGGTCTCCAATTCTAGTTTCCTTCTTCACATTCACGAGTGGGGTCTCATGTTCACGAAGAGGAGTTGGGGCTGGTGGAAGCTGAATGATTCGCGTTTGCGATGATGGTCTCGTGTTCACGAAGCTGAGAGGTCATATGCCTACGCGTTCGCGAAGATGGTCCCACGTTTGTGTAGGAGGGAGAAAGTTGCTACCGCATTCGCGATGAAGGAATTTTGGGCCAAGTGAAGTTGTGTTTCGCGAACGCGATGTGCCTTCCTTGTTCGCGAAGAAGGAACTACCTTGGTAGATTATAAAATTTTGAAATTGAGGGTTTAGCCATTTTTATCAAAACTAAAGTTTGGGAGCTCAGATTTAAACGAGATTTTGAGGGATTTTCAGAGATATCAATTGGGATTCATAACTCATTTTGCTTATAACCCATTAATCTAAACGTGAATTCATCATCCCATTTCGGATTTGGGTTGAAAAATTAGGGGAAATTTGGAAAGGTTCTTAGGCCTAATTTCGGGTTTTAATTGGGAATTTGACATCAGATTTCGATAATTTTGGTATGGATAGACTCTTGAGTGAATGTGGGTTTATAATCCATAACTTTTACCCGATTCCGAGATGTAGGCCCGGGGGACATTTTGGTCATTTTTCCTAATTTCCTTATTTTAGCTTAGAATTTATTAGTTGAATTATCTACTTGAAGCGTTATTTAAATTATGAAATTACTTTGAATATATTTGGAGTTAGGTACTCATGGCAAGAACGTGCTATAGATTTGATTGAGTTGGTTTGAGGTAAGTGGCTTGTCTAACCTTGTGGGGGAGGGAGGAACTCCCCTTAGGATTTGGTATTGTGATATTTGAAATGTCTTGTACGTTAGGTGACGAGCGCTTACTTATGATGATTGTTAAAAATCTTTTTTTTCATTTAAGTACCTATATTTTATATTTTACTTCATTGTTTACACTACTTGAACTTTGAGCTTACTGTTAGCTTTGGAAAGCATGCCATATGACTAAATTGCCTACTTGCTCAAACTGCCTTATCAAAACTTTATGCTGCAAGATAGGTTAGAATTACCTGTCTATTTTGATATTAAATTGAATTGAGTTTATTATTCTTATGTTGTTGTTACGTGTTTACATTGGGACTACGGACAGTTCCCGATAGACCCCCCTTGTCTGTTTAATTAGGACCTACATATGTGGTATTCCGGTAGATCCCCCTGCACAGTGATATGGACTACGGGATAACACCCGAGAAATCACTAATTATTTACTTTCGGGACTACTGATGTGGTATTCAGGTACATCCAGACTACGGGACAACACCTAGTAGATCCACTGATTATTTACTTTTGGGGCTACAGGACGGGATCCTCGTAGATCCCCGGTTATTATCTCTATGTTGAGTTATATACCTTCTGTGATTATTTTCCTTGGTCGTGGTTGTTGTTACTCCCATTATTGTATTTATTTACTACTGTTCATCTTCATTATATATTATTTATTTACTACTGCTCATCTTCATTATATATTATTGTATATGACCGATAGGGCCCTGACCTTCATCGTCACTACTCAATCGAGGTTAGGCTTGGCACTTACTGGGTATCACTGTGGTGTACTCATGCCCTTTCATGCACATGTTTTTACGTGTGCAGATCCATGTACTTCCACTAAGTCTTATCACCCTCGAGGGAGTGTTAGGTTGAAATTCTTAGATTGTTATATGTCGGGCGGTATCTTAAACATTGTTATACTTTATTATCTCAGTTTTTATTAGTTTCTTTTCCATAATTATTTATTTCTCGCATTTGTTAGGTTTACCAAGTCATTGAGACTCAGTACTATCACAACTTTTCACGGAGGGCGAACTTGGGTCGTGATAAGTTGGTGTCAAAGCTCTAGGTTCATAGGAGTCATGAATCACAAGCTGGTTTATGTCACGCCCCAACCTCGGGAGGCGCTACCGGCGCTCAATCGAGTGAACCCGACGGAGCAAGCCTCATCGAACACTTCTACCCCAAGCCAGTATGACTACGAAACCTCATACCTTTCATTAACTTGGACGAGAATATATGGTGCATACTATATCATTGGTTTATTTCATATCACAAAGATTTACCGTACACAAGTTAGCTTCAAGGATTCCATTAAAGTTACGGCTTAAAGAGTTCACAAGTTTTAGGATTATAACATATACATATAGTGGACTCCCCGAACACCCGTACATAACCCACACTAGTGTCTTTGGAGCCTCTAGGGATACAACAGATAAACATGACTATACCAGCGATAAGGCCCCGGCTATACCTCAAAAGTGAAAAGTTGTAATAACAAAAGACACACTATATGTCCCCATGGAAGATAAGGGGTCACCGAGAATTTGAGAAGAAGGACGCTCTGCTACACACGGTCGGCATTGTCCGCTATGGAGCTACCTACAATCATAACACGAATGTAGCGCCCGCGGCAAAAGGGGCGTCAGTACATTTGAATTGTACCGGTATGTATAACTAAACACCATTTTACTAGAAAAAACTATCAAATAGATACAAGCAATTTATACGGGCAATACAAAGAAATAACCCATATAGTTCTTCATACAATTTCCACAACACAGATTAGGGCAGTTCCGTCATGAGTTCACCACTATTCTCATTACCACCGTCATCTCGAGCGGAGTCCGGTCACAACCCGACTGGCTAGGTCACCTTATTGGAGGTATTACTCACAATTAATATTTCATTTCCCTTATCCATAATCTAATATCGGCACATTACCACCATGCGTGCGGCATGGTGTCCAATCACGATCCGACCGGCTAGGTCACCTCATTGGAGGCATTACTCAATTCTCAACAGTCAACACCTTCAAATATCTATCCCACGCATATCAAGGATAATTCGAGTTACAAATCACAGGTAAGTGATCATATAGCTAGCACGAATAGTTCTTTGTTTCAATGTCGGCTTATAGCCCAAGTAATTCAACACATAATTCTAATGCTCTTCATTCTCTAATTATCAATATTTGTACATTATTCACATTGAGGCACATCCTTCATAAATATGTATAGTTATATGCAACCCAATTAATGCGTAATGACAATCAATACACTAGCCAATTTAACTCTTACCATACTTTCGTAATGACAACGGAGCTCAATTTCTAATTAAAAGGGGTTTTAGCCATACATACCTCAATAAAGCTTTTCCTTACTCTTTTACAATTTTCAAAACTCTTAGCACTTCGATCTATTAAGCAAGAATTACAAATTAAATAAAGAATTAGAGATGAAACCGAAGTTCTAGTTTGGTTCAAGCATATCATCAAACATTAAAGGTGCATTGTGACCGTAGCCCCTTTTTGTGAGGAATTTCTATCGCTCTACACGCCCAATTGCCTACCTTTTAGTTTTCTTCCTTCCAATATCCTATGGTTTGACAAGCATGTAGAGAATATCATTTTTATACTCTCAAATTACTTTCTTACTGGCCCCATATATCTAAGTGTAGAAATAAGAGCCGAGGTCATGAATCTTACCTCTTGGAAATGAAATGTTTAGGTGTCTTTACTTGATTTCCTTCAATGATTTTATCATACATTATGGAGTAATTTGATGGGGAGGCTTTACCTCTTTAAAAAGCCTCTCTCTCCCTCTATAAATGTCTAGAAATGTGCTTAAAATAAGCTATAATATCGAATATATCGATAGGGAGGTCGGGCTAAAAATTAGAAAATTGGATCCCCGAGTCAAATATGCGATCACATTTGCGATACAAGAATGAACATGCGGTCCGCTTAATGGACCGCAAATGCCTCCTAAAATCCGTACGTTCTGACTCATCTTGTGGTAATAATGTGGCCCACATTCACGTTCTGCGGTCGCAAAGTGCACCGCAGAACTGACACCCATAAAATTCAAAGGAGAAAATGCGACGACTATGCGGTCCGCATTTCAATTATGTGACCATATTTTGACCGCATAACTGACTTCAATTTTAACTAACACTCTGACTCACTCTGCGGCAGATATACAGTCCGCATACATGATTTGCGCCCACATTCTGGATTGCATTTCTTGCATTTTTCTGGAAACTTATTCTTGACTTTTTAATGCACTATTCAATCCAAAAGGTCCGTGATGCGGCTCGCAAGTTTATTGCGAAGTATATTTATGAATTGTTAACATATGCCCCTAGATTGGTATCACGAGATTCGAGTTCTTGAGTAGGAATTTCACTGGGCCCTACAATTTATTAGAGTCTCGCGGATCGGTATGGATACGTCTGTGCTTATCCACGAGAGGCTATGTAACTGTTATGAAAAATTTTACTTCATTTGAATTCCTTGTCGTGCGAGATTTTTGGTATCAAAATTCTAAACTTCCATCTTCTATTCTCTTAAAGACGGTGAGGACACGTGCTGGAGGTGACCAGACACCTACACCCATTGACAGATCTGTCAGAGGTTGGGGCCGGGGTAAAGGCCGAGAACGTGCAAGCGGTGCAGCCAGAGCACCCGTGTGAGTTGCTACCGAGGAGCTATCAACTGTTCTAGCTGGAGCCTAGTCGCCTGACACGCATATTGGAATTTTCAATGATTTTCAAGCATATCATCATCTTCTTTGCTATCTTATCCATGAAATATTCTTTCCGTCTTTTACCTAATATTGTTGATCACGCCTACAAACATAGAAGGAAATTTTTGCGTGTGTTTCTTGAAGAGAATAAACCTTATTTATTTGGATTTTTATTTTTTTATATGTGTTTTGCTAGTTTTGATAAGTCTATAATTAATGGCTAAAGATTGATAAGTTGGAATTTTAGGATATTTATGTAATATTTCCATTCTTTTTTAGTGAAGATGGTATTTGAAAATTAGAGTTATGCTTGGACTTTGGCGTAAATAAAATTTAGAACTGTTTTTTGAAGTTTTGTGAGTGATTTGAAGTGAAAATTTAAAAAAATATATTTTGGAGTTTTCAAAAAAGATCGAAATTCAAATTCAAGTGAAATTTAAAATTTTTATAGCTAAACATGATTTCAAAAAAAGTACTAAAGTTTTTCCGGAGAAGTGAATTTTTGTTTTTAAGACCAAACGGGCCCTTAGACTATTTAAGTGAGAAATATCCAAGATAATAATTGGAGAAAAGTATCAAACATCTAATTATTCTATCCTCTTAAACCCTTTGGAGGTTTTTGATAATAATTCGAAGTATGAGCTAGGCGATTGAAGAGGGAATGAAAGGAACTTTTACATAATCCTCCTCCCCTTTTCTTGATGTTGTTGTTCTAAGCATCTGCTTCATCTTCTTCTTCTACAGTGTCGGCCACTACAATCTTTCTCACTTGCTGAAAATGGTAACTTCATCTGCCACCAAAATCCCACTCTGCCTACACTCAACAATCCTTAATAATCACAACCCAAAACTAGTTCACCACTCCATTTCGTACAATCCCCTCAAAACCCTTTTACTTTACAATCCCAAAACCCAGAGCACTCTTTGCCCCAAACTCCAAGCAACTTCCAAACCCCAACATTCACCAGTTTTAACCTGTTCTTGGAAACATCAGAAAGAAATTCCCAAGTTTTTCTGTGAAAAGATTGTCATTTTACTTGTTGGGTCATTCTTGTTTATGGGTTTAAGGGCCAAGAATGCAGTGTCAGTGTCACGACCAGTTCAAGAAAGTAGTGTTTTTGAGACCCAAGAAGAGAATAATGATGAAGAAGAGGAGATGTATGTGAAGTTATTGGAGAAGAATGAGAGAGATGTTGAGGCTTTGAAGACTATTGTTAATGTGAAAATGAGGAAAGGGAAGACTAAAGAGGCTTTGAAGTATGTGGAGAAGCTTATTGAAGTCCAGCCTAGAGAAATGGAGTGGAGGCTTTTGCAGGCTCTTTGCTATGAGATGATGGGACAGTTGAGTAAGGCTAAAAGTTTGTTTAAGGATATCTTGAAGCAGAGGCCTCTCTTGCTCAGAGCTTTGCATGTATGTTCCCTAAGTCTTATGTGTTTTACTGCTACTTTGATGTAGTAAAAAAACTTTTAGATACCATGTTTGAACTGAAGAGGATTACGAAATACCTGTTTTAATTTTCGAGTAATTCAAGATGATTTTATCGGTTGCTTATAGAACATTGTTGAGTGTCCAAATCTAGAGTTGATATATGATATCTTGTCTTGTGATGAGTTTTGTGCAGTGAGCCATGTAATTTTGGCATTACATATATATGGCAGACCTAACAATCACTATATGTTCTTTTTCCCTTATTGTTTGTTGTTACTTGTGGTGGTTTGACGGATGCAGCTCAGTCGAGTCAATCATTTCATATAGTTGTGATCAACTGTTGAATTCTGCATTACACGGGATAATGTCGATAAGTTAGTAATTGAATGTTTTGTTCTGGTTTGAAGGTTGAACATGGACTCTAGAATCTTTATTATGTGGAAATTTTACTCTCTCGAGATAGATGTTGGATACAATATCCATTTTCTTTATCAGTTATCCAGACGGTAATTGAGCAATGCCTCATTGTTAATTGATATTCTGTGAAGACTAAACAGAAGGATCCTGTGGTTGGCTTGGATGCCTTGGCATAAACAGTTTTACTTGACTCAATAATAATGCAGGTTTTTCACTAATCTAATCTTTGGAACAGTCATATGCAACTGCATTTGAAGCCTAATAAATTCAGGAAGACTGTATAAAAAACTGCTTTCGAATGGATAAATCATGCAGTAGCAGAAATATCCTCTTTTCTTCTTGAGTTGTTCAGGTCGCCTTCCTAGACTGGTTATTTCTGTAGAAACAGCAATATTTGGATCCGACTGATGTAAATTTCCCCCCGAATTTGTTATTACTAAACTGAAGAATGATAAAGATGTGAATGAGCTGATTACTTCAGAAGCCTGTTCGCTTACTGGTGGTGCTAACCATGTTCTGAACACTAGTGGCATTACCTGATGTAACAAAAAATCGTTACTCAAGAAACTCGTGATTTCTATTTTAGAATTGTGAACTTGCATGAGGACTATTATGATGCTTCATATAAGGAAAGCTTTGACACATTGGTGTAAAATTACAAATCAAGTTTCTTTGAGGAGAGCAGCTCTACAGTTGTCATTCAATCTATGGTGTCTAAGCTTGGATATTTAATGTTTACTCTGCGTTCAAGTAGGATATCCAGTTATACTTGCAGTGAATCCCAACCTGAGACACGAATTTTGAACTTCAATCATATGTCATTTTCAAAATGGCACTCCCATTAGAATGAAGAAACAATTCTTTAAAGGATAGCTACAAATTTGCAGTGTGGAGGAGGAGAATTAGCATCGACTGTGGTCATAAACATATGTGGAGTGAACATTGTAAGTAATCAGAATCAAGCATGTATCTGTGTTAAGTGAGGTCACTAAGCTAATTTGATGCAAGTACTATTTAGTTGAGAACTACACCTAATGGGTGTGGCCTAGTGGTCGATGAAGTTGGTTGAGAAGCATGAGGTCTTAGGCTCAAATCCAGCGGAGGCAACAACACTAGGTGATTTCTTCCCATTTGTCCAAACCTTGGTTGATAGAGTTATCTGATAGTACTTGTTACCGGTGGGAGGTAGCAGGTATCTAGTGGAATTAGTTGAGGTGCGCCCAAGCTAGTCCGGACACCACTAAAAGTATTTTGTCGAGAACTAGAAGGTTCCACTGTCACAGAGGATGGAATATAATGCTAGCTATGTTGCTCGGACTCTCTGAAAATGTTGTTGGGTACATGTCGGATCCTCCAAAAATTGTGGAGGATCCAACATGGATGCAACATCATTTTGGAGAGTGCGCAACATAGATTGCTAGACAATCAAGTCATGAGATTTATCATAAATAGATATATGGAATGCGCATGATGTCTGGTTTTAAGTATTTGAGCTTTTGGACACTGCCACCACAGTTAATATTTGTCAATCATAATTAATGTAATATTCTCAAAGTTTGAATTACTTAGCATCCAGCCATTCATGGTGGCACATGACCTCTCTTAGAAGTTGTACGCATTATGTGTAACTCTCGGAATTCATACTCATTTAACCTTGTCAATCATTATGAGTTTTGCTTATTGACCTTATCTATGCATTGAATTGTTCCAGGGTTTAGCTATGGTGATGCACAAGAACTTTGAAGGTCCTGCTGTTTTTGAGATGCTGAATGACGCTCTAGAAGTGGCTCGTCGGAAAAAAAGAGTCAATGAGGAGAGAAACATAAAAATATTAGTCGCACAAATGCATGTCATTAAGGTAATGGCTCGTAGAACACCTGCCAAATTTGGTTTCTTTAGAGTGACTTTTATCTGTTACATCACATGAATACTCAACTCTATATATTTTGTAGTTTGTCTACAATAACATGTTTTGTCTAAGTTGAGACAATTGAGTATAACAGAGATGCCCCCTTTGTTTGATTTATAATACCACCTCTGTACCAATTTATGCGACAGCGTTTGCCTATGCATGTAGTTTAAGAAAGAAAGAAAAGATCTCGAAACTTGTTGTGTAGACATGCCATAAATATTTCTGTCTACAAAATTATGTCATTGAAGATTGTGGAAAGAGTAAGAAACTTGAATAATTTCATTCATGTTTTTGAATGTCATATACATGGCTTTATATACAAGAAGAGGTTAGAAACAAAATCCCATAAAATCTAACAAATCCCATAAAATCTGGGATTATACAAAATAAAATAAAACAAAGAATCAGAATTTGATATGGAAAGATCTTAGAGAAACAAAACTTGATATGGACAAATCTTAGAGGATCAAATCTTGATATAGAGAATATGTTCTTGGAAATCCTCTATCATTCAACACTCCCCCTCAAGCTGGTGAATGGATATCTTCCATTCCTAGCTTGCTTATCAGGTCTTGAAACACTTTGTTTGACAGTCCTTTTGTTAAAACATCAGCCAACTGATCTTTTGTAGATACAAATGGTGTACGGATGAGTCCACTATCTAATTTTTCCTTAATGAAGTGTCTATCTACCTCAATATGCTTAGTGCGATCATGCTGTACAGGATTATGAGCTATACTTATTGCTGATTTATTGTCACAATATAGTCTCATAGGTCCTTCCCATCTTATCTTCAAATCATCAAGGATTATCTTTAACCATAACAACTCACAAACTCCCATCGCCATAGATCTGAACTCGGACTCTGCACTTGATCTGGCCACGACATTCTGTTTTTTACTTCTCCAAGTTACAATATTTCCTCCTACAAAGGTACAGTATCCAGAAGTTGACCTTCGATCCACTAATGAACCAGCATAATCCGCATCAGTATAAGCCTCTAAAAACATGTCTCCCCCTCTTCTGAATAGTATTCCTTTTCCGGGCTTCCTTTGAGATATTGTAGAATCCTGTTCGCTGCTTGAAGATGCAGTTCTCTAGGGTCATGCATAAATTGGCTAACGACACTTACAGCAAAAGCAATGTCTGGCCTTGTATGAGACAAGTAGATCAATTTTCCTACAAGCCTTTGATACGAGCCTTTATCTACCACAGAATCTTCTGGAGAATTACACAACCCATGATTATATTCAATTGGTGTGGCCACTGGTTTACACCCTAATTTTCCTGTTTCTTTCAACAAATCAAGCACATATTTTTGTTGGGAAATAAAGATTCCTTGTTTAGAATGTGCTACTTCAATTCCCAAAAAATACTTTAATTTTCCAAGATCTTTGATATCAAATTCCTTGAGTAAGCAATTCTTCAAATTGTGTATCTCCTCTGAATCATCACCTGATACTATAATATCATCTACATAAACTAGTAGAGCAGTTACCTTTCCGGTTTTTGAGTGTCTTATGAACAAGGTGTGGTCTCCTTGACTCTGCTGATAGCCAAGCTTGATCATAACCTTTGTAAATCTTCCAAACCATGCACGAGGTGATTGTTTTAGTCCATAGAGTGCCTTCTTCAGTCTACATACCATTCCCTTCTTGTTTTCAAAACCAGGTGGTACCTCCATATAGATCTCCTCATCTATATCCCCATGTAGAAAAGCATTTTTAACATCAAATTGTTGTAGGTTCCAATTAAAAATTGCAGCCAATGACAATAAGATCCTTACTGTATTCATTTTTGCCACTGGGGCAAAAGTCTCCAAATAATCAATTCCATAGGTCTGTGTGTAACCCTTTGCTACCAAACGTGCTTTAAATCTTTCTATTGACCCATCTGACTTGTATTTCACGGTAAACACCCATCTACACCCTACCGGCTTTTTCCCTTTTGGTAATTCCACCATTTCCCAAGTTTTATTCTTCTGCAATGCTTCCATTTCCACCTTCATAGCTTCTTCCCACTCTTTGTTACCTAATGCTTCAGACAAATTTTTTGGAACAGGAATTGTGTGGAGGTTAATGAGAAAAGCTTTATGGCTTGGGGATAGGTTTTGATATGTCAAGGAAAGGTACAAAGGGTGTTGCGTGCAGGTTCTGGTTCCTTTTCTAAGTGCAATGGGAAGGTCAAGATCATTTGGTTGGTTATGTTCTTCATGATCAGTTTGGTTTGGTGTTTCAGATGGTTCAACAGGTTCAGGATAAGTATTAGGAGTAGGAACATGAGGAGATAATTGTGGTTGGGTAGTTTGATCAGTTAGCCTCTTTCTTCTGGAATAAACCTGCAATGGTGGATTACTTTCTTGAATTCCTTTATCTATGTCAAGATTAGAAGACTCAATAGGTTCATTAGGATTTAGAGACTCAGATGAGTGAAGAGATGGTGACTCAGGCAAGGACATAGATAAGGATTTGTCATGGCTAGGAATAGACAAATCAAGTAGTGATAAGTCTAGAGATCCTTTTTCATCCAATGACTCCCTCTGAATGGAAGAACTTTTAAAAAATGACTCACTTTCATCAAATGTGACATCAGCTGAAACAAAAAACTTCTTGGTTGATGGTTGGTAACCCTTGTATCCTTTTTGAGTAGGAGAATATCCAATGAAAACACACTTAAGAGCACGTGGATCTAATTTGCCTCTATTCTGAGAATGAATGTGAACATAGGCAATACTCCCAAAGATTCTAGGAATCAATTTACTGGAATTTTCGAAATTCGGGAAGAAACTCCTAAGAGTATCAAGTGGGCTCTTAAAATTCAGAATTCTTGATGGTATTCTGTTACTAAGATATCCAGCCTTCCCCCCAATATTGTTTTGGAACCCTTTTGTGAAACAATAGTGATCTAGTAATGTCAAGTAACAAACCGTTTCTTCTCTCCGCTATCCCATTTTGTTGAGGAGTATTGACACATGAAGATTCGTGAATAATTCCCTCATTTTTGAAGAAAACAGAGAGGTTTTGATTGAAGTAGTCCTTGGCATTATCAGAACGGAATCTTTTAATTGTCACATCAAATTGGGTTTTAACCAGATTAAAAAAAATAGGAAGAACGTGGCTGACATCTGATTTTTGCTTTAACAAATAAATCCATGTTACTCTTGTACAATCATCAATGAATGACACAAACCATCTAGCACCGGAAATATTAGGGATGGAAGAGGGTCCCCATACATCACTATGAATAAGAGAAAATGGAGTCTGACATCTTTTGTTGCTTATTGGAAAGGAAACACGTTTGTGTTTTGCGATTTCACAATCTTCACAATGAAAAGATTCAACAACCAAATTTTTGAATAACGATGGAAACATTAGCTTGATTATATAAAAAGAAGGATGACCTAAGAGACGATGATAGAGCCAAACTCTCTCTTTATTGGACATAACAGATTCAGACAAGAATGAACTAGATAAGAGATTCTTAATTGTAGCTCCACCATTATGAAAATCCAGAAAATAAAGACCACCTTTCTCACTAGCACGCCCAATCATCTCCTTCGTATCCTGTTTCTGAAATGCACAATATGTAGAGAAAAAGGTTATTTTGCATTTGGAATCTTTGGTGACTTTGTGGACAGAAATGAGATTTGCAAATAACTTTGGGACATGAAGAACATTCTTAAGTATCAAAGACTTTCCCAGTTGTATGTCTCCTTGGCCAGCTACAGTAATAACTGAACCATCGGCTATAGTTATTTTTTTATAGCTAGGGCAAGGTGAATATGATATAAAGAGATGGGAGGAACATGTCATATGATCAGTTGCCCCGGAATCTACCACCCATATTGGAGAAAATTTGTCTCTAACATTAGCAACAAAAGTGGAAGAAATACCTGCAAAGGCCATTGAACAACTACCTGCCGAAGATGATATCTCCATAGATTCCAGCAATGTCTTCAATTTCTCAATATCTTCTTTGTTGAATTCTGGGACTAATGGACCTTTTCTATCAACATGAGGGCTGCCAGCAATGTGTGCCTGCGTTCCATCAAAGGTATTTTTGGTTGGAGGTTTACCATTGAGTTTCCAACACCTCTCTCTTGTGTGCCGGAACTTTTTGCAGTAAGTGCAGTAAAGATTGTCTCTGTTGACAATCGGTTTGAATGAACTTGCGGGCTTGATGGTGCTCTCCAATTGTGAAACTCCAGATTCCTTTTTATTTGTCCTTTTTGTCATAAGAGCCGATCCTTCATTTATTTGGGTTTCAAGCATAACACTCCTCCGTCCTTCCTCTGTCCGTATAATGGCCATTGTTTCATTCAATGACGGCAAATCTTCTTTCCCTAAAATTTGCACTCGTACAGCATTGAACTCTGCATTTAGCCCTGCAAGAAAATCATAAATCCTTTCTTTTTCAATAAATCTTTTCAAAATTACAGCATCGTTTGTGCAACGCATTTGAATGCATTGATAGTGATCCATCTCTTGCCATAACCCCTGTAAAAGGTTAGAATATTCAGTGACAGATCGAGCTCCCTGTTTTGTTGCAGATAATTTTGTTTTTATTTCATAGATCCTGGCATCATCATGAACTTTAGAGTATGTCTCCTTCACTGCATCCCAAATTTCCTTAGCAGTATTCAGAAACATAACAGTATCACTAATTTCCGGAAGCATGGAGTTCCATAACCATGACATCACCATTGAATCATGTTCATCCCATGCATCAAACTTAGGGTCTTCTTTGGATGGCCCTGTACCGAGTAGATGTCCTAATTTCCCTTTACCTTTTAGGAAGGTATGAACAAGCTGAGACCATTTTAGATAATTTTTTCCATTCAACCGATAAGAGGCTTGAATATTTTGTAAATCTCCAGTTGAAACTGTAGAGCTATGCTCTACAGTGGCAGAAACATTTTCAGAAACTGAAGTATTCAAAATAGTACTCTCTTCAGACATGTTTTTCAAATGATTTTAACCCTTGAGCGGAATAAAGAGGACAAATGTGATGAAAAAATGGATGAATGAAAAAAAAATCTGTTAGTAATAAGCCTAGTGCTTTGATACCATGTGGAAAGAGTAAGAAACTTGAATAATTTCATTCATGTTTTTGAATGTCATATACATGGCTTTATATACAAGAAGAGGTTAGAAACAAAATCCCATAAAATCTAACAAATCCCATAAAATCTGGGATTATACAAAATAAAATAAAACAAAGAATCAGAATTTGATATGGAAAGATCTTAGAGAAACAAAACTTGATATGGACAAATCTTAGAGGATCAAATCTTGATATAGAGAATATCTTCTTGGAAATCCTCTATCATTCAACAAAGATAAATTGGGAAGTTTATATTAAATTGCCTCTAAATATAACAAGGTCTTATTCATCCTGGAACAAACTAAAAAAGAAAGTATGTCACATGAAGTGGAACAAATTGAGTAATAACATTGGATATCCCTAGAGTTTAACACTAATAACAAGATTAGAAGAGAGAGAGGGCAGATTTGGGTAAATAGTGAAACTGTGGCCGCTTGCATGATGGTCTTGCTTTGCAGGTAATAGGATGTACGATCATGTTATCTTTGCTAGTGAAGATCATGATATTACCAATTACTTTTATTTGGTAACGTAAGTCGAAAGCTGGAGAGGGAGAGTTTTCCTGCGACAAGTCTCATGCTCAATATTTTGATAGTCACAGGAACCAATGTCTAGTTCTTGCCTATATAGGCAAAAAAAAGGAGGATAGAAAATTGTTCAGCATAGTACTCCTCTCTTACATTCACTCGTGTCGTGCAGGGTGAATTAGAAGAGGCCTTACAGAAGTTTCAACGTCTTGTTAAAGAGAACCCAAGAGACTTCAGGCCTTATCTGTGCCAGGTAATTTATGTTCTATTTTTCCTCTATATTTATTGCTTTATAAGCTTAGCGTTCTTCTTGAATTGTGAGCTTTCTAAAAGGATATCTAAAGAACAAGCCACTTGTAGCTCTCTTAATCTGCTTAAAGTTTTGCTAAATTGTTACTTGCCATCCTTCTTGACTCACCTGGGACCACTGGAATGCTTTAGAGCTTTTCATAATTGATCTTGTAATTTTATCAAGGCTAGCGACTGCTAAGAAGGATCATATGTTATGAGATCAGTAGAATTGAGAAAATAAGAATATGGTGCAGTTTAGTGTATACTCTATGTAATGCTTGATGTACTCTGGATTAGATTGGCACTGCATGGTCTCAAGCAACAAAAAAATAGTACTACTACTTAAATGGCAAAGCAAGTTTAGCGCACGGAGAGAAAGATGGATGGTTAAGCAATAAGCATGTGTCATGCATATGCAGCAAGTTTTGCTCTTGATTGTAATTAATTCTGATTAATGTGTTGATGCATGTTTTCTGAAAAATATAAGAAATATTAGAGTTTATAGTGCAGGCAACTCAGTTATACTTGTCGTATCTGACCTTTTTGGGACTTGGTGGCAGGGAATAGTCTACAGTTTGTTGGACAAGAAGAAAGAAGCTAACGAGCAGTTTGAGATATATCGAAGTCTTGTACCCGAAGAATTTCCTCAGAGAGGTTTCCTTGATGATGTTGTGTTGGCTGCAAAGACAGAAACTAGGGAACAACTTGAAAAGGAGTTCAAGACTCAATTTTCTTACAAGACATGAAAACTCATGCCCAATTTTCACATTTTCAACTAGGCTATTATGACTGGATGTTTAAGGGTGTATGGAGGGGTGATCAGAGGGTGTGAGAGAAAAAATTCCATTGCTAATGTAGACAGACATTATAGGGCAGTACATTTTTGTGTCTAGTCTAGTGTTTTTGATAACCGAGAAATCCCTCAGGGCCAGCTAGCAGTTCTAAACTCGGTGGATAATGGATCTATTCCTCTACCCATCTTCACTTAAATATCAGGTTTTAGTTTGATAGTGATGGAACTCGTGATGTGCGTCTAATCCACACGATGCTCTCTTACTACTAGGTTAAAACTCTGGGGCCTCGCCCTTCTGGTGATACTAACAAAATAGATGGAGGTTGAGGTTTTAACTGTGCTTTGATGTAAAAGAATTCTTAGTTTGTCTGTAGTAGAAAAGCTGAAGTTATCTACGTTCTCAAATATGCTTATCCATTCTTGTATAGCTTTTTTTTTCTTCTTTTTTTCTTTAGTAAAACTGATCAACAGATTCGTAGATACAAAAATTGTTCTGTAAATAACCAGACATGGTGTTACATATAATGCATAGTTTCTAAAAAGAGATAATGCATAAATACCTCATTAAACTTGTCCTGAAAAGTCATTTACACACCTTAATTTTACGGGTGTCCTAACACCCCACGATAGTTTAAAGTAATGTATTTAGTTACTCCCTCTCACAACCTGGCCTAAGTATAATAACTTAAGTGGTTTACACGCGCTTCTATTATGAAGCCACGTAATTAAAACCTCCTGTAAATAAATAAAAACACTTAAACTCAATATAACCTATCTTGTTTAACCCGTGAGTCAAAAATTCCCAAAATCAACGAACCCTAACCTTTAACCGCTCAGTCAAAATTCCCCAAAAGAAAAGTATGTAAAATCCATACTATTTCCTTGTTCTTTCTTCTTTACTTCTGTTCGTATTTGTTTCCGTTGACAATTTGGTTGAAGACCCGTTCGAACTTGAAGGTCTTCGAAGAATCAAGTGCAAACGTTCTCTTTGTTTTAGTTTGGAGGTAAACACATAAACCCTAACCCTTTCTATCATCAAACCTAAATGTTATCTCTCTTTTTGTTTGTTTAATATCATCCGTATCTAGGGTTTTGAACTTGCTTCCAGTTTCTTCACTGTAATCTTGTCAGTGTAAAATCGTGAATAGAAATACAATTTTGAAGGTGTAATAATAACCAATTTTGAATTTTTTCTTGTTGCATGTATTTGGCTTCTTCTGTAGGGGTCCAATAGTAAATATTAATCCTTCATTATCTCTATTTTCTACTATATTCAGGTATTGCAATGTCATTTGTACTTGTTACTCTAAGGTATTTCCATGGTGGAAAAATCTCCATGGATAAGTTGGATTCCTTTGCAATGGAGGATTATATTGGTGGGGTGATGACTGATTGTTTTGATGTAGATGTTGATAGGTTCTCTTATTTTGAGTTTTTAGGTTATGTCAAAGAATTTGGTTACAATGCTTCTTCTGCTGTTATTTATGTTAGACCATCTAATTGTCCTGCTTTGGTAGTAATTAAAGTTGATAGGGACCTTATGGGTATTTGTGATTACTTAAAAAATGGGGATATTTTGGAGGTTTATGTAGAGCGCATGGTTGAAGAACCTATAGTGGACCCCCCCTATTAGAATATGTCAGCCAAGTTGTGGATGATAGTAATGTTACTTTTGAAAAGGAATCTGGTCAAAGATGTGGGGGCCGTGAGGGTTTGGGAACTAGTGAAAAGGCATCCAATGCTGCTGATAATAGTGTGCCCACAGCTGTTACTACAGATGATAGCTCAAACTCATCTTCTGAATCAAACTCTAGTAGCATTGATAATAGCTTAGATTCAGACCATGATGAGTTGTCTGAAGAAGGAGAAGCTGATTATGGCAGTGATATACATGAGGAATACAGGGCTTTTAGGGCAGAAAGTAGGACTGTAGAGAGGAGGAAGAGGAAAAAAAGTGCTCCTGAAAAAGAACATGTTAAACTAGGTAAGAGAGGGCGAGATGTGGGGTATGATGAATATGCATCTAGGAAGAAGAAGACTTTAGAAGGTAAGATAGGTGGTGATGAGCCTTATTATCCCTCGGATGAAGCTGCTAGTTTTGAGACAGATCCAGATGATGATGATGATGAAAAAGAAGGGGAGGTGCAACAGAAAGTTAAAGCTAGAAGAAGAAAGACTACAAGAAGAGTAATATTTGACAAGACTTGCAAGAAGATAGTTTGGGAAACAGGACTTGCATTTGCAAGTGTGGAAGAATTCAGAGAAGCTGTAACTAAATATGTTGTTCAAAAAAAGGTTTCTATAGAAAAGTATGTAAATGAACCTACAAGGGTGAGGGTTAAGTGCAAGAAAGCATCATGTCCTTGGCTTCTATGTGCTAGTTATGATTCAAGGACTAAGGATTTTGTAGTCAAGAATTACAATCCAATTCACAAATGTGACCCTACTAACAGAAACAAGTTATGTAATTCAAAATTCTTGGCTAAAAGGTTCAATGAGAGGATAAAAGAATAACTTAACATTAGAATAAATGAGTTTCAAGAGCTGATTAGAAAGAAATTAGGATTATATGTTGGGAGGACAGTTTATAGGAGGGCAAAAAATCTTGTGTTGAAAGAGATAATGGGTGATCATAAATTAGAGTATGGGAGGATTTTAGATTATAGGGATGAGTTGCTTAGATCTAATCCTGGTAGTACTTGTGTAGTGAAACTTAGTGAGGAAACTTTTGAAGGTGGGAAGAAAATGTTTGTTGGGTTCTACATTTGTTTTGATGCAATTAAGAAGTCATACCTAGCTGGTTGTAGGCCATGCATTGGACTGGATGAGTGTTTTTTAAAAGGGGTTTGTAGAGGCCAACTACTTGTAGCAGTTTGCAAAGATGGAAATAATCAGATGCTTCCACTTGCATGGGCTGTTGTTGAGATTGAAAATATGCATACTTGGAGGTGGTTTGTTAGCATTTTGAAGAGTGATCTTCAGCTTGGAGATGGTACAAATCTGACCATAATAACAGACATGCAAAAGGTAATCTTACTGTTTTTCTCCTACTGTTTCTACTACTGCTCTCAATAACACCTAACTTTTTTTTCTGCCATTTTTAATTTTGCAGGGGCTTGAAATTGCTATAGCAGACCTACTTCCTAATTCTGAGCATAGGATGTGTGCAAGGCACATCCTAGCTAACTGGTCTAAGAAATGGAGGGGCATAGAGAGAAGGAACTGCTTCTGGAGGTGTGCAAGGTCTACCTATGAGTGGGAATTGAAAAAAAATCTAGATGACATGAAGAAATTGGGGACTAACATAGTTGATGAACTGTTGTACTACAACATTGAAAGATGGAGTAAGGTGTATTTCAACACTTTCTGCAAGTCTGATAGTGTTGACAACAATATGGCAGAAAGTTTCAATGCTTGGATTTTGGCAGCAAGGCAGAAGACAATAGTGACAATACTGGAAGAAATCAGGGTGAAGATGATTGAATAGAATAGGTCAGCTAAGACAGTTTGGAGACACTTGGATTAGTAATTTTTCACCAATGGCAATGAAAGTCTTGGAAGATAACACTGAAAGGTCAATGTAATGTAACATTTTCTGGAATGGTGAGTATGGTTTTGAAGTGAAGCAATGAGTAGGTACTAGTGAAGTGAAACATTTGGTGGACATCAATAGGCAAACTTGCACCTGCAGAGCTTGGATGTGAAAAGGCATACCATGTGCTCATGCAATTGCTGCCTTGTATTTTAAAAATCTGGAGCCTATGATCTATATTTCTAATTGGTACAGTAATGAAACTTACATGAAAACATATAGCTACTATCTTCAGCCTGTCTTGGGTATGAATATGTGGCCAGAGTCACAAAACCCACCTGTTATACCGCCTACTGTCAAGAAGATGCCTGGAAGGCCAAAGAAGGTTAGAAGAAAAGAGCCTGGTGAAAATAAGAGAGGGAAATTGTCCAAAGGTGGAGTGGAAATGACATGTAGCAATTGTCATAACAAGGGTCATAACAAGAGGGGATGTGCAAAGGCTGCTGGAAGTAATACTGCTGCTCCATCAAGTTCTGTTCCTTCAAGTGTTAGTAGTTCAAAGCTACCAAAGCAAAGCACCGGAAGAGGAAGGGGAAGGCCAAAAGGTGCTAAAGAAAAGGTGAAGTTCTTCCCTTTAATGTCTTGTTTGTCTTTTTTAAAGTAATATCAGATTTTTAATTTTCTTTGTTTCATGTAGGATGTTTGTACTACAACTGATGTAAGAACACATTTTAAGAAATCAAGGATAGTTGGGATGGGTGTTTTACACACTCAAAGTGGCTTCAAAATTCAAAATGTAAGTCCAATACAAGCTATCATATTTAGGTTATTTCAGTTGTCTGATTTTCAGTTGGTTTATGGCACCCTGGAATCTCATCTACAAAGTTTAGAGATGTGAGGCCCTCGGCAGAAGTAACTGGAGATCTAGGCCATCGACCAACAAGATGTGTTAAGTGGAAGGGTAAAGAAGCTATGACAACTAGGCAGCTCCACTAATTGAGAGGCAGGAAGATCATTGAAACAAGGTGTAGGGCTGCTAAATTGAGCCAGGAAAGCACCACTGCAAATCAACCCAGCTGATGAAGCTTTGATTTAGTTTGAAAACTGAATTGCAATCGATTGAAGTAGCTATAAAATGCAATTCTGTATGTTGACTAGTTAATGTAGGTATTAATGTAGGTAGCTATAGACTACAATTCTGTTTTGGAATACCGTTTTGCTGCTAGTTAATCGATGGAATTCTGTTTTTCTGCCGAAACAGTTTTGTAACAAACTACAATTCAGTTCTGGAATACTACATTTTGCAGTTCATACAGTTATGTTTTGTTGCTGATATAGTTTTGTTGCTAGAATACAATTAAGTTCCGCTGGAATACAATTAAGTTGCTGGAATTGTGTTTGCAGTTCATAGAGTTAGCTTAAATAGTTTTGGACTCGTCTGGTGTATTGAAACAACAATTGATAATCAAGAACTACAAATACATATTGAGAGTTCCATTGATAAGCAAGAACTACAAAAGTGAGAGTTCCATTGTAAACATACAAATTAAAAGATGAACCAACAACTACTTTCATAGTGAGATAACTAAACTAGCTTCACAATGGCAATATATTTGCATCTTCTTTCAATGAGATTCCTGGATACCCACAAGCAACAAGAATAATACACATCCCCAATATAATTAACCACAATACATTTTCCCTACTCTTTGACTTAGCTAATTGACTCTTCCACTTTTTTTCATTCTCTTTCATTTTCTCCATATCATCTTGCAATTTCACCAACTGAACCTCAATCATCTTCATCTTGTCATCTTCTATGCTATTTTCAACCTTTAAAGTAGTCCTTGACTTGGCAAGATTTTCAAAGCCTTCTAATGCATTCTCAAGTTCACCCAATTTTTCAAGCAACTTTGGAATAACAAATTTGGATCTAGGATCAATTTCAGAATCCTTCCAAAGCCAAAAGTCACAAGAACGAGGACCCTAAGATGATTAACAAAAGAAAATTAATGAATAATAATTTATCATAACTCAATTAGAGAAACAAACTTACGAATCATTTACCCCATAGTATGGACAAACCCAATATCTTCTTCCTGGGTTCCGAGGGGTCCAAGCTGTTAACAAAGGCAACACATAGCCATGGTTGCATCGAATTTCTTCGCTTGACTCATTTTCTTCCTCTTCCGTCCAAAGCCTTGTCAAATTCAATCCTTTTGAAGGCATTGGAACAACTACAACACAACAAGATAACACCAAAGTCAATTAATTTACAATTGCTTTCAAAAGTCGGATCAAAACAAAGGATTTAGGGCTAAGTCATAACAATTTTAGGACAAAATCATAACAGTACTAAAAGAAATGATTTAGGGTTCTTAGGAAGTAGAAAGGATAACCTTTGCCTTCAAATATTGAAACTTCAAAAGGGAAATTTGATGGATTTCGACAGAAATTAGAAGATGAAGAAGAAATTAGGGTTCTTCAATAGGTTTTGGTAAATATTTGGGGAAGATGAGATTTTACCGTTGGTTGTGTTATATTAACATTAAACAATTACCTTTTTATTTTTTATTTTTTTTGTTTTCAACGATTAAAACATAAATGACGCGCTCATTTAGTTTGTCAAACACGCGCAACTCACCAGGTTGTGAGAGGGAGTAACTAAATACATTACTTTAAACAATCGTGGGGTGCTAGGACACCCGTAAAGTTAAGGCGTGTAAATGACTTTTCAGAACAAGTTTGATGGGGTATTTATGCATTATCTCTTCTAAAAATTATATAAATTGCTCATTTCATATACAGTTCCCTACAAACTTCAAACCGCAGGCATTTTTTTTATGGATAGAAAGAACAATGAGATGAATCAGAAAACCTTGACAGGCCATAATATAGAGAAATATACATAGCTGAGCACTTTTTAAAAAATATTTAAGAAAATATTAATAATCTTTATTTATTACATAATCGAAAGATTTTTTTACATTTAGATCATATCTTGAAGATAAGCAAATAATTAACGACCATGAAGAAATGCACAAATCATGGGATCTATGGAATTTCACACTCTCTCTCATAGTCAAAAGAAATCACATCTCCTCTCTTTGTATTATCTCCTTCCCTCTGTCTTATTTTTTCCAATCACTCAATCTATCACAATATGCAATCAATTAGACATGTATATTTCTCTCAATCATTCCACAATATTAAAAAAAATTACTTCATGTATAATTACACGTGATGTATAATGATATGATAAATTATACATGATTTATATTAAAAATATACTTGTTATACTACGTGTAGAGCTATTATACCATCAAGACAGTCGGATTATTTAGGGTATAATTTATACATGTTATACATCACGTGTAATTATACATAAAATATTTTCTATTTACGAGATATTTCACGTCACTAAGAAATATACGAGATATTCAAGTTGTTCGCTTCTTATCGGTTTCTTCTCATGTCTTTATATAATAAGAGATGGCATATGGAATATATGGAATTTGGCAGTTACGAATATGAAGATTGTGTAACACTAAGACTAATTATCTTAATTAAGGAGAATCATGTAACTGAAACATAAATGATGCGTGATTTAAGGTACAATGTTTAAAGGATTTCGGCCAGGAATATAAATATTTTCTTGCCTTATGTGTAAAAGACCTAATATTGCTACATCAACAAAAAAATTTCTATTATTTTGCCTAGTTATATTTTTTGCTCTAAACAATTGCACTTCTTCTAGCTCTAAAAGAGTTGAGAAGAAGGCAAGCCTCGCACCGTCGTCGTCATCATCGTCGCTCGCTCGTCTCGGCTCGACTTCGGCTTCGGCTTCGGCTTCAGATTCATATTCAGATTGAAAAGTTGCCTCCTTTGTGGAAGGACTTCAAAAACTACTTGAAATAGAAATAAAATGATATATCCCTTGAAGATCTCATTGTTTAGTTGAGAATCGAAAAGGACAATAAATCTGCTGAAAAGAGAGGCCAAAAAACTCAACAATAATTGGAGAAAATATTGTTATAGAGAGCAAAAAGAGGAAGAAGGCTTCTGGACTGAAATACAACCCAAGCAAGAAGTGGTTCAATGGAAACTGCTACAACTATAGAAAAATCAGACATAAATCTACGGAGTGTCGTGCTCCAAAGAAAGACAAGAAGAAGGGTCAAGAAAACATGATTGAAAAGCATGATGATGATGATGACTTATGTGCCATGCTTTCCGAATGCAATTTGGTTGGCAATCCTAAAGAGTGGTGGATTGATTCTGGAGCCACTCGCCATGTTTGTGTCGTTAGAGAAGATTTTGCTACTTATGTTCCTATTGGACCAGATGAGACAATTTTTATGGAAAATGCTTCAAAGGCCAAGATTGAAGGATGTGGGAAAATATTTCTCAAAATGGCTTCCGGCAAAGTGGTGACTTTGAACAACGTCCATTATGTTCTCGAGATTAGGAAGAATTTAGTCTGTAACGGACTTCTTGTTAAGAATGGTTTTAAATGTATTTTTATTTCCGATAAGAGTGTAATAAGTAATAATGAAATGTTTGTAGGAAAAGGTTACCTCACTGAGGGCCTTTTCAAGTTGAATGTAATGGTTGTTGAAAATAATAATAATAAATTTCAGCATCGTCTTACTTACTTGAGTCAAATGAATTATGGCATATACGTTTGGGTTATGCCAATTATAAAACCTTACGAAAAATGATTAATTTGGAAGTATTTGCCAAGTTTGAATATGACAAATCAAAATGACAAGTATGTGTGGAATCTAAGTATATTAAACCTCCTTATAAGTCGGTTGAAAGAAATTCAAATCCCTTAGACTTAATTTACACATATATTTGTGACATGAAGTCAATACCATCTCGCGGTGAAAAGAAATATTTCATAACTTTTATTGACGATAGTACTCGATATTGGTATGTTTACTTACTTAATAATAAAGATAAAGCAATAGACGCATTCAAGCAATATAAAAATGAAGTTGAAACACAACTTAACATGAAAATCAAAATGGTAAGAAGTGATAATGGGTGAATATGAATCTCCTTTTGAACAAATATATTTAGAATATGGAATTATTTATCAAACAACGATCCCTTACACACCCCAATCCAATGAGAGTGTAGAAAGAAACAATCATTCATTAAAGGAGATGATGAATGCATTATTGATAAATTCTGATTTACCACAGAACTTGTGTGGGGGGGGGGGGGAGGGAAGCCATTCTTATGGCTAGCTGAATACTAAATCAGATACTTATAGCAAAACACAATCCATTCCATATGAAAAATAGAAAGGAAGGAAGCCCAATTTGAATTATTTTAAAGTGTGGTGGTGTTTGGCAAAAGTGCAAGTTCCTAAACCTAAAAAGGTAAAAATAGGACCGAAAATCATTGATTGTATTTTCATAAGATATGCGACTAATAGAAAAACATATCGATTTCTGGTTCATAAATTAAAAAATTCTAACATTCATAATAATAAGGTTATAGAATCACATAATGCCGAGTTCTTTGAAAATTTATACCCGTATAAAAAGAAATGTGAGTCGATTGATGAATGATCTAAACGACCTCGGGAAGAAACAAAAGAAAGTACACTTAACCATGAGGATCCAAGACGTAGTATACGTCAAAGGACATCTAGTTTATTTGGACCAAATTTTGTGACTTTCTTATTAGAAAATGAGCCTCGAACATTTAAAGAAGCTATGCCTTTTTCGGAATCATTGTTATGGAAAGAGACAGTCAATAGTGAAATAGAATTCATATTGAACAACTATACATGGGAGTTGATCGATCTTCCTCCTGGAAATAAACTGTTGGGTTCGAAATGGATCTTTAAGAGGAAAATAAAAGACATGGCACTATTGACAAATATAAGGCAAGACTTGTAGTCAAAGGGTATAGACAACGAGAAGGTCTTGACTATTTTGACACATACTCTCCAGTTACAAAAATTACGTCCATACGAACCTTAGTAGCGTTAGCTGCAGTTTATGGTCTTGAAATTCATCAAATGGATGTTAAGATGGCCTTCTTAAATGGAGAGTTGGAGGAAGAAATATACATGGAACAACCTGAAGGGTTTGTGGTTCCAGGTAAAGAAAAGAAGGTCTGTAGACTTATTAAGTCCCTTTACGGACTAAAACAAGCACCCAAACAATATCATGCGAAATTTGATCAAACAATATTGTCAAATGAATTTAAGATAAACAATGTGATAAATGTGTGTACATTAAAAATGTTTCAAATTACATAGTCATTGTTTGCTTATATATGGATGATATGCTCATAATGAGTAATTATGTTGCCAATATAAATGCTACTAAGCGTATCCTAACTAACAAGTTTGTTTGAAAGACTTGGAAGTTGCTGACTTAATTCTGGGAATTAAGATCCATAAGACTTCTCAAGGTCTGGCGTTGTCACAATCTCATTATATTAGACAGTACTTGAAAAATTCAAGCACTTGGGCTTTAAAGTTGCAAAAACTCCAATTGATGTGAATCTTGCATTAGCAAAAACTAAAGGCCAAAGCATATCACAATTGGATTATGCTCGTGAGTTGGATTGCTTAATGTACATCATATATTGTACACGACTAGATATAACTTGTGCTATAAGTAAATTGAGTCGATATACGAGCAATACAGGTCAATCTCATTGGATGTCCATGAAACAAGTTTTGGGGTATTTAGTACATACCCAGGACTTTGCACTACAGTAAATATCCTGTTGTCATTGAGGGATACTGTGATGCAAATTGGGTCACCAAATCAACTGATTCCAAGTCCACAAGTGGATATGGATTCACTATTGGTGGAGGAGCGGTATCTTGGAAGTCGTCTAAACAAACTTGTATTGACCCCTCTACAATGAAGGCTGGGTTCATAGTCTTGGATAAAGCCGGTGAAGAAGCTGAATGGTTTCGGAATTTCTTGGAAGATATTCCATTTTGGCCCAAACCGTTGGCACCAATATGCATACACTGTGATAGTCAAGCGGAAATTGAAAGGGCTGTGAGCGTTATGTATAACGGTAAATCTCATCATATACGACTAAGATATAAAACCGTTAGACAATTACTCTCTAGAGGAATTATCACGATTGACTATATAAAGTCAAGTGATAATGTATCAGATCTACTTACAAAAGGCCTAACTAGAGAGTTAGTTCAGAAATCATCAATGGGAATGGGACTGTGACCGAGAACAAGCCATAGTGACGGTAACTCTACCTAGAAAACTGTAGATCCCAAGATCTAGGTTCAAGGAGATCAAACAAAGTCATTAATGTCAATTCAACATTGTCAAATAAACTATTGGTCTATTCTCGTGATGAGACAATGTTCAGCACCAAGGATAAATCATTAAGGCTTTTTAATGATTTCTAAGTTTGATAAGTGGTATATAAAATAGTGTATCTACGGGATGACACGTTTAGGGATCACCTATGTAAGTGTGAAGTATTAGTCGCTTCAAGGAGAACTTCAAAAGGCCAGTTCTTTACGCACTTATGAAACCAGGTGGTGTTCATTGCTGAGACGAACACAACAATGAGAACCAAAGATGGTTAAGGATTAGTTGTGTGACTTGTGGTTCTCTAGGTATACACCAAAGTTTGACGGTTCAAAGATATCAAATCTAGAGATTGATCGAGTATATCCGACATAAATTCACTACGGAAAGTTTAAAGGGAAACCTACTAATCGAGATGCAACTAATCCTTACTTGCGAATCATATAATTTTTCATGCATACTTCCGTGATATAGCCATTTCTCATTCATATGGAGGATTGTTGGATTTTCATGTATTTAATTAATATATTAAATACTTAAAAGGGGTGAATGAAAAATAGAGGGACATGATATGTTTGAGTGAAATTTTAAGTTTCCTCCCTTGGTAAATGGACATTGTCCCATATTAGAAGAGTAAAGGGCTTTTCATGGGTATATAAGCAGTTGCTCTTCTTCTAGCTCTTAAAGAGTTGAGAAGAAGGCAAACCTCGCACCGTCGCCATCGTCGTCGTCGTCGTCGCTCGGCTTCGGCTTCAGATTCAGATTTGGTAAAATGATCAATTGATTGATAAACTTTTTGGGCCAAATTTATTTGTTAATAGTAAAATATTAACAGAAATGTTATTAAATATTTATTTTAATAACAGAATATTAATATTAAATCCAATCCATTTTTCTGTTTTGGTAACAGAAAATTAACTATCTTCTTCAATTTTTCCTTATTGTTGAGCAAATGACCATTTATGTAATGACATTTATGTTGTGTCCGTTTTGCATAAAAGCCATTCTGAAGAGTTGCACCTCTTCAGATTTCAGTCCAACTTTGGTTATTAATACAACACTATTTTGCTCAGAATTTGAGTATAATTTTCTAAGTTTCTCCCCCTTCTGCATAGTTTAAACATTAAACAAAGCAAAAGTAAGTGTGATCTGCTACCGAACTTTGTGTTCACTGAAGCACTAGAATTTGAAGTACCACTACACCAGCATGTAATTCGTTCTATTCTGGGAGGAAATATCCATAACTTTGGGTACTAGGAAGGGATTAAATTCCTTAAGGAAATGTTGTGAATGCAGTAGGCTCGAATTTGTTTTCTGTCATTTCTATTTATGTTATTTTTGTTTATATTCATTTATATTTCCAGAATTATATTACAAGTACAATATAATAACACATACATAGTTTATAGCAAGCCTTGCCGAGCAACATACTGCTCCAGGCTTTGAGATTGGTGGCGCAACATAAAAAACGAGCAGCAGCAGGAGGCTTATTGAACTTCACAACATGCTTTGGACCTCGCCTAGCCCGGCCAGTAGCGAGACAAAAATCATGCGACGCAAGGGTTTTAGCCAAATATAACTGGCAACGTGAGGGTACGTAGACACCAGCTCCATCTCGCCTACAACTGGCGATACACAGTCTTCTTCATGCGATTAACAGGCGATGCGAGGTATCCTTCCCGCTAGGAACCTGGCGACGCACAGACTGTGTCAAGCTCACTGTGCTTCAAAATGTTGGGCAGCATACATTTTATGGTTACTTTGACAATATATTTCGAACGCTTTGGACACATTATGGACTAAAACCTGGATACGACGAGATACTAGGACATTTCAGGAAGGAATTCATGCATTTGAATCAAGTGATAATCAAGTGAGCTCATGCAAAAGTGATGGCAAAAACACTGCATTTGCACTTGCTCGGGCAGTGCAATTCTTCTTCAAGTTTATGAGAGACTTTAAAGGATACTTAAATGTGATCAACTGGAATGGTACATTTAGGATCATGGATGGAAACATACAATTAATACTAGTACAAGATCAAGGATTATGGACAGTGATTTGTTTCAAACTGGAATTCCTTAGAGCCATTTTCCGGAGAAGAAATAAAAATGCTTCAGTAATATAGATCAGAAATACATTTGGTGAATAGTACTAGTAGAAATTACCATGACAGCAACAATAGTTATTACTTTTCTCACAAATATCCTCCTTGGAGTATAGCCCTCAGAGCCACATAACCTTATCAGAGACTCTATACAGCATTATATCATTATCAGAATTACTGTTCTATAAACTCCATAACTTTCGCACTTCGTTGAATAATGTTATTAAAGATATATTTATCTGCGATCACCTTTGAGGTTGTCGTACAGAGCAAGATTGAGGTTGTCGTACAATGTATATTTGATCACCATGACTGTTTTCATGGTAAATGTCCTGATTACGGTGCCAAGTCCATAATGCATGGGTTGAATTTACCATCTGCATGTATGAATGGAGAAGAGAAACACGTTAAACCAAAAGGAAAAGAAAAAGACAATGGTAAATATGAAACATACTTGTTATCAGAAACAGAATCAGTTGTGTAGCTTTGATGAAATAAAAGTGACACAGCAGCAACAACAACAACAACAACAAAACCAGTAAAATCCCACAAGTAGGGTCTCGGGAGGGTAGTGTGTACGCAGACCTTACCCCATCTTATGAAGGTAGAGAGGTTGTTTCCGAAAGATCCTCGGCTCAAGAACAGTAAAAATGAAGCAATAGAGAAACAAGAGCAACAACAAGGTAATAAGATAATGAAGCAAGTAATACAATGAGTAATAATAGAGATCCATGAATACGAAACTACAGAGTAGGTGACACAGCAGGCAGGTTACTCCGTATTTGCATTTTACAGTATCTTATTATAGACTAATAGCTTTCTTTAACTTGATGAAAGAGGCTTGTTTGACATCAAGGTGAACATTATACTACATATAGATAAAGAAAAGCAATATAGCTAAAGCTCTGGCTTTACCTCCAGTATTCCGTGGCCGAAGCTGCTCTCTCTATATGCACTCCATTCGGGTTGTCTGTCCCAGCAAAATTTTCCTTTGGCAGGTCCACTGGAAAAGTTCATGTGACATACACCTCCAAATTCTGGAACGTTGTCACTTGGTGAAGGACATTTCCCAGGATCATCTGCATAATCAACGTCAACTTTCTCAATATTACCACCATCTCCTACCGTTATATAAACAGGGCCACATGGATCTAATGTATAGTTGTAGACTCGATTCATTCGCTCATATGCATGTACCTGACATGAATTACACAAATTAAGTTAAAATGAGAAACCTATCTTTTCGTGAAGAAATCCTAATTAAATGTTCTCATGAAATCCCTATTGCTAGGTTGTCAACTGTTACTTGAAAATTAAGTGTGGACTGAGATCATTAATTTGGTTATCTATAGCCAGGATTTAGGAGTGTATTTCAGCTTACATGTCCAGAGAAAACAATATCAACGCGATAAGTATAGAGGATTTCTTCCATTTCCTGCCTCATGCACTCAAATTCTTGGTAGTGTGACGAATAGCTATTGTACCAAGGAGAATGCCATGCAGCCACTAACCAAGGAGTCACGCCACGATCTACTTTCTCCAGGTCATCCTTAAGCCAAGCATACTGAGAACCTGATACAAGTTTAAACCCCCCAAAAATAAAAAAGAACCCATCATATTTGCAGGACGATCTTTCTTTATGCAAGTATATCAGAAGTGAAGAGGCAGTGACTGAAGATATTGAAGTGAAAAATGAAAAATGATTTATTAACTCAAGCAATATAATTACTTACTGGTCTGATTATAGTCAACATAGGCTCCTAGCATGATGAAATGGACTCCTCCAGCATTAAAAGAGTAGTAAAAGTTACTGTTAGAGCCAGATTCCTTTGAAGGAACAGCAAATCTTGTCAAGTACGACTGGAATGTGAGGCCTGCTACTTGAGGCTCAATCTCATGGTTTCCTTCAATAACCATCATCGGAACTCTTGAGATCAGCGGCTCCATAAACCTGCAACTCCAGTTTATTCAGTTCAAATTTCTCTCTTTGCTTCAATTAGTAATGCATCACAAAGAATCATATTCAGATTAGCTTGTTTCAAATCGAACGACTTCCAGTTTTTCACTTTATTTCCATTTTCTATCTCATAGGAATATATAATAGGCTCTGTAGCAGTTTGTCGTTCCACAATGGTATCAATTTGATGAGCACTCAATAAATAGAGTAACTGGCATCGACTCAAACCGAAACAGACTATTGCATCCCTCATGCTCAGCAATTACATTTATATGTATATTGTCTGCCCTAATCATGGTAACAACTCATGATTTGGCCATCAAAATAGGCACCTAAGTTGGCCCTTTAAATGATTCTGCTCACAACACATCAAGATTTAACAAAATCACATTGTTACAACAGAACACCGAATATTTTGTGCAATGTAGAACAACAAATTCAGTTATTATCTTGAGTTCAAATTGCTATATAGATAAGAAAAGATTCTACTTTCTTCAAGTAAATTCTCCATGTAAGATTAGAAACTAAAGAGAGAACAATATTCAGTTGCAAGACATATCAGCAGAAGCTGACTATTTTGTATCTTTACGGCATAGTAAAGACAAATTCTGTACAGCATTCATAAGCGACAGTGCAAGACAGGAGGCTCCTCATCAAGAAATATATAGAGAAAGCACTGAAAAGTTTTAAGACACAAAAGGAGATTAGTTAAGTGAGAAAAAGAATAGATGACCTTCCCCATCCATCCCATCGAGGTTGATACGTCTCTCTGATGGGTGCATCTGGAAACTGACACGAAAAGCATGAAGCTCCTTTACCACCAGTTGTAAGGTATTGATTCGCATAAGTTAAATCTCCGACCATCAAAATCATGGAAGGATCATTCATTCTGAGATGATCAATGGTTGTGGTTGTATTGCTTGTAAGACCCAAGTCGCCAACAACTGCTATTCGTCGTGGATATTTGTTAGGTGCAGGCAATGGGAAGGTCTCAAATTCAAGTTCCTTACTCATTGCTGCTAAAGAACTATCCCCACACTTGTAATAATACTTTGTCTCAGGTTCAAGACCTATGGAAGGAAAGGAACACTCATTTTTGGATCAGAAAAAGAATAATTACTTATCACTTAATAATAATGGCATCCACATAACAGAATAAACCAAAAGACCTAGATGTACATTTGAAATGTGCAAGTTTGTAAGATTTTGTTCCCTCCAAGTCCTAAAAAAGCTAGTAAATCTTATCCTCCATCAATATTACTGGCACCTTTTTCATATGAATGCTAAAATACTAATGGATGGTCTCCATTTCCCGACATCCTGATGAGTCGACATTCCATATGAAGCTGAAAGATTATCAATCAACTGAACTGAAATTACAAAAGAGGGATGAAAGAAGTTCCTCTAACCCAAAGTGTACTTGACAACGATAGTAGTCCACACACAAAGCTAATGTTGCTTGCTATTCACTGGATATCTGAGTGCAATACAAACTACATTATCCTTCTAGTGATCTATATGATCCTCTACATCCATTTTAGTAATTTACGCTATAAGACACATACGCTAGATGCACCAACTCACACAGTTTAGCTTATGGTCCTCCTATTAATTACCAGTGGCACGGAGTAAAGCAAAGATATGTGGAAGGAGTGGAGAACTAGCATTGAGGGATCTCTTTAGCTAATGCAATATACGCATATCATAAGTTATCCTACACTGAAATCAGCAGCATATATAGATATATCCACCATGCAGCCTTCTAGAAAATGGGTTAGATCTGTATAATTTACTACTCAACTTCAGGGGATTAATTACTTTAGGACCCTGCCACTTATACTTGAAACCAGTAGGTGTTCTTTGTGAAGCTCACTCGCTTAGTATGTACCATTCTACTGTTTCTTCCTTTCTTCTTTTGGACTTCTTTTTTCCTTTGAGTTGCTTCCCCACAGTCAAATGAATCAAATTGTCTAATTAGAGTTAAGGTAATTCAAACTGTTCCCTGCATCTAGTTGACTTTCTTAGGCAAAACTGTGCTCTCTCCAGCATAAATAAAAGTATCAAAACCTGGTCTAATTTATCATTCCAAATTAAGTTAGCACATTAAAAATAGTGTAGCTGAAAAAAGCAAGATATTATTAGCAAAGGGAACATATGCAGCCATTTAAAGGTTTGTGCAGATAACATTACCGTCAATCTTCACATGATGAATAATGCCAGAGGTGTAGTTCCATAGCCCTTCAAATGGATACAACTGACTGTAAATCACCGAAACCCCAGTTTTTTTCATTGTGTATTTACCACTTGCCTTCCCATACCAAACCTCACTTCCAACTTTTGTTGGATCATGTGGAGTCACATTTAGACCAATCTGAGCTTCCCCTAAAACCAATAACAAGAAATCATCAAAATACTTTAAAACAACATGAACAATCAAATCCTTCTAAATTAATTAGCGTTATGCCAATTGGTACACTTCATGATCTGAGCACCCGCTATAAACCAATTGGAAAAACTGCCAAAGTAGAGACACAAAAAAGAAGATAACTGGAAAAAAATTAAGTAACTTGACCAAAGGAAACGAAAAAAGGGCAGCCTGGCGCACAATGCATCCGGCTTTTATGCAGGATCCGGGGAAGGGCCGCAGCCCAAGGGGCGTGATGTAGGAAACCAAACTAACTGAAAATAGTATACTCCATTTCCACAAGCTACAACAACAACTACACCTCAATTCCAGGCGAGTTGGGTCGCTTCTCGCTTATATGCATCAACACTGATCATTTCCAAAAACTAAACTGAATAAAGCAAACATACAACAAATTTGAATCTAAGTTTTATGTAGAAAGAGTTCAAAAACGTCAACATGCTCTGTGCAATTTGACATGCTTCAACAATTCACCCAATTTTGTCCACATTACCAATCGTATTTAGTATAAATATTTACCTGTTTTCTTTTAAGTAACGAAATTGTGTGGGTACTTTTTTACATTGTGAGTGCACAAATAGTCAACTCCATTGAGTAACTTTGACCAGTTAATTCCATCTAAATGAACTGATACTTCAATAAGTGGTACACACTATTTCTTGATCTAGACATCTTGTTAACATTAATAAAGTCAAAAATGGAAAAAAAATTCTCACCCAATCAATATTTCAAATAGAACCCGGCATCCTTCCTTCCAAGAAGTTTCCACGTTGCTCTTGGGAGACTCGAACTCACAAACTCTTGGTTGGAAGTGAGAGTTGGTTACCATCGGAACAACCCCTTTAGTCAACCAACAACAACAACTACCCACTAAAATCTCACAAGTGAGGTCTAAAATAGTGTGTACGCACACCTTATCCTAATTCCACATGGCAGAGACGCTATTTCAGCTATGCCAAAAGAACCGGGGAAAAATCAAATAATTGTAAGCCTTAAATAAATGTGATTTGAACTAGATTTAAGAAGTAAAAAAATCTTTTTCTTTTCACCATAAAGAATAAAACAAATTGAAATAGAGAAGAGTAAAATGATATACCAGTGACCCAAGAAACCCACATAGAAGTAGGAGAAGATGACAAGGCAAGAGCAATCTGTTCTGGAAAAAATGAAGTGACATTCCTCATAAGCCTCGGGTGATCCATTGCCAAATCATCACTTCCTCTACGGAATGAAGGATCAAATCTTGTAGTAACTGGCTTAAATGGTCCATCCAATGTTGTGGGTATGGCCAGGGGCGAAGCCACCTATTAGAAAGGGTGGTCAACTCACCGAAATATTACGAAAAATTATACGGTGTATAAGTAAAATATTAATTTTAGATGTATAAAATATATATTGAACACCCTTTGTTGGAATTTTTTTTTTGATTATTTCAAGTTTGAACACCCTTGGAAATATTTCTGGCTTCGCCACTGGGTATGGCGTCTTTAGCTGCAATTATTACAAGAAACTGAAAGCAGCAAAATGTTATACCAACTTCCTTAATCATCATCTTTAGCTCTGAAACCAACTGGATTTTCCTGAAATGTTTAACATGAAATATAATATTCAATTGTTTGTTAGGTTGGTTAAAAGTTGAAACACTTAATTCAGCTCTTTGTCTTCAGCCAAAAGGTAAACAGCTAAATCTTGGTTTGGAAGATGTCACACTATTGTATTTAAAGAATAATTTGAAGTCAAATAAATGAGAATTAACTTAGTAGATACTATAAATATTCTAGATAAGAAAGAAAATAAATACTATAAGATTCTACATAACAATGAAATATATATTAAATATAAGGAAATTAATTTACACCTAATATACTGAATTATTGTTGTGGTTGTAATTTAAACCTAATATAACTCATGCCGATAAAGGATTATAACAACAACAACAACAACAATAACCCAGTATAATCCCACTTAGTGGGGTCTGGGGAGGGTAGTATGTACGCAGACCTTACCCCTACTCTGGGGTAGAGAGGCTGTTTCCAAATAGAAACCCGGCATCCTTCCCTCCAAGAACTTCCCGCCTTGCTCTTGGGGAGACTCGAACTCACAACCTATCGGTTGGAAGTAGGGTTGCTTGAGCAACCCCTCTTGTCTTAAAGGATTATGTTGAGTTGAAATAAAGTGTTTCCCTAAAATAGTTTGATTTATTAGACGGAATAATTCGTATGCTTTCATAAAATAGTACTAGTAAGAAATGCAAAGGTTCTATTGGGCCATTGACAATTTGACATCTAGCAGTAAGTATTTTTATATACCATGTATTATAATCTTGCATTTAATCCCTGAATAATTCGTCTTTGAACCAAACAATTCTTTAGTGTATAGAAAAGAACGGAGTATATACATGAAGAAACATGTCACAAATCTTAAATAAATAAAATCAGGTAATTTTTATTTTCGTTTTTAACACATGATTTTTTAATAGCTCACACAATTGGATGGAAGATGAAGAAAAAATGGATAAAATAAACAAAATATATTCTTCATTTTTTCTCACTAAAGAAGTGTAATCAATAGATTAGTTTGTATATTGTAAAATTATGTACCCCAGATTTTGTGGGTTCGAGGGCTCACATCGAGGAACAGAGAACTCACAATCGAGGGATAAATTCACTATGGACCAGGTTCGAGTTCGAGGGTAGAACATAAGGATCGAAGAGCGAAGTGCACGATGAGTACCGAATCCGAGTACGACCATGCCAAGATGGAGACATTATGAGTTTGTAACAGTATGAGATTCTTGCCATGTCCCCAATATCACGGCGTAATTTTTGGAATAGAGTTGTACGAGTTAGTAGTAATCCGTACCAGACGGCTAGACAACTATCGCAATAAGATTCCTTACTGTAAATAGAAATGCACCTTATTTAGGGTTCCCCTATTATATAATGGAGACCCCAATCATTTGTAAAGATCATCAATCATTAGCAAAGAATATACTCTCTTACATTCTTGCCTCTTGCTTGTCTGAAACATCTTATTATTATTTTATTGTTCTTGTTGTTCTTGCTCATTTACCTCAAGGTTGAGGTCTGTACACACGATTGGTTTGATTTGTCTTACTCTTAAATTTATACATTAGATTCCTTGTCTATCAATCAGTATCTTATTAAATCACATATTTTTAAAATCATAAATAAGTTTAATTGTTACACGTATTTTTGAGGTAAACAGTTTGACGCCCACCGTGGGGCTAAAGATAATAGTGTTTGTTTCGATACTGATTTTGATAACACACGTTATTTTTACACTTGTTCTTGTAAAGATTCTTATTTTCAGGATAAAACATGTCAATCTCACAGAATGCGCCCGTACATGGTGATGACGGTCTTGGGTTCCACGGAGAAAATGACAACATAATTGATCCAGGGGTCGATGTGCCACCAGTTAACCCTGGGGAAGTGCCTATTGTCGACATGGTCGATGTCAGTTCGCACACTTCTCTCAATGAAGACTTAGGTGCGGATCCCGGAGGGAGTGTACGTAAGGAAGGCCGAACTTGTGGCCAAGGAACTCAGGGTGTAGGAGACGGGGGAGTTAGCCTCTAAGTAATGTTACAAGCTCAACAAATTGCTATCATTTAGCTTTAAAGTCACCAAAAAACTCCAAGTGTGGTCGAACCAAGAATCACCTTCCGAATCGAGCCGGTGCTTGAAAGATCGAATGGTAATAGCCCGGGGAATGATCCCACAATTATGAGGATGCTTGAGGAGCTCACCAAAAGGATCGAGTCATGGGAGAAAAAGATTCAGGATAATGACAAAAAAGTGAAGACGTATAACTTCCGTGTTGATCAAATACCGAGGACACCCCCGATCTTGAAAGGATTGGATGCCAAAAAATTCATGCAAAAGTCGTTAACCCGAGCGTGGCTCTGATGCCCATCCCTAAGAAGTTCTGTATGCCCCACATACCTAAGTACAACAGAATGAGCGATCCTAATAAACAAATTACATCGTACACTTGCGGGATTAAAAGAAACGACTTAAATGATGATGAGATCGAGTCAGTATTGTTGAAAAAATTTGGGAAAACTTTATCAAAGGGAGCCATGATTTGGTATCACAACTTGCTACCGAGCTCTATTGGTTCATTTGCTATGTTGGCAGATGCCTTCACGAAAGCACATGCCTGGACCATAAAGGTTGCGACAAGAAAATCGGACGTTTTTAAGATAAGACAGAGGAATGATGAGATCCTAAGGGAGTTCATTTCCTGATTTCAAACAGAGCGAAGGGAAATACCACTAGTCTCGGATGATTGGGCGGTACAAGCTTTTATGGAGGGATTGAACGAGTGGAGTTCAATCGCATCACAACAGTTGAAGCAAAATCTGATTGTGTACCCAGTTGTGACTTGGTTAGACGTACATAATCATCACCAATCAAAGATTAGGGTCGAGGAAGACCAGTTGGGAGCTCTTTGGTTTCAGTTTATCCTAATAGATTGGCAGTAAAGGCCTCGAGGGATACAGACAGGGAACTGAGATCAAATAGGTAATGGTATCGACCATATGTCGATCGGAGAAATGACGGTTCAGGGCATAACATTCCTCGGAATGATCGAAAAAATGATTGAGGTCAAAGCTCGCGAGGACTTATGAGTAAGAACAATTTTGATAAACACACGGATCCAGCGGAAGCACCTTGATTATCGGAGTATAATTTTAGTGTAGATATATCAGGGATCGTATCAGATATTGGAATGATCAAAGACATCAGGTGGCCTAGGCCTATACAAACCCATCATTCTCAAAGGAATCCATACTTGATGTGTAAATATCATGGCACGCATGGCCCTAAGAACAAAGATTACAGGCAGCTGAGGGAGGAGGTAGCTCGATTGTTCAACGAGGGTCATCTTCGAGAGTTTCTCAGTGATCGAGCTAAGAACCACTTCAGGGAGAGAGATACAAGCCAAAAATGAGCAGGATGAACCGCAACATGTAATTCATATGATCGTTGGCAGTTTCGATGTTCCACAAGGACCTATATTCAAATGCAACAATGTATCGATCACAGAGAAAAACATACTCGGAGTTATGTATCCAAGGGCGTCCTATCATTCAATGAAAAAGAAGCGAAAGGCATATCTCAACCGCACAATGACGCCCGTAATTTCTATCTCGTTAAATACAGTTCAAATTAAACGTGTTCTAGTGGATACAGTTAGCTCAACAAAATAATCAAATCAAGGGTCGTAGAGCAGTTCGGCCTACATGACCAAATCGTACCTGCATCTCAAGTCCTAAATGGTTTCAACAAGGGAAGTGAAACTACAAATGGGGAGATAATCCTACCAGTGAAAGTCGTAGAGACCATCCAAGATACAAAATTCCATGTCCTCGAAGACGACATGAGATATAATGCAGTACTCGGGAGGGCATGGATCCATAAGATGAGTGCAGTATCTTCAACCCTTCATCAAATGATGAAATTCCCAACGATGGATGGTGTGAAAATAATTTACGGAGAACAACATGTTGCAAAGGAAATGTTTGTGGTCGATGAGGTGACTCAGGTACCAGTGCCTTCGACCTCGGAAACATCAAGCACTAAAGATAATCAGATGGCCAAATAGTAATCACTGCCCCCAGCCTCGACCGAATCGGATGAACAATCGAAGAAGAAGTGGATTTCCTTACTCCTCGAACTTTTATTGTTCCGAAAGAGTCAGATGCAACCAAGTCAACGGTCGAGGAATTGGAACATGTCATATTGATCGAGTACATGCCTGAGAAAAAGGTATAACTGGGAACGGGGTTAACCCCCGAACTCGGGAAAAAACTCATTCAATTTCTTATCTATAACATGGATTGTTTTGCTTAGCCCCATTTAGACATGGCAGGGATACCACCGTAAATAACAATACACCGACTAAGCCTCTACCCTAGGTTCAAACCAGTAAAGCAAAAAAGAAGGCCCCAGTCCGAGATGAAGTATGCATTCATACTAATGAAAATATTGTAAATAAAATATGAAAATGTTAAAAAGGAGAAGGTCGATTGAAAAATAAATACTTGACAGAGATACATCAAATTGTGTGATACTCTCAAGGTGCATCCACTTTATTCATTGAAATAAAATATTTGTAGTACTATGGTGGAGTATAAATCACTTATTAATGGAATTTTTAATAAAATACTGTAATGATTCACATTACTTATTTGATTGACCATCTTCCTTTGAGTCCCCTACATGCTGATAGGATTAACGAGTAAGGCTTCAATTACAGATTTCACATTATTCTTAGGATTGCTATATCCATCTTCGTTATTCTTGTAAACCACATCAATTAGACGTGTGAGATTTAAGATTGGCTTCAAGATTTCAACTGGCATTGAAGTAGGCTTAATGCACTCTTTGTTCAAATCCTTCCATGCATTTTCAGCTATTTCACAAAGTTGTGCACTTGCTTCTTCCACGGTTAAATTATGCTCTTTCATATAGCATTCTATTCCCGTCACAAGTTGTCCTTTTTCTTTTTCAATCTATATATAAGAAGGAAAAAAACGATCATGAATACATTTAGCAAATCCTCATCTTCTTTGGAACTGAAACGTAGTTTTATATTATACTCCCTCCGGTCCAAAATAAGTAATTTTTTTGCCTTTTTTTTTGTGGTCCAAAATAAGTGATTTTTTCGGATTTCAAGAATGACTTAATGATGTTTTTCCTACATTATCCTTGGAGTAAATAGTACGTTGAAATATGTGTTAGGCGTGTTTATGTGAGATAATAAGGTTAAAACGGTCAATTCTATTGCTAATTAATGCTAAAAAATGACTTTCTTAATATGTGTGAAAACATCCAAAAAAAATCATTTATTTTGGACCGGAGGGAATATTATATTAGTCTAATATACCTTGTAAGTTGCAACGTCATCGATAACTCTACCAATTAATGCTGAAGCCACAAGAATTTTAGGCTTTTTCATCATCCAATCATATGATGCCTTTGAAGCTGATTTCATGCCCAATAATGAAGCAGGTGCAAGTAGGTAATAAGTTCCAGTGATAAGTGCATTGCTTAAGTATTCTTCAAATGGTGGACTTTTCCCTTTGATGAACCATTGTGCTTCAATATAGTAACTCCTCACGATTTCTTTCATCTATATATTCAAAATTATAATAATATTAATTAAACTCATAAAATGAAAGGAAAATTATAGCATTAGAGTTGTAAGTGATCATACCGCCTCTTTCACGTAATAAACTCCATTGAAACTTATATTTTGTTTCTTTACTTCGATGTCATATTCCTTGAAGAGATTGAGAAGAGTTGAATATATCATTTTCATATAGGTCGGGAGTCGATCAATTTCACTTATGTCCCACCTACAATGGTCGAAGATGTTTTACTATACCACATTCAAATATGAATTACAGAGTAGATGATTAATCAAATATTTTCATGAGTCTTTCGATGTATATTAAGATAAAATATAGAATTTTGCATACCGTTCTACGGCTTTTGTGAACACTTCTAGTTCGTCAAGAGCACCATATGAATCGTATGTGTCATCAATTACTGAAATCATAGCTATGCATTTTGCAAGCATAATTCGAGAACGAGAATATTGAGGTTCAAAATACACCCCAACGGTCCAAAAAAAGCACTCCACCATTCTGTCTCTAACATATGAAAGCTTAGACGCAAGATCCAAATCTTTCCACCACCTTGAAAATAAATTAACCGAGAGTCGAATTTGGTTAATTAGCTCAAGAAATAAAATATATAAGGTACTCAAATAAAATAAAAGAAATCTTACTGAGTGAGTTCACTAAGTTCTTCCTTGTGTAGAATTTGCAACAAATTATAATCTAGTTTGGCAAGTCTCAATAACTTGTCATTTCTTGATTCAGATTCTTCATATATTGAAATGTTAAAATGTGCTTCAGCTCTTGGAATGCCTCTATGAAGAGATTGCATGAGTGCATGTGTAACTTGTTTCTCAATAATAGAAGAGCTTAATTTGGGTGCTATTTTCTCCAAATGTGATTTTGTGAAGATAAGAGCCTCTTCTAATATTTCATCTTCATGTTCCCTTACTTGTGCTGATTCATACAAATTTAGGATACCTTTTACATCTCTAAGTAAAGTCTCCTTGAATTTTCCATTGTTGTCCTTGAATTGGTTGAAATGATCTAATATTCACAAAATATTTTGTTATAACAAACTTAAAACATTCATTTAAATTAAACAAAATTATAATATGTACACATAAAAATATATACCAGAAGAGATTGGATAGCCGTGTTGTCTAAACAATCGAAAATATAGGGCAACATTGTATAAATCATCCTCTTCTTGGATGACATTTAGATTAAACATGTTACTAAGTTGATCTTCAATCTCATCTTCAAAGTGATACGAAATACCAAGGCGTTCAAGAGTGTCAATTAAATGTATTTTTTTTGCGATGCGATCACTTTGAATACTCATTATCATGTGCTTCACTTCTTCTTTCAAACTTCCAATCTCCTCTATATTTTTCTTTGAGACCTGTAATAATGCTCTCTAAGTATCACAACAAATGATATAAAAAGGTGAACGAGAAATAAAGAGGCATAAATATATATATACCTGATTATTCAATGCAGAACAAGTAAAGATATTTCCCCATAGGCTAGGTGAAAATTTTGTTGTTGGGCGAAAAACACCATCTTTGTGACTTCCATTCAATGATGCAATTGTTGTCATTGTAAGAGAACTTACAAAAATTTGAAAATTTGAATGTAGATTTTTCAGTATTAGTTTCTGGGTTTTGTGTTGCCTTTTAGTACAAGTACACCACTATTTATATAGGGAATTAACTACTATCTAAAATGGGAGAAAGGCCTACCTTTTTGGAAATGTAACCTTTCTACTTAAAACGTGTCGTATAAAACTTTTTAGAATTTTTTGTTTTCCTCAAACAATAAGATAGATTTGTTTTATTTTTCTTCTTTAAAATAGATACTTTTGAAGTGTCAAAAGTCATAAAAAATAAATGGTACTTGCTCTATTTAATTTTTTTTATTATATTCTTTTTAAAATTTAGAATGTATTGCATCTATCTATAATACAACCATAAAAAAAAAGTAGAAATAGATAGCCACTGCTTGTTTCGTACAGTAGTTTAAATTCAAGAGATTAATGTCAAAATAAAAATATTCTGAATAATATAATAGCTTCACTAGTTCGCTAAATAATTGTTAATTGAAATTGTTTCGAGAGCCCTAAAAATAATTTCTTTAATGCAGCTATTACTAAAATTACAATTTCCCCCTTTATCTCTCGATCAACCATATATATTTAGAATCTTTTGGCTCTAATTAATTTTTTTGTTATTTTTAATTTAGAGACAGATTTAGAATTCTAGATCAATGAATGTGAAGTATTAGTAAGTAATATTTTTTACAAAATTACTGTGGATATATATATATATATATATATGTATATGCGACCTAATATTTGAGACTAAAGTATAACTAGTATATGTATGACAATTGGACAAAACAAATTCACCTATGTCAAGCACAAAGACGTAGTTGAATAGAAATCAGCACAACATAAATACTTGATCCGGTTCGTAATAAGTGTCCAAATTACTTTTAACATGCCCGTTAAGAAAATATTAAATTTTATACAAAAATACCTATTATGACTAAATTACCCCTAATTAAACATTTAATGTGAGGAGTAAGAAAACTTTTTAGGGATATGTATATAGGGGTTATTTTATAAAAATAAATTGAATTCTTTCTTGATTATATAACTGGACACTTATTTTAAACCAAAATAAAAAAAAAATTTAACGTGAACCGGAAAGCGCCTACACCTAATAACTTAAGCCGTTGTTCCCGTTTCTTCGCTGACGAGTAATATAGAGTGTAGAGTATGACATAAAGAACCCTAACGTCGGGCCGCTCGCCACCACTCAATCAAAGAGTGCTAATTAGTAGCTAGAAACACATTAAGTAAAAACCAATTTTATCTTCTTCTCTGCACAATGCACGTAAGTCTGCACTCTGCAGCGTTGTCAAATGGTAAAATTTTATGTTTTACACCAAATTATACAAACTTATGATGATGATGTATATATATTATGTTAAGTAGGGTGTATTTGTAAAATAATTTTGGAAATATAAATAAATAAAAATAAAAATATGCATAAACAGAAATGGAAAAAAAAATCAATTCGAGCTTATTGAATTCACAGTGTTTCCTTAAGAAATTTCATCCCCTCCTAGTACCCAAGGTTATGGATCCTTTCCTCTCAGGATAGAACGAATTACACACTGGTGTAGTGGTACTGAAAATTGATAGGTAGTTAATTTTCTGTTACAAAAATAGAAAACTGAAATTTAGATTTAATATTAATATTTATTTAATATTAATATTATGTTATTAAAATAAATATTTAATAATAATATTTTACAATTAACAAGTAAATTTGGTCCAAAAAACTTAATCAATCAATTATTTGACTGAAGCCGAAGCCGAGCGAGCGACGACGGCGCGAGACTTGCTTTCTTCTCAACTCTTTATATAAGAGCTAGAAGAAGAGCAATTGCTTATATACCAATAAAAAACCTCTTCTTCTTCCTATATGGGACAATGCTCATTTACCAAGAAAGGGAAACTTGAAATTTCACTCAAAAAAATTTCATTTCCCTCCATTTCTCATTCACCCACTTTTAAATATTTAATATATTAATTAAATATATTAAAAATCCAACATATTACTCCTGATTAAGTGATAGCAATAATTGTAAAGACATGTATTATGTATCTATTAAGTTAGGTATAAACACCCCATATAGCTAAGTTTTTACTGTTATCAGATTCTATGGATAGCTTATCTATTTCTATAAAAAATTCTTTAATACTGTACTGCTTTTGAGTTGCTTTTAAATATTTCAGCCTTAAAAAGGAATGAAATATACTTTTTAAAATTTTATCCACAAAATTAGGATGATCCAATTTTTTTCAGTATACTTTTCTTAGTTAGACCGTTGAAAGTCACAGGCGGCATTCGACAACAGTAGAGAATCCTCACTCTGGAATACTAAAATAACACAGAGCAAGTATATGTACAATTTTTTTCCATTTACTTCAGCTTTGAGCACTTCATAGCTATATTTTTGGGATCTTTACATAACTAGCAGGCCGAATTTATATTTATTTTTTCTAGTCGATATACATAAATTATATATATATTCATTACATATGGTGATACACATCTTCTCTCCGTTCCAGTTTACGAGGCTTTATTTGAATTTTGAGAATCAAACATATTTTTCTTTGACCATAAATTTTTCGTATATCTTTTAAATATTTTGAATTGTTAAATATGAGTATGAATTATATTATTAATTCTTTATGTAGTTTTCAAATATGCAAATTTTATTCAAAAAAACTTAAAGATTCTATTTCGAATTCATAGTTAAAACTAAAAGGTTTGATTCTCGAAATTCGAACGGTGCCACATAAATTGAGAGAGAGTGAGTAATATATATATGGATTAACTTTATACTATCCGATGCGGACCCAAGATTTTAAGGTGACATAGGCACCATTAAATGCCAATACTAGCTACAAAATTCTTGGCACTGAACTCATTATATTATTAAAATTATTATTCGAATTTGATATATATTAAAATTTAGTGAGTTTTAATTGGAATATATATTATGTTTTCCATTAAAAATAATAGGTTCAAATGAATCTGTTGCCGAAGGGCTAGATGCGCCCATGTTTGGTGTCAATTATCTGTAATAAATGATTAGTGGAGTGAGATCGAAATCAGAGGAACCAACTTTAAATTAAACGCTTTGGCAATGCGCTCCAAAGAGAACCAAATTCTATTCATAAGTGTACCACGTAATATATATATATATATATATATATATATATATATATATATATATATATATATAATTTTTCAAAATTAACGGGGTCCGCTGACCCTCTCTGCATTACGTAATCCTGCATGTGTATATCATATATCTGTCGGTAAATTTTTAGTTTAAGCGGTTAGATGAACTGTTATTTAGGTTAATTTTTTTTTTATAAGATAAAAGCCACGTTTAGTTTCTTGTATCTCTTGTTAGGACTCATTGATTGATTTTCTATATCAACCTTCTGTCAACTAAATTTAGCATTCTTTAAATTAACCTTTTTTTCAAGAAAAAGCTTCTTATTAAACATCAAACAGAAGAAACCAAAACGTGTGAAAATACAGAAAGAAGGTGACACACTTCTCTCCCATATTAGATATTAGTTCTGTAAATAAACAGTGATACATACCAATGGTTAAGTACAGACTCGGCAAAATACTCAAAACTCCACATTCAAATTTCATAATTTTGTAAGTTCATGTCACGATTCAATTCCCAACCCGGTTGTGATGATGCCTCTCATGAAGACAAGGCCAACCAACAGAACAACAACGCCTCTTTCAAAAAAGGTTAAACATAAATAATAAGATAAATACAACTTACTCACAATAACAATCGATATATATATGACCCAACACAACCCGACCGGGATGTCACAAGTCATGAGCATCTAAGGAAGTCTGAACACGACTACAGATCCAATAATATACAGAATAAAGTTTAGAATCAAAAGACGAAGTTCGGTGCCGCGAACGCTTGCGGTCACCTTGCTCAGCTACGATAGCAAATCCTCAACCATCTCAAACCCGCTACCGGGTAACCAATACCTACATTTGCACGCGAGGTGTAGGGAGTAAAGTGAATATTCCAACACAGTGAGTAATAAAGGTAAATAATAACTTAGCAGCAAGAAATCACGAAAGGCACTCCATCATGCTATATAGAACAATACAACCTTTTGACAAAACAGTAAAACCGTGAAATCCTTTAGAAAATCTATGTGGGCTCAGTTAAAACCTCTTTTAAAAATATATTTTCAACGGTTAAGCAAATGAATGCGAAATAGATAGTGCAAGTCAGCACATAAGTCAGTCCCTCGAGCACAACACTCCATTAAAAAATAACACCAGGGTATCAGGTAAACAATGCAAGAAGTAGCATGGATGCCAATGAAATAAGAGTGTTGAATGTCATGACACGTAATACAAACAGGAACCAATGCATGCGTGCAATGCAATGCATATGACAGCTGCGACGTGTAGTCCGAGCCATCCATATTTAACGTTGACGGCGCTCACTGGGGGTGTGTACAGACTTTGGAGGGGATCCTATAGCCCAAGTGCAATATCAAGCCATCTCGTGGTATCAACCAGGCTCTCAGCCTCAAAATCAATATAACACCGCTGTGGCGTGCAGCCAGAGCCATCCATAGTCCAGGAATACACATGTAAATCTGCCATTTTGTGACCGTGATCGTTGTGAAATTTGCACAAGTGCTCGGGATTGTGCCTGTTTGGATTTGATCTCATTTCTTTTGGCCACCACACCTTATCACCCATACCTCTTAAAACAACTACGAGCTCAGAAGTGTTTATATTAAAATTATAACTGTTAAATCGTGCCTTCAAGCTCCTATCATCATCATATGACTCTCGTGCATTGCGATCATTCCCGAACCTCGATGATGAGCCTGATTCTCTATTTCTGGATCTATGATTGTACCTCAAATGATTATGCTTTGACCATGAATCTCATCTCGTTGCACCCATGTATGGGTTCGTATCTACTTTTACCGAACTTTTTTCCTATTCAGTCTGTCTCGAACTTACCTTTTCCTCTTTTTGAGACCGTGAGATAATATCCTCTTATATTCTTCACTTCGTGATGTACCTTTTGTATATGTCATTCCGTGTTGTTGTTGGAAATTCACGAAGACTTTCTTTGAGTCTCCTCGTGGCTTCTAGGCTTTTTTCATTCAAATTACTTGTGAAGGCTATAGCTGCCCAATTATCTAGTACTCGCGGTAACATCATTCTTTCTTGCTCGAACCTATCCACGAACTCCCTAAGAAATTGTGAGTCCCCTTAATTGATTTTGATAATATCCTCCATTCTTTTTTTAACTTTTTGAGCTCCTAAATGTACTTTGATAAACGAATCTGCAAGCTCAGCAAAATAATTTATAGAATTTTTGGGTAGAAGAGAATACCATATTAATGCTCATCTAGTTAGTGTTTCTCTGAACTTTTTGACCAATACTGATTCAATTTTCTGCTTGGTCAGGTCGTTGCCTTTTACGCCAGTTGTGAATGTTGACACGTTATCTCGTGGGTCAGTTATTCCATCATATATTACAATATCGGGTATTTTAAACTTCTTTAGAATTAGGAGGGGAGCAACACTCGGCTTCCAAGGTTGTTGTGAATATTTGTCCATATCTATTTCTTTAATTATAGGTGGTACTCTAGGTATTTGCTCTATGCGGTCACTTTGCTCCTTAAACTGTTTCTGCAATATTAATACGAAACTTTGTAAATCAGAATTAACTAAGTTATCTGGTTCTCCATCCCGTGATTCACTAGGGATTCCACCACTACCCAAATTAGCAAGCCTGGAACGAGGATTTTCCAAAGTGTTAGTATTTGGAGTTGGTGTTGTGGTGCAACAGGTAACTGACTGGCGAAGGCTTCAAGAGCTTTATTAACCTGCTCAGCGATTAGCTTTTGTAAAGCTTCGTTGATAGCCTTTTCAATTTTAAATTGAACATTTGCATTTGAATGAGATCCATCGGGAGCGCCCTCCCGAGACCTCTGATGACATCTTTGTGGAGAAGGAATTACGTTATCATGCAAATTACCCTGGGGTTGAGAGTTTCCTTGGTTCACTTGGTTTCCATGGGTGTTGTCATTGGCCTTTGACATGGTTGTTGAGTCAATAAAAATGATTAGGTTAAGAAAGAATAGATTATTAGATTTTCAATAGCGGAACCAATTTGTTTAACCAAAAAGTAGAATTTCGGTTAAAGCTTTAATTTAAAAGAACTCGGGTTACTGATAATCAAAGAATGAATAAAGAAAAATAATTTTGCCAATAATAAGATAATCAGAAGAAAGCAAAGTAAACCAATGTATTCAGATAATATTTCATGTCCCTACAAATGACTTATGCCTCCTTTGTTTGCACTTAATGGAGGTCTGAATCTTAATCATTCAGATCTCACGTATTAAGTGCGTTTGTTTTTAAAGTCTGAATCTTAATTATTCAGATCTTAATCATTAAGTGTGTTTATTTTTTTACTTCATAGCCACTTAATAAGTCCGAATAGGCCTGTATGATTAAGATCTATAACATAGACTTAATTTCATTAAGATGCTATCACATATTCATTATTGATTGCCACTATCGCCTACCATTATCAACCACCACAACCACCTCCTCATCCATCACCACCACCACCACCAGAGTCAACCATTACCACCACGATCATCCTCAATTATAGTCGCCACCATTATCAACCACCACCATCCACCATCCACACCACTCCGACCACCATCATTCTCACCCACAGTCAATACTTCTCACCCACAGTCAACACTTATCCACCTCAACTACCACAACCAACCACTCAATCACCATTAACAACCACATCCGACATCACCTATTATTATAACCTACCATCACTTTTCTCAATCACAAACCACCACTCGTCATATTAACTATCACCGCCCACCGCCACCATCCTCAATCATAATTGCCACCATTACCAATAACTACTAGCTACTAGTATGAACCACCATCATCAACAAAAACTATCACTACCACTGCCTCTAGTCGGCATTCACCCGTTAGCCATCGCCACCAACAATTGTCATATTTAAAAAATAAAAACTATATATTTTATTGATAGAATATTAGATTAGTTAGTATTTCATTTGAATTTTATGTTTATTATTTTTCAAATAAAGATAAATTTTATGCATTCAGCTGTTAAAAATCAAACAGTCTTAATTTTAGTATTCAGATCTTGATACACATCTTAATATATTCAGATGTGTATCCAGATTCAAATATTTTAATCTTAATACACATCTTGATATTAAGATGTGTATTCAGATTCAGACGTCTTAATCTTAAAAAAAACAAATGAGGCATTAATCTCTCCCTTTTATAGCCATCTCCAAGATATACGTTTTGTCTTTATCATTATAAGGCCATCATAGATAATTATAGATATTAAATGCTATGTTATACATTTATTGAGATTTAATACAGTTTTTCTAATGTTTTTAGTATTTAATGCTTATTAAATATTGTATATGTACTCTTTTGTGCTGTGAGATTCATTCTCTTCATTTTTAAACACAAATAGGTATGAGCACCGAGTCTTTTGAATAACCGCTCGTGCCTCTTCATGTGCCCATGATCGTATCTCGTGCCTCTTTGGTAATCATCATCTTTTGACCAGTCTCTACGTCATGACACGTCATATTCCAACCTCTTTAATACGCAAACTCAATTTTTCTCAATACAATGTAGGAGACTCAAAGGAAGATTGTCAATCGAATAAGTTAATACATATCATTATAGTATTTTAATAAAAATTCAATTAATAAGTGATTTGTACTCCATCGTATTATTTTTGTTAATTCGATTTAGATTGGAAATGTTTTATTTGAGTGAATAAATTGTATGTGCCATGAGAGTACAGAAATTTTCGTTAGTTATCCTTCTTTGCGACAACTGTTTAATAAATGGCTTTTTTTTCCTTTCTTTTTCTTGCAACTTATAGATCTTTTAGACCATGGTCTAAAGATTTCTTTCAAGTAAACTGTAAATTTTATGAGAAACATTAGACTATGATATTTTGTAAGTTATGGGAAAAAGTTAGACAAAGATTGTCTGATGTTTTGTCTATATATTGTATAGGGTCAAATTCTGCACCTTACTGTAGCAACAACCCAGGACTAACAATGGTCATATTAAGGGTATGCTCCCAGAATATCGGAGCGAAAGTGCGTTAACAAGTCTCGTCGTCCCCTCGAGGACGCGTGACCTATTTTTATAATATTTAATTATTTCGGGGAGGTCCTCCTGTTATATAAAGGACGATCCCAATGTTGTAAAGGATCAGATCTTTTTCTAATACAAGCCCCATCTCTCTCTCTTTCTATTTCTCTCTTTACCTTTTTACTCTCTAGAATACTCAATACATCAAAAGTGATAAATGATATTATACACATTTCTAGGTCTTATTATATTCGATTACGATTTACCTTTGATCTATTTTTTGATTGTATTTGCTTGCAAAGTATTCATTAACTTTCGAGTCAAACAATTTGGCACCGTCTGTAGGGATTTCGGCAATCGAAATCATAGTATGCACCTAGAACCTCAAGAAAAAAACCACCTTCCTTCACCCCTATCGATACCAAAAATGGCAGAAAATGACGCAAGATTGAAAGTAATAGCATGTGTCATAGCCATCCTCACTGGGCCCCTCAACGAAGCCATTAGAGAAAATATCTTGAGCAAAACACCTAGCAGTATTCAAGAGGGAGAAATATCACCCTCTCCATCTGAAGATCTGACGATCTTGCACGAAAAAGGAGTTTCACGTCTGTGATCAAAGAAACTCCACCCCCTGTGGTCAAGAAACTACTAGAAGAATGGTTGATGAACACCCTAGGCAACTTACTCGAGAAATCACCCCAAAAAAATGCTAAGAACCCATTGACGACAAATATCGCTACCACCAGCAAACACGATACTGTACGAACAAAATACAACCATTCCAATTATCAGACCAGCGATGGCACACTTGTAGCCATCCTAAAGAAAATGAAAGAAATGGAAAGTGAAAATAAGGCACTTGGGGATCAATTGAAAGAGCATCAAGAAAGGGTGGACAAAATTCCCTGCGCTCCTAAGTTACTACCAAAGCGCGACGTGGGAAGATTCGTCGAACAACCCTACAATGAAGAAGATGCACCTCATCCGATCCTGAAAACATAATGCTGCCTTACTTAAGGATATATGACGGCATGGCAGACTGCGAAGACCACCTGATCTACTATGTGACCACTGTGAATGGTTATGATATGTCAAAGGAACAAGTACAATCCATATTGCTGAAAAAGTTTAGGAAAACATTAACGGGAGGCCATTCGTAGAACTGGCGGATAAATTCGCCATCGCCTATGTAGGAGCCAAGAAAGCAGAGGCCAGGGTCAATGATATCTTCGCCATCTGGCAAATCGCAGGTGAGGGACTCAGGGACTTCCTAGCCAAATTCAACAGAGTAAGGATGAGCCTACCAAACGTATCAGAAGGCATGGCGGTAGCAGCCTTCCAAAACAGGCTAAGCAGAGATGGTTCAAGAGCAACCAAAAAGCAACTCAGCCGACTCATGAAGTACCCCCACCACATGGGAGGTAATTCAGAATGCCTACTGCGCTGAGGTACGAGCGGATGAGGATGATCTCAATGGACCAACCCAGAAACTCATGACGATACAGTCAGAAGCAAGAATGGATTGATGTAGTAAGCGTCGGCGGGAACAATCCTCACATTTCAACAAAGAAAGACATCAGCCTTACACCAGATCCTCGCATCCACCACTGTCCACAAACACAAAAGCACTGCAACGATATGTCGCCCTACTCCGTAACAAAAGAGGTATGCCTCTTTATTGTCTGCTCATAACTTTTGCATGTTTTCCTCAGAAATAGTGTATGCACTGGAGAAGCTGGGCACCAAAGTACAATGGCCACAAAAAATGAAATCAGACCTTGCCAGAAGGAAATCAAATGTCCTGTGTGAGTTCCACCAGGAACGAGGACAGAAAACCGAAGACTGCATAGGGCTATGGCAGGAGGCAGTCAGAATGCTAAACCAAGGATACTTGAGGGAGCTGCTCAACGATAAAGGAAAGATAAATTCCGCACGAGGGAGGTAACAACTTCATGGACTGCCAAAGCCACCTTCGCCAGCGTGCATCATCAATATGATCGTCGGATGAGGCGATAATCCGTCAATCAATTATGTAAATTCACCACCTTGCACAAATTAAAGCGAATAATCGACCACGAATGGTACGACGACTTCGAAGAAAGTATCACCTTCTGTTACGACCCAAACCTGGTCGTGATGGTGCCCAATACTAAAGCTAGCAAGCCTGGCCAACATTCGCTCTCAAACCAACAATAAATCTCAAAACCAACAATATAGGGAGAATATAATAGTTGTAGAGTAATAATCCAATATTTATAGAAGGAAAAATATTGAGAAGTGGGAAAACCGATAAAACACTCCCATAAGATCTGGGGTCACGAGTTTAGAGCCTCCAAACAAAATCAAATAATAATATATGATGAAATACTCGAGTATGAAAAATGTATATATAAATAAAATTGGACTAAGAAGAGAAGTCAGGTCCTGCGAACGTCAAACAGCTACCTCAACAACTCTGATAACTCTGGAAACAAGATTGCTTAGTTAAACCTTCGGTGTACCTGAATCTGCACAAAAATGTGCAGGGAGTAGGGGTGTGTACTAAGTGCTCAGTGAGTATAAAGTATATAAAGTAGCTGAAGATAAGAAATCCACGGAATGCCACAAAGTAAAGAAATGACTAACAGTCTAATACCTTACTACAAACCAACAACAACAGCAAACCACTGATAGCACAAGTAAATAACAATGCATGAATGCAATGCAATGCACATGACTACTACGGCATGTAGCCTGATCCATTTAACGTCGACGATACTCATTGGGGGTGTATACAGACTCCGGAGGGGCTCCTTCAGCCCAAGCGCAATATATTCATCTCATTCGCTGCGGTGTGTAGCCTGATCCACACTCAGTCCACAATATGCATATGAGTCACATAACAGTTTCAATTTATTTATTTTCAGTTTTCAATTCATGAATAAGGAAATACTTTAGTTACTTAATTTTTCAGGAAAAGTGACTTAGCAGTTCATAATAGTGATTTAACCCAGGACTGATATCAATTATTTTACAAATCATGCTATCAAAATGATATTTATCCCCTAAGGATACTACACGTCGGCACAAGGCCACAAACATGGCATAAAGCCCAGATATATTCAACACATGGTGCGTTTCAACAGCCAATATAGTACTATTCTTGTTTGGGATGGACCAAGTCACAATCCCCAGTCATAACCAGTCCCGCATCTGCCATAAGATGCGAGTCACGCCCAAAATAGCGTCACAATGTGATAAGCCGGGGTTTCAAACCCTCAGGACATCATTTACACCAACTACTCACCTCTAACCGGTCGTGGACTCATCTTCAATGCCTTTTCCTTTCGAATTTGCCTCCTCGTGCGTCGAATATAGTCAAAACCACAGCGAATACATAAATATGGGTCAAAGAGACATAACCCAATTAAAAATACTTAGAAAGTACTAAAATTCACGAAGTTGGTAAAACCCGAGCCATAGGCCCACTTCCAAAAAAAATTGAAAATCACACCAAAGGATTCCTCGTCTCGCCACAAATCTGTACATACAAAGAACACCAAAATCGGAGTCTGTTTGGCCCCTTAAATTCCAACTTTACACATTCTTAGGTTTCAAGCCCTAACCTCCACTTTTACCCCTTAAATCCTTGGTTTTTCAGTGTTTAATCTATGTTTTTACATCATAACAATATAATACGAGTCTAAGAACTCTTAACTAATGAAATCCCATGAATTCTCTCTTAAAAATCGCCTCAGAAGCTTCCTCCCGTTCCAAAATTGAAAGAAAACTTGACCTGCTCATTATAGGTATATTGTTCACGCGTTTTACTGCTCCCAATGGATTCCTTGTGAAATTCTAATAAATTTAGGCTTTTGAATCACTCAATTTGACCTTATAATAAAGGCGATATGTAGGTTTTAAGATTTGCAAATAGTGCGGGTTTTTAATACGCCGTCAGGGGCAGTTTCGTCATTAACCTAAAAATCTGGGCAACCTTAGTAAAATGACCATAAAATCCTCATATGATGTCCAAATTTGGCGATTCTTTTTTCTATGGGTCCGTAATTAGGATATAGATCTAATGCTTCATTCAAAATAGTAATCGGATCTCATTTGTTCAATATGATATCATTTATGCTTGAAGAAACGATATCAAAACATAAGAAAAACGAGCATAACGCAACCCAAACATATCCGAAACTCACCCGAGCTCCTCGGGACTGCATACGAACATATTAAAATGTCACATATGATCATGCAAACGTAGTTGCACTATCAAATCACCAAAACTAACATCAAAACACCAAATTTACATCGGATTCAAGTCTAAGTTCTTCTAAAACTTCCGAAACTTGCATTTGATCTAAAACCCGACCTCAACACCTCCGAATGACTTGAAACTTTGCACGCATATCCAAAATCACCTAATGGAGCTACTGCAACTCTCTAAATTTCATTTTGACCCCCAGATCAAAATCTCACCTACCATCCGGAATTCACCAAAATCCAACCTTAGCCAATTCAAGCCTAACTCTATACCGGACCTCCAAATTCAATTCCGGTTTCTCTCCTAAGTCATAAATCATCCTCCAAAACTAGTCGAACATCAAAAATCCATTCCGAGTCTTCTAAATCATATGTCAACATTCGGTTGACGTTTTCGAACTAACCTTCTCATAAAGAGACCAATTGCCTCATTTCGAACCAAACTCAATCTGCATTACTTCAAATTCTCCAAACATATATAATGAAACATATAGAAGCATAAAACGGGGAAAATAGGGTGGTAACTCTCGTGACAACGGGTTGGGTCGTTACACCTTCGATAAGTCTGATGTCGATGGTTTTTCTTTTCCTCATTATGATGCTTTAGTCAAAACTTTATATATTCATGACACTGGCATTATGAGGATCATGGTTGATGACGGAAGTAGCGCTTGTTTTATCCATCCAAGAGTCCTCGCTCAAATGAGGCTCGAAGATAAGATAATACCACGCTGCATAACACTAACTGATTCTAACAATGCAGTGGAACGAACCTACGGGGAGGTATCATTATCGATTTTAGCAGGGGGAGTTACACTATAAACCACTTTCCACGTCATGAACCAGGAAACAACCTACAACTCCATCATAGGACGACCATGGATACACACCATGCAAGCAGTCCCCTCAAACTTCTACCAAGTGATCAAATTCCCCACCCCTTGGGGAGGGTTTAGCATTCGGGGCGAACCTCACATGGCATAAGAATGCTACCGAATCGCTCTGGACTGATCACACACCAAACAGTTGAAAAGTGCAAGTGCGGAGGCATAGCAATCAGCCGTGTCAGTGATTAAGGTCAACGGACAACGGAAGCCATAAAAGATCCGGATATCGTAAAAGCCCGCAAAGCAACGGTCGAGGATCTCGACCCGGTATAACTGGATAGCACCGACCACACAAAGAAAGCCTACATCGGACATAGCCTCTGCGATCTATGTAAGTACCATGAATTCCTAACTAACCACGCGGATCGTTTTGCTTTTTCTCATTCAGATATGCTAGGAATACCAAGAGACATCACCACCCACAAGCAAAATGTCGACCCACTTTATCCACCTGTACGGCAAGTTAGAAAGAAGTTCAACGATGCGATCAACGATGCCGTTAGCGAAGAGGTAGATAAGCTACTGGCCAACGGGTCCATAAGGGAATCAAAATATCCCCAATGGGTCGCCAACGTTATGATGGTCAAGAAGAAAAATGGGAAATGGAGGATGTGCATCTATTTCACCGACCTTAACAAAGCATGCCCAAGAGACTCATTCCCATTACCCCACATCAACCAGTTGATCGACGCTACAATGGGATATGAGCTGCTAAGCTTCTTGGATTCCTACACCGACTACAACCAAATCATGATGGCTGAAGAGGACCAAGAGAAAACAACATTTATCACCCACTAGGGGACATACTGCTACAAATTGATGTCGTTCGGACTCAAAAACGCAGGGGAACATATCAAAGACTGGTCACCAGAATGTTCAAGGAACAGCTTAGCAAGACCATGAAGGTCAACATCAATAATATGCTGGTAAAATCGGCAAACAAAGAAGACCACCTCGACCATCCGAAAGAAGCCTTTGAGATACTGCAGCGATATGGGGTGAAATTGAACCACGAAAGTGCGCCTTCGGCGTAGAATCAAGGAAGTTATTGGGGTTCCTCATATCACAACGAGGTATCAAAGTCAACCCGGACTAGATCAAGGCAATAGATGCAATTCTTGAGACCTCGAACAACAAAAAAACAGGTATAAAAACTGACAGGGTGAATAGTTGCCCTGTCCTGGTTCATTTTGCGATGCTCTGACAGGTGCTATAAATTTTTTAACATATTGAGAAAAGATCACGGACTACAATGGAATGAGGAGTGCGTCGAGGCTTTGAAACAATTAAAAGAATACCTATGTTCGCCACCTCTGCTAGTCAGGCGAACCCTAGAGAACCCTTGATAGTATACCTGGCGGTGTCTGAGGTCGCTGTCAGCACAGTCCTGGTTCGCGAAAACAAAGGTACGCAATTTCCTATTTACTATATCAGCAAAATCCTAGTAGACGCCGAAACATGGTATCCACACCTCGAGAAGCTCGCCCTATCACTGGTCGTAGTTTCACGGAAGCTTAGACCTTACTTTCACTGCCACCCCATAAGAGTTGTGATGACTTTCCCTCTGAGGAGTATCCTACACAAACCCGAACTATTGGGAAGGCTCACCAGATAGGCCATAGAGATCAGTGAGCACGACATATCCTACCACCCAAGAAATGCCATCAAGTCGCAGGTACTTGCAGATTTTGTCGCTGATTTTAGTATAGAGATTTTGTCGGACACGGAACTATAGGCCATTCATGCCACATATGGTGCCGACCTCTGGACCATCTATACTTATGACACTTCCAATGCCTCGGGATCGGGACCGAGACTCGTACTCGAGGTCCCCACGGGCAGAATAATTTGCCAGTCCATACGATGCCCCGATATGACTAATAATAAGGCCGAGTATGAAGATGTGATTGCAGCTATGAAATTAACCATCAAATACGGAGCTCTATGACTCATCCTCCATAGCGATTCTCAACTCGTGGTAAACCATGTCACCGGGACTTACCAGATCAAGGAACAGAGGCTATAGAAATATCAGTCAGAAATTCACAAGTTGATGCCTGAATTCGATGAATGTCGCTTGGAGCAAATCCCAAGGGCGCAGAACGTCGAAGTAGACGGCCTAGCCAATTTGGTCGCAGCCACCAAGATCATCCACAAGGGGAACATAGCCACCCTACTCCATTCAGCCATAGATCACACTGAGGTACTCTCTTTAAATTTGACTTGGGACTGGCGCAACCAGTTTATCTCCTATCTGCAGGACGGGACGCTCCTACTCGAAAAAAAGGCACCCAAAAAGCTCCATGTACAGGTCGCTCAATACTGCCTAATTAATTATGACCTATACAAAAGAACGTTTGGCGGAACCCTCGCTAAGTGCATAGGGTCGCACCAGAAAAAGCAAGTACTCGAAGAGGTACATGAGGGTCACTACGGTGCATACACCGGTAATCGCACTCTTATTTGTTGCATTATCCGCGCTGGGTACTACTAGCCTACAATGAAAAAGGAGGCAGAAGAGTATGTTTGCAGATACGAACAGTGCCAAAAGTACGCCCCCATGATACATCAACTGGGAGAGCCCCTGCACCCGGTAACATCACATTGACCTTTCATCAAATGGGGAATAGACATAATTGGCCCCCTACCAGCAGGGAGATGAAAGGTACGATTTCTGTTAGTTTTGACTGACTACTTCTCCAAGTAGGTAGAAGTAGGTGTGTACGCCCAAATACGCAAACAAGAATTCATCACCTTCATATGGAAAAATATCATATACTGCTTCAGCATCCCCAAAGGAATCAGTTGCGACAATGGCCCACAATTTATCGGCAAAATGATAACGAAGTTCTGTGACAAATGGCGTATCAAACGGATACTGTCCATGCCATATCATCCCGCCATCGACGGCCAAGCTGAAGCGTCCAATAAAACAATAATAAACATTCTGAAGAAGAAACTCAAAGAAGCTAAAATGATCTAGCCCGAATTACTACCAGAGGTACTCTAGGCGTACCAGACAACAACCAATTCCAGCATAGGAGAAACACTGTACTCACTGGTCTACGAAACCGATGAGGTTATACCAGTCAAAATTGGAGAACCGAGCCTAAGATACTCACACATCAACAAACCAGACAACGACATGGGTAGGCTTCAAGAGCTTGACGAAGCCGAAGAACAAAGGGATATGGCCCATATAAGAATGATGGCTCAAAAGCAACAGGTCGAAAGGTATTACAACAAAAAAGCCAAAATACGACCACTCAAAGTAGGAGACTACATCCTCAAAGCCAAAACTTTAGCGTCCAAAGACCCGAGAAAAGGGAAATTGGGCACCAATTGGAGCGGACCATATAAAATCATAGCATATGCAGGCAAATGAGCATTCCAGTTGGAAACAATGGAAGGAAAAATACTCCAGAACAACTGGAACATCGCCCACCTCATATACTTCCACTTTTGAAGGGCATCTCCCGAGTCGTACTCTTTTTTCCCTTACCCGAGTTTTGTCCCAATTGGATTTTCTCGGGGAGGTTTTTAATGAGGCGGTAAAGGAGACACCCAGGGGCGCATGGAAATAGGTTTATCATACCGGCCAGTCGACACGTCTCTCTAGTCCGATATAATAAAGGGACTAGCCTAGTTGCTTCGCCATTATGTAAGCGGCTAAGGCCACCTTCTCCATTATATAAGCGGCTAAGGCCACCTTCTCCATTATGTAAAGCGTCTAACACCACCTTCTCCGTTATATAAGTGGCTAAGGCCACTTTCTCCATTATGTAAGGGCTACGTCCACCTTTTCTATTATGTATGCGGTTACGGCCACTTCCTCGATTTTGCAAGCAGTCACGGCCATCGCCAATAATTATCGACCTCGCTCGACGATGACGGATAAACACTTCACCAAAGGTCGTCACCAATAATTGTCGACCCCGCTCGACGATGACGGACAAACACTTCAACGACAATTGAAGTTATATTTTATGGGCCAAAGGCCATCGCCAATAAATTATCGACCCCGCTCGAAGATGAGGGATAAACACTTCAACGACAATTGAAGTTGTATCCTTTTGGGCCAAAGGCCGTCGCCAACAATTGTTGACCTCTTTCGACGATGACGGATAAACACTTCAACAACAGTTGAAGTTACATTTTAAGGGCCAAAGGCCATCGCCAATAAATTGTCGACTCCGCTCGAAGATGAGGGATAAACACTTCAATGACAGTTGAAGTTGTATCCTTTTAGGCCAAAGGCCGTCGCCAACAATTGTTGACCTCGTTCGACGATGACGAATAAACACTTCAATGACAGCTGATGTTATATCCTTTTGGGCCAAAGGTCATCGCCAACAATTATTAAACTCGCTCGACGATGACGGATAAACACTTCAACGACAGTTGAAGTTATATCCTTTTGGTCCAAAGGCCATTGCCAATAATTGTCGACCCCGCTCATCGACGATGAACAAACACTTCATTCAAAGTTGAAGTTACATTTTTGGGCCAAAGGCCATCGCCAATAAATTGTCGACCCTGATCGACAATGACGGATAAACACTTCAACGACAGTTGAAGTTACATCCTTTTGGGCCAAAGGCTGTCACCAATAATTGTCGACCCTGCTCGACGATGACGGATAAACACTTCAACGACAGTTGAAGTTACATCCTTTTGGGACAAAGGCTGTCACCAATAATTGTTGACCCTGCTCGATGATGATGGATAAACACTTCAATGACAACTGAAGTTACATCCTTTTGGGCCAAAGGCTGTTGCCAACAATTGTCGACCCCGGTCGACGACGACGGATAAACACTTCAACGATAGTTGAAGTTATATCCTTTAGGGCCAAAGGCCATCACCAACAATTGTCGACCCCACTCGACGACGACCGGCATACACTCCAACGATAGTAGAAGTTATATCCATTTGGGCCAAAGGCCATCGCCAATAAATTGTCGACCCCGCTCGACGATGACGGACAAACACTTCAATGACAGTTAAAGTTAAATTTTTTGGGCCAAAGGCCATCGCCAATAAATTGTCAACCCCACTCAACGATGATGGATAAACACTTCAACCACAGTTGAAGTTACGTCCTTTGGGCCAAAGGCCATCACTAAGGATCGTTGATCCTATCCAACAGTGAAAATAGTGTATAAGCAAAGAATGACATGAAAGGATAAGCAACACAAGTGTAACTCTTTTACTTTAACAAAAATTATATACACTTGGTCCCACGAAGGACTCCCATTACATTCCAAAGAAAATGCAAAATCTATACAAGTCCTAAGGGGCCTCGCCAGGTTTGTCCTCGCCATCCGCTCGCCCCCCTTCTTGGTTATAACGGTAAGCCTCATTAAACCACAAGCTGGACTCAAGCCTATTGATGTTCTCAAAAGTATAACCTTCTCGATTGGGGGAGTCGGAGCTGAAACACAGGCCGCACGGGTGGCACGAGCCTCACGCAAATGCTCTTGGACCTCCTCCTCAGAGGCACGTTCTGCAACAAGAAGTTTTTTATACACGTCTAACTTAGCTTCCGCGTGTATCAACATCTCGTGCGCATTTTGGGCCTCATCCCCGAACAGTGGCGGGGCAACGTGCTTGAGGACGTCAATCTCAGCCACCTTAGTTGCATGCTCGATTGTCAAAGCCTCCACCCTACCATGGAGGTCAACTACCTCCCCCACCACTCTGCAGCTAAGGACCAACTCTTCATCCCTCAGGTAGAGGAGCGATTCCAGCTCGCTATTACGAGCCACCAACCTCATCAACTCTTCACCCGTTTTTTCCAGATCCGTCCCCCTACGACTTAATTTATCCTCCCTATGTTCGAGGCCCTCTCGAAAAATTTGGAATTGCAGATCCTGCTGGAAAGATCTGCCTCCGCTTGATGCTTGGAGTGACACCGTTTATATTTCTTCACCATCTTATAAAAAATGATTGCTTTTTCTTCTCACGACACCTTCTCTCTACTCCCAGAACCAGGGTTTAAAAAAGAGAGAGAGAGAGAGAGAAGAATCCATGTACATATACGCGATTTAGTATGCATCAAAATCAATTACATAACATACGGAAGAACGGAGAAGTTACATGCAATGCCATACCCGCAACCCCCCGATATAGCTCCACGTCGCTGACAACACTCAGCATCTTACGCTCAGGGGCCGCACAAAGTAAGCCCATCTCCAATGTGGCACGCTCGCTATGCTACAGCAAGTTGTAAGCCTCCATAATCACAATACGATGGCCAGATCCGTCTGTCGTCATCTCCACATGTGCAGGGCTTTACGCCATCCCACCCATGTTCCTATGGGCAGCCTCAGTAGTTGTCCCCCCAGTTTTACCACCAAAAAGGGGCGATAAAATTCCCTCGGCGGCGCGAGTCATTCTGGTACAAACATTATCATGTATCTGGGTGGTCGGCCTCCTTGAATGGATGACGTCGGCCATAAGGACGGGCCTAGTTAGTTGGCGAGGCACGTTCTCCTCTTCGTCCCCCGTCACCACCGCCTTGCTTGTTGTGAGCCTCATTATTTTCCTCTCATCGAGCTCCTCTCCCTCAGAAGTCTCATCCACAAGGTACGGAGACGATGTCGGTGGCCTCTTCTCACTTGCGGCTATTTTTGGGGCGATAACTCTTGCAAAGAGGCTACAGTTACCCCTTCCCTAAAGGATGTGTAAAGTATCTCTTGCGCGGCTGGACCGACATCTGGTTGGGAGGAGGTGGGTGTTGTCACCCTCTTTTTAGGAGCACTTCGACATGTCAACAATAGTGATTTAGCTGACCAGGCTTACGAAAACAATTAACTAAAGTCGAGAAAATACCTAAAGGGCTCACAGGGCCATAACATTCAATGAACTCTGCCCACTTACGGGCCCCCTCCGCTCGATGAAGCAGATCAGATACCCACTGCCTTATATCAGTTATGAACCGAGTAGTGTGAGCTATCACTGCAAAATCACGAAAAAATTATAAGGATGATATAATCGGAACCGCTAAAGTCAAAAATAATAGGCAATTTGATAGGTACGAATACTTACGACTCAAATTCACCTCTTAGGGAATCCGACAGGTTATGACACCAAGTGCTCCATCCTAAAGAAGAAATATATGTGCCAATAGCCTCGGTTGGGACGGTCGTCGGTTTCCACGATCAGCCCTTTTGAATCATAATTTTTTAAATGCAACATGGTGCCCCTCAGGTAGCTGGCGTCGGATAGCTGCAAAGGGTGGTGGACGGGGACCTCCAACCCAGCTAACTCTGCGTATGTAGATACTACCCTACACGTCTTTAGGGTATACGGAGTAAGTTGGGTAGGACATATATTATTGAAACGACAGAGTTCTTCCGCTAATGGAAGAAAGGGGAGCCCATAGCTGATCAAAAAGGGGTATCCGTAGAATGTACAGTACCCCGGCCTATGGGTATTCGCGTAGTCCTCCCCCTCCAGAACCATCTCTACATGAGCGGGTATACCATATGAACTACGAAGAAGGTCCAAATCGGCTTGTTTTAATTCAGACTTCTCTTAAGTCTGTTCGGGAGAATCTCTTTGAAAATCCCTCCTAGTAAGGAGTTGTTTCGAGAGTACATTATTTATGCTGAGATGGGTGAGATCATTCCCCTTCTCCCCTTTCTTACCACCGAATGGAGGCGGTGCGTCGGTTGATTTATTACTGCAATCTCTTGAAGTGTTACCACGTTTAGATTTCATCATGATTTTCGAGTAAGGAACAATGTATTACACAACCACAAATGTATTTTCACAGAAGCTGTGGGTTCTTGTGAAGAGGAAGTACTTTCTTTAAATAGTCGGAAAACTTTTCACAAATGATCTGAAGTTAGGTTAAAATTGAACCTATTCCCTATTTATAGGGTTGAGTGGCATTGAAATCGAAGAGGCAAAACCCTAACAGGCGCGGGAAACCAAGTATCAGAACACCTTTTGTATTTTCTCGGGAACACGCGTAATGATGATGCCTGCATATGGTGACGTCATTTCAAAAAAGGGTTTGCGCGCCAATATACTAACGGATTCAAATGGTCGCCCCTTTACGTCTTCATCTCTGAGCATGGCCAAAATTTTCCCGACATGTGGTTCGCGTATCCATCCATTGGCGACGCACTTCGTTACGTCACCAACGAACGAAGGCACTAACTGTATAGGGTCAAATTATGCCCCTTACTGTGGCAACGACCCATGACTAAACAATAGTTGTATTAAGGGTACGCCCCCAGAATGTTGGAGCGAAAGCGCGTTAACAAGTCTCGTCATCCCCTCGAGGATGCGCGACCTATTTTATATTATTTTATTATTTCGAGGAGGTCCTCGTGTTATATAAAGGAGGATCCCAATGTTATAAAGGATTAGATCTTTTTCTAATACAAGCTTCACTCTCTCTCTATTTCTCTCTCTACCTTTTTACTCTCTAGAATACTCAATACATCAAAAACGATAAAAGATATTATACACATTTCTAATTTATTATATTCGATTACGATTTATCTTTAATGTATTTTTTTATTTTATTTGCTTGCAAAGTATTCATTAACTTTCGAGTGAAACATATATAAAGTTGAGTAATATATGAGCAAACATTAGACCAAGTCTAATAGTATTTGACAGGATAATTTTTTAAGAGCTATATTTGCAGAACTTTTATAAATAGGGATAAATTTAAATAGGAGCTTAAATATGAAACATTTGCGTAAATCAGCCTCGAGAGTGTCACTCATGAGTTGGATGCTCTGTCAAGTATTTATAATTTTCTTTTTCAGCCAACTTCTATTTGCAGAAACTTGGTTGAAGAATCCATGTTGAATTGCTTATGCATATGTAAAATAGGCAGAAACTTGGTTGAAGAAAATCGGGTGATATATGTGTTATCATATTTAATTTTCCAAATTTTTTTAAGGAAAGTGCAATATATTTATCATAATTTTTTTATATTTGGCTAGTCCTTTTTCTTGTAGGAAAATATTTGGACTTCTATAAATTGATGATCCTTCATTCTCATTCAGTATCATCCACAATATAATCATACGGGGTTTGAGAGTCGAGTTTAGAGGGAAGAACTTTACGGAACCAGTGTTAGTGTGTCACTTGTGTTTGCCTCTTTATAGGTTATTCTCTCGATATTTTCTATTCTCTTTTTATAGTGGATTGCTCATCTACGCTGTAGACATAGGTCAATTTACCGAACCGCGTTAAATATTTATGTCCTTTTTAATAGATTTCTCATTTGTTGTCTGATTTATCGTCGTTCAACTGTTGTTTTACTATCTTTCGCATAACACCTAACTTTTCGATCCTAATAATTTGATAAATTTATTAAACGATGCATTGTCAAATCATCCGTGGTCGAGATTGCACGAAGATGGAACTTTTACAGAGTAACGTTACTAGCTGTAACATTTTAGCTGAGAATTATTACTTCCAGTAACGTTATTAGTACATAAATTCCAACCACACTCAATAAGTGGTGTACGGCTATTCTTAATTGGCAGAAAATCGTTACCATCAGTAACGATATAAGAAAACGTTACCAACAGTAACAATTTATACCTCCGTTTGTTCCGTCAGACGTTACTTTTTTGCCATTAAAATTTTTGAATAAAATATTTTCTACTTCGTTACTGAGAAATACATTTATATTATTTCGGTTAAATTTTAAAAAATCGTACTAGTTTGATTAAGTGACTGAAATAATGAGTTACTTAGGTTAAAAATTCTTATAGTATGCAGAAATATTTTTCCTTGTGGATGGTTGGTTCAAAATCAATCTTGGTCGGTGTCCTTATTTTTGGGGAAGATAATCTTGAATTTTCGTAGAAAACTTGTGTTGACTAATTGATTCTTGTTCCATTAAAAGTTGTATATGTTCTCTCCAATAAGCTTATTTCCTAATTTTTTGGTTAATGGTAGGTGATTCGTTTTTCCTTATATTGATATGTAACATCATTTTATTTTAAAATTTGTGTATTAATTTTCTTTTGAATGTTCGATTAATATATGGGTACATTTTGGCTTTTGCAACTAAACTTGAGAACTTTGAGGTTTTATACTTGCAGTTTACTATAGTTGTTACCAAGAGAATTATGAGTTCCTTTGTTTGTATATTAATATGACTCATTTTCGGATATTATATTCCTTGTAGTTTAAAAAGCATGCACTTACATTTTGTTATATTATGATAATCTTACACAATATATGAACATTTAATTTTGCTAGTGTTCTAAGTATTTAATTTGAAAAGAAAATAGGCAAAAAGGGATATATGTATAATTAAGTATATTAGAATAGAATAATTAAAATTGAAAATAAAAGTTTATAAGGAGTTATAGTTTTTGTAATAGATGAGACCAGCATCCTTTTACTAAGTGCTAGTCTTGAAGAGAGTTTATGGATGTCAGAATTACGCAACAATATCACGGTTTAGCCAGTTTTCTGACTGATCATTCAAAAATAGCCAGCATTTACCAAGTTAACAAAAATAGTCACAATTTTGCTGCAACAGAAGACGGTCCAACATAACATACTGGAGTTCGGTACATCTGTGTATGAACTTCCAGCATATTATGCTGGAACTCCAACACATAAAAAGTTCCAGCATAACATACTGGAGATTCGTGCACTTGTGTATAAACTTCCAGTAAATTATACTGGACCGATATACTTGCTGGAACTCCAGCATATTATGCTGGAGTTCTAGTGTATTTATGTTGGAACTCCATCATATTATGCTAGAGTTCCAACATACATATCCTGGAACTCTAGTATAATATGCTGGAAATATGCTGGTATTTTTTGAGTTTTGAACAGTATTTTCACTCAGATTTATTTTTACATGAAAAGTGGTTAAATTTCGATGTCAGGGAGAATTTTTTTTCTTTATTACTGTTTGCTCAAAAGTTATGATACACTTCATGAGTACAAAATAATATACATGAATTACGGGAAAATCATAGCAAATCATAATAATTCATGGACCAACTGAAAGAAATGATAATAAATATTTCAGATTAGGAGAAGAAGCATTAACAACTTTTATTGATAATATTGGTTTGGTCTGCGTCTCCATGAAGAGATTCAAAGCCTTACAATGGAGTTTTATCTTCCCATAAGATAGGTACCTTTGTCTCTTCTCTCTCTCTTTTTATGGAGAATAGTGGCGAAGAAGACCCTCCCCCCTTAGGGATTACTCTTTTGGTATTTATAGTTGTGAGCTTCGTGAGCTGGCAATAAGTGGCCGTAACCATGCTGTGGTTTCGCCCTCATGGGGGGTGGATGGGTCGTGCCCTTGTTGATCGAACCAAACCAGGGTTAAATAACATTATGAATAAATGGTCATGCCATTTCTTAATTATGGATTAACTCAAGATGAGATTAACTCCGTTAATTGTCGTTGGATCGGATTCCGGCCCATACAGTTAGTCCCTCCGCTTATCGAGATCATGCTTCGGTTGAGCTCGATGAGCGGACTTCATCGTCCGTGGTTTGAAAAACTCGAATAGGGATGTTGATTGCTGCTTCGGTTGAGTCCGAGTTCCCTTTGGCGGTGGCCTAAACCTTGTAGAACGTTAGTGCTTTGTTATTATGTTATCAAGTCGTCGTTCGATCAAGATTGAATTATTTCTCTCGACGAAGGTACGTGACCTTTTAACTTGCTTCGAGCTAGATTGAACTTCATTACGCTCCGACCTTCACGCTTGTTAGGGAACATAACCATCGACTACGGAGGATAGGCTGTCCGTGGTACGGCCGAGGGGAACAATGGTACTCTTGTTACGTTTTGGCAACGTCCAAAGTTTTGAAGGCGCACGAAATATATTTTTTTTAGTGTTCGTAGGCCGTCACAGTCATTTTGATGGTGAGACACTGATGGATGATTGAGAAGTCTCTTTGTGAAGCGTGTCATAATAACGTACGTTTCGGCAGAACCGAACTGTTTTGCGATTGGTCATGCAGTTAATGATGGCTATTGGGTTTTGCGAAAGCCATTTATGTTGCCTATAAAAATGGGTTGATGCCTTCACTTCTCATATTTACATTGTCATCTCAGAGTGATTCTAAAGAAACTTTTTCCTCCTGCTAACTCACCTTCAAAATTGTTTCCCAGATCGTGATAACCTTCGTCTTGTCCACCAAACTTTATTTCTTTCTCGTTAGTAAATCAACAATGTCAGGAAGTTCTTCCCACGATGCTCTTCTGACGGATTTTTCGGCCAATTCTCCGGCAGTTGATGGGCTACCTTCGGCAATGGGAGGTGCAGAACAGGTAGAGACTGGTGAAGTTCCATCGGTTGACGAGGTAGTACCTCGGCCCAGAGGTCCGACAATTGATTTCAGTGTTGATGGTAGGGAGAATCCAGTGGATAAAGCCTTGTTAGTAGGGGAAATTGGATGGCTGGATTACGGGAATAGGGGGTCATCCCCACCCATGCAGACATCGTTCTTTTCTAGAAGTGAGGAGAGGGTCCATACCGACCGTAGGGGATACTGCGTCTTTTACGCCTATCCCTTCAGGTTGGGGTTTAAGACCCCGCTCCCAATGCTAGTGGTGGATTTCTCTCATTATTATAGGGTATGACCGTGCCAGCTCACTCCTTTTTTTCTACAAATTGTTGGCAATGTTTATTAAGTATGCATAACTGGCCGGTAGGGTGGTCACGCAGCAGCATGTGCTCAGCCTCTACGGTCTTTATAGAGTTCATGTTACCATGATTCAGGCATTCCCTTGTGGGTCGAGGAGTCTGACTGCGATACTCGACGATGAGGTCGACCCTCGACCCTTTGAGTATTTCTTTTACATCAGGACTGAGCATTTAGTGGCGTGCCCCACTGGTTTCCCAGAGGCTTGGAATCATGCACGTAAGTTCCTTTGTCATCGAATTCTCTTTTATACCTTTCCTTATGTCTCGCATTCGTGAGCGCTAACTCGTGTCAATTTTGTAAATGAAACGTCTCTGCCGGCTCTGTTAGCTGGAATACGCGGGTGGGTCGAGGCCGTGCTCCCCCATACTTAGGGGATACGCACGTGGGCATCTTTCTGGGAGAGGCATGGTTGTAGGCCTGCTACAGGTAAGAAGTTGATTTCTTCCTCTGTTCTACATTGATTCAATTTATTTACCAACTTTGATTTTCTGTGAAATGGAGCGCATGCCGTGTCAAGGCCCCTCAATTGGCCTTCCGGCGACCAGGTGCAGTTGCTCGGCTTACTGCAGCACCGATGCCGCAACACGGACTGAGGGTAGCGTTAGTTGAATCTTCAGCGACTCCTTCTCCACCACGGGCTGCACTTCGGGATAGGGGGACATCGGGGGTTGTGCGCCCTAGAGTGGAATCTCTATCAGACGAGGAGGAGGAGAGGCTGTTGATAAGGCACAGGGTCATGTTCATGCTGGCTCCTCATATGTTAATTAACTTGGACTCCCGTCTGGCGGATGCGGAAGAGAGGGCGGCTATAGTGCCCACCCTTGAGAGTGAACAAACAGTGGGGGTTACCCCGGTTGGCTTAGGCCGTGATGATGATGTCGCTTCAGCAATTCAGTTGGTGGCTCCAGTAGCTGAGATGGGGTTCCTCAGTGGATGCTAAGGTTGGTGAGTCAAGCGCTCCGTTGGTGGTTGTGGTGGGTGATTCTACCTTGCCAATGGTAGAAGGAGGAAGAGGTGCAGCAGGAGATGAGCATGAGTCTGATTCTGATTTGGACCCCGATGACGTCCGCATGTTCCAGGAGGGCTTTACAAATTCGGTGGTGCGCGCAGAGGGGAGGTCTCACCTCATCGAGGTCCCCATGGATTTGAACTTATTGCTCCATGGGGAGAGTTTGGTGCTGTAGTTTGGGTTGCTATGATCAGAGGCCGAGAATGCATCATTGAGGGACGTTACGATATCGGGCTAATGAATAAGGTGGCCATAATGGGCTTGAGGGAACGTTGTTTGCTTCTCCTTTTCCTTAGTTTGCTTTTCATCCTAATCGTTGCCTTTGCTTTGTAGTCTTATTTGTTAGAGGTCGAGAGCATCTGTCGAGCTAACATCAGCTCGGTGATATTTTTGCGGATATTGGAGAAATATATCTGCTGTCGAGATCGATGCCGGGATATGTGCGCGCACTTGATGAATGATCCCCGTAGATGGGACCTGGTCGAGGAACTGGAAAGGCAGGAGCTTCAGATACAGCATGCACTTGGCAGAAAAAGTGCTCTTGAGGAGCAGCTCCATTGGAAGGACAAGGAGCTCGAGGCGGGGAAGAGGGATGTAGATGAATGTGAGCGCCAGGGCCAGGCTAAGGTGGCAGAGGCCACAGCGGGAAAGTGACTGCATTGGAGGGCGAAGTTACAGCTTCGAAGCTTCAGGTGAGTGATGCCTCGTCGAGGGCTAAGGCGTTGAAGGAGGTTATCCGCGCGCATGAATCCCAGCTGGCGTTGGAGAGAGCTGTTGCGGCTTTTAGAGAAGCGAACCTCGAGGAGCGGATTGGTGTTTTTGAGTAGGATGCCCAAATTATGGCGGATCAGATTACGGCCTTAGAAGAGGAGAATCAGTGCCTATGGGACCATGCCGCTTCTTCCAGCCAGGCTCGCGAACTTTGGGTTTTTGCTGAGCCCCAACGTGATGTATATAAGAATTTGTGGGAGGCCGGCATCATGGTCGAAGTTGCTTTTGAGGGGGCGCATCAAAAGGCTTGTGAGGCCCGTATCGACTGTGGTTTTGATGTGGCAACGCCAGAAGCTGACGATGGTGCAGAGGGTGGCGCGGATGGTCCAGAGGGTGGCGCGTATGGTGCAGAGGGTGGCGCGGATGGCGCCGAGTAAAAAGCTATGCATTTTTCTTGTCTTCTCCGTCATTTGGCATTTTTTTTGTTTTTCTTCTTCTTCTTTTCTTTTATTTATCGGCCTTGTCCGGCTGTAAATGGGGATGACCTGAACTTAACTTTGTATATAAATGAAATCTCATTTCCATTATTTGCCTTGTACTTCCCCCTTTTTTCCTTGGATTTTTCTTTGCATGCGTTTGAGGGGGTGATTTGCCTTTGAGTTTGGCTTTTGTAGGCATGTTAGTTTTTTGTTGATGCCTTTTTTTTTTTACTTAGAGTGAACAAGTCAGAACCGTCATTTAGCGACAACGGCGCTTAGCCTTAGTCCCAATTCGGGCGCGGTCGAACTACGGGCCGTGATGATAAAAAATGCGACCTTTTAGTTCGTCCAGGGCCAAACTTTTTGTGCCCCTAATCTTAGTTCGAGTTGGGTGTACTTACTTGAATTGTGAGGGTTCCTAAACTGTGCCTTGATTCGTTGGCGGTTGGGTTTTGCTGAGTTCAATGGTGAAGGATCTTGGTCCGTGTCCTGGTTTAACTATGGTTGAAATTATTAGATTTGAGGACGAAGGCGTCTATCCTTATGGTTTGAGCGAGTTCAAACTCGTAGGATTTGATAGCGGAGGCGTATGGCCTGAGTCTTGGTTCAACCGTAGTTAAACGTATTAGCGAAGGCGCATAGCCTGAGTTCCAAGTCAATTGTTGTTGGACTATCAATTTTGATGGAGAAGGCGCATAGCCTGAGCCTTGGTTCAACCATAGTTGAACTTGTTGGCGAAGGCGCATAGCCTGACTCCTAGTTCAACTGTTGTTGAACTATCAATTTTGAAGGCGGAGGCGCATAGCTTGAGCCTTGGTTCAACCATAGTTGAACTTGTTGGCGAAGGCTCATAGCTTGAGTCCCAGTTCAACTATTGTTGAACTTTGTCAATCTTGATGGCGAAGGCACATAGCCTGAGTTCCAGTTCAACTGTTGTTGAACTTTCCCATTTTGATGGAGAAGGCACATAGCCTGAGTCCCAGTTCAACTGTTGTTGAACTTTGCCAATTTTGATGGTGAAAATGCATAGCCTGAGTCTTGGTTCAACCGTAGTTGAACTTGTTGGCGAAGGCGCATAGCCTGGGTTTGGGTTCAACCATAGTTGAACTTACTCGCGAAGGCGTATAGCTTGAGTCCCAGTTCAACTACTGTTGAACTGTCAATTTGATAGCGAAGGCGCATAGCATGAGTCTCAGTTCAACTGTTGTTAAACTTTGCCAATATTGATGGCAAAGGCGCATATCCTGAGTCTTGGTTCAACCTAGTTTAACTTGTTGGCGAAGGCGCATAGCCTGAGTTTGGCTTAAACCATAGTTGAACTTGTTGGCAAAGGCGCATAACCTGGGTTTGGGTTCAACCATAGTTGAACTTGCTGGCGAAGGCGCATAACCTGAGTCCCAGTTCAACTGTTGTTGAACTGTCAATTTTGATGGCGAAGGCGCATAGCCTGAGTCCCAGTTCAACTGTTGTTGAACTTTGCCCATTTTGATTTCGAAGACGCATACCTGAGTCCCAGTTCAACTGTTGTTGAACTTTGCCAATTTTGATGGTGAAGGCGCATAGCAAGAGCCTTGGTTCAACCATAGTTGAACTTGTTGGTGAAGGTGCATAGCCTGAGTCCTAGTTCAACTATTATTGAACTGTCAATTTTGATAGCGAAGGCGCATAGCCTGAGCCTTGGTTCAACCATAGTTGAACTTGTTAGCGAAGGCACATAGCCTGATTCCCAGTTCAAGTGTTGTTAAAATTTGTTAATCTTGATGGCGAAGGAGCATAGCCTGAGTCCCAGTTCAACTGTTGTTGAACTTAGACCATTTTGATGGCGAAGGCGCATAGCTTGAGTCCCAGTTCAACTTTTGTTGAACTTTGCCAATTTTGATGGAGAAGGCTCATAGCCCTAGTCTTGGTTCAATCATAGTTGAACTTGTTGGTGAAGGCGCATAGCCTGAGTTTGGGTTCAACTATAGTTGAACTTGCTGGCGAAGGCGCATAGCCTTAGTCCCAGTTCAACTGCTGTTGAACTATCAATTTTGATGGCGAATGCACATAGCCTGAGTCCCAGTTCCAATATTGTTGAACTTTGCCAATTTTGATGGCGAAGGCGCATAGCCTTAGTCTTGGTTCAATCGTAGTTGAACTTGTTTGCGAAGGCGCATAGCCTGAGTCCCAGTTCAACTGCTATTGAGCTGTCAATTTTGATGGCGAAGGCGCATAACCTGAGTCCCAGTTCAACTGTTGTTGAACTTTTCCAATTTTGATGGCGAAGGCACATAGCCTGAGTCTTGGTTCAACCGTAGTTGAACTTGTTGGTAAAGGTGCATAGCCTGAGTTTAGGTTCAACCATAGTTGAACTTGCTGGCGAAGGCGCATAGCATGAGTTCCAGATCAACTGCTGTTGAGCTGTCAATTTTGATGGCGAAGGTACATAGCCTGAGTCCCAGTTTAACTGTTGTTGAACTTTGCCAATTTTGATGGCGAAGGCGCATAGCCTGAGTCCTAGTTCAACTGTTGTTGAACTGTCAATTTTGATGGCGAAGGCGCATAGCCTGAGTCTCCACGTGGTGGTTATTGAGTGCTGAAGCTTAGTTTGGATTTGAGACTTTGAGCATTTTATGCATTGTCCTCCCAATCGGGGCATGTAGGCTGTCTGGTGGCTCTTGGCTCTACATATCTCCGTGCCGGTTTCTGGCTGGAGCCCGTATCGCGGATGTGGGAGATATCTCGCAGAGACGTGATTTTGCTAGAAAATCCCCACAGACGATGCAAAATTGTTTGCTCAAACGGTATCACACACTTCATGAGTACAAAACAATATCCATGAATTACGAGAAAATCATAACAAATCATCATAATCCATGGACCAACTGAAAGAAATAATATAAATATTCCAGATTAGGAGAAGAAGCATTAACAGATTTTATTGATAACATTGGTTTGGTCTGCCTCTCCATGAAGAGGTTTAGAGCCTTACAATGAAATTTTATCTTCGCATAAGATGGGTACTTTTGTCTCTTCTCTCTCTCTCTCTCTCTCTCTCTCTCTCTCTCTCTCTCTCTCTCTCTCTCTCTCTCTCTCTCTCTCTCTCTCTCTCTCTATCTCTCTATCTCTATGGAGAATAGTGGCAAAGAAGAATCCCCCCTCCTCTTAGGGTTTACTCTTTTGATATTTATAGTTGTGAGCTTCGTGAGCTGGCAAGAAGTGGTTGTAACCACGCTGGGGTTTTACCCTCATGAGGGGTGGATGGGTCGTGCCCTCGTTGATCGAACCGAACCAAGTTTAAATAACATTACTAATAAATGGTCATGCCACTTCTTAATTATGGATTAACTCAAGACGAGATTAACTCCGTTAATTATCATGGGGTCGGATTTCTACCTATACCTTAAGTGATACATATCTAAAGCCTACTATACTGTTTATTTTTCTAACTGTTATGCATATATTATAAATTGATTATACATATTTATATATTCATAAATTATTTTTTATTTAAATAATTGAGTGTGCGGCCATTTAGGTTAATTCTTCGAGTAAGGAATTACTTAAAATCCCAAAATTAGTCAGAAACAGAAACAGGTACAGGTATGATTTGCGCACATTATCCTCCTCATATCACACTTGTGAGATTATACTAAATTTGCTATTGTTGTTATAGTGAGCACCCCAAAATAAATTCGACTACTTAGAAATTTTAACAAAATAAATCATGTAAACGAAGGGTCCATTAGATATGAATATCAAAGGCATGTTATTTTTCAAGAAAATATTTTCATGATATAGTATTGTTTACTTCGAAAATGTGAGCAACAATTAAAGGTGATTTATGCATTTAAAGATATGTTATTTGTCTCAATAATAGTAAATATACAAGTAATATTAGGTTTAAGTAAGAAGAATTGATGAACAAATAGTGTTGTTAGAGCAATAGGCACCTCGAGGTCGATTACCTCGGGAGCCTCAGGGTGAGTTAAGAACAAAGTAAAGTATGAATAATAAAGTAAAGCAATAAAGCTGAAGAAAATTATGTAGCACAGTAAATGAGAAAGCATAGTAGAATGTTCTATTGTAGTGAGTGAGATAGTGTTTACAAATGATTAGGGTCTCCTTTATATAGGAGGGGAAAATCCTAATACGGTACATTCCCATTTATGGTAAAGAATTCTATTAGTACAACTGTATAACAACCTATTACGGACTCGTACTATTTAGTACCAATCTTATCCCATAATTTATACCCTTAATCCACGTGTTCTTGAGAAATTTTCGCTCTTTCTTGAGTGTCATCGAAATTGTACTGCTCTCGAGGAAGATCATGATAGGTGTCCCATTTACTCCCTCGAGGTATGAATTTTCCAATCAGGTCTGTTTTCTTCTTCGAGCTCGAGCCCTAGGTACAGTTAAGTTCTCAAAATCGAGCTCTCCGATTTTGACCGTATATAGATAGTCCCCCATATTTTTTAGAATGAAATGATATGAAACGATTTGAATTCACAAAATCCTTTATGATAGCATCACTCTTAGGACATAAGCATTGAAATGACCGAAGCGTCCAATCGTTTCCTTTCCCCAAAAGCATTAAATGCTCGTTAAAGCTGGTCGGCCATCAATACTAATGAAATGTCACCGCCTTCCTCTATATATACTTGTTTTCTCTTCTAATCAAGAACTTTTCCACCTCGCAACACCTATTTTCCTCTATACATTTCCTTTTCACCACTGGTTCCTCCGTTGCATTATCTTAAAACCTCACTAGTTTATTCATTTCATCCTTCTTTTTCTAAAGAACATATGGCAAAACTTCCAAGTTCGTTCCTTAGAAAGAATGAACCTCCACTTCTATTTCTCGTCTGAACAATGGTAAACCGTCAGCGCTTTATGAGATTATACCGAACAAATTTACTTTGAAAAGGGACTTTATAGTTGAGAACCCTCCCGACGTCCCCAGTCATCGAGAGCAAGCATCGAGATACATAAGGTCCATTGAGGAAAAACATATTGATGTTGTGAGGAGAGAGTGTAACTGAGAAGAGAAGGTCGTTCTGCAAATACCTTCTCGTGGGGAGGACATCACAACTTACGTAGAGGGGTTCCAGAGTGTGTATACATATCCCTTTACATTGGGTCCTCCCGACTCACTCGTGCTTGAATTCTACCGAAGAAATCAGGTCACCCTGGGCCAGATTCATCCGTCCATTTGGCGGATCGTAATAATGATGATGTTCTTCGCCGAAAAGGCCTGGCTCGAGTTCACCCTCAGCCACCTCATCCGATTATATCGAGCTCAACATTTCTGAGGTTTTATCAAACTCCAACACCGATCAACCAAGTCCTTCTTCGCCAATAATGATGAAGACAATGATCGAGGTTGGATGAGCCGGTTCATCCAGGTGAGGATCGTTGATGTTATTCCCAAGGAGTTCCTATCGTTCCCCGAGAAATGAAACTTCAAACGTGAGTGGAACTCTTTGCATTAGTTCTTTCCCATAAATTTTGCTAAACTTCACATAATTATTGAAAAACAGAAACAAGGAATGATGTAATAGCTAGAATGAGTAGTATAATAGTAGTATAGTAATAGTAATAGCACATCACTTAGTATTAATTAGGTAAAAACATTAAAACATAAGTTAACTAATAATGGTTTCAGAACTGGTAATCACTCACCAACAGTAGATTCGTAAATCATAATCATGTATTAGTAGACATTCAAATGTAGATGAGTTTTAAAATTGGAAACATTAGATCAAATAGTGAACCATTCGCGATAATGTTAAGTACATTGTGGTGAACTGAAGTCTTGGTAAAATCAGTAGTATAACGCGTTAAGGCCTTTGAATCGTTTAAATTGTAAGTGTTTGGGCTAATGCAACTGGGTACTTAGAATGCTTAAAACTGTTCGATGTAGTTAATTCAACTTCAAGGGTTTAAGTCCAAATCTGATTGAGTTTTCTTTTAAAAGATAGATAATTAGATATTGAAGCAACTGGATTAGGATGAACTGGTGATGAAGGGAGATAATGAAATTGGTAGTATAATAAATATCTGGATTAATAATTTAGCTTCTCTTTATACTATAAATAAATCAGTTGAAACGCTTTATGTTAACTTAATCTCCTAGGTAAGCGGCTGCGTTCCAGAATGCTTCATTAGTTAGTAATTAGATGTTAGCATAAATCTTTAGATACGAGTATATAGTCACAATAATTGGTTGTGCCTTCACTGCTTATTGTTTTTGTGTACAAATTTCCTTTTCAATAATAAAAGTGGCTTGATTCTTTGTTTCAAATGTTGAGCACCTGTTCCGTTACAAATTTTATGTCATACTCTGTGTACCTGGTTTTGAAAGGAATGGAAAAATGGCAAATCAACAAGGCGGTGAAAATACAGCAACAACAACAGTAACAACCAGCAGTAGCTTCAACACCTCAATCCCGAAAATCCCAGCAATACAGAGAAAAACAAAAACAAACCAGTAAAAAATAGAAAAGAAAAATATTTTCCAGCTTTTCTCTTTGTTTTGGCTTTCTAGCTTTGAACTCTTTTCAATTCTCAAAAGAAACTCTCAAAAGAAACTCTCAAAAATTGAAATTTTTGCCATGTATACTTCTGTGTCCAGAATGTATATCGAGTGTATACTACAGCAGGGAATTTTTTTATTTTTACTTCTCTTCCTATTTTTCCTCTCTTTTTTCCACCCCCTTTTTTCATAAATCTTCTCTTCTATTTATAGGCAAGAATTTCGAAAATTTTCAGATATTTTATTAAAAAGAAAATATTTTTTTAATTTAAAGAAAACCCACTAATCCATGTTTTCCTCTCCTTGTTTTCTTCCTTGATTTCCTTGCCCCCCACTACTTTATGTCATGTAATTATGATTATTTTTTGCTAAAAAAATCTGAAATTTTCTTCTTGGGCCAAGGGGTTTTGGGTTGTGTAAGGTTTCTTAGGATTGGGCTTGTAACTTAATTTGCAAGATGGCCCAATCCAATTTTTTTCTATTTTGTTCTTCTCCATTATTCAACTTCCTAATTAATAAAGCCCAAAATACTAAGATTAATTTATAAAAACTAAAATTATCTTGAAATACTAATCTCATAATAATAATTGTCACCTAATTTTAAATGGTAATTAAAATACAATCACACAATTTGGACATTAAAGGCTAAAATGCAAAAGATGCCTATTTTTGTGATTTTCATTTTTGTAAGATAAAATTAATTATTCCTAATTGTAGAATTAAATCCTAAATGCAAATGCGATATATATATATATATATATATATATATATATATATATATATATATATATATATATATATATATATATATATATATTGTCATTATTTTTAAAAAATGACACTAAATTCACAACAATTGCAAACAACACAAAACTCTTTTATTTTGAATTTTTGGGAGTAATTCTCATATAGGGCAAAAATCACGTGCTCACAATTATTCCTTTCTCTTTTTCGCAGCAACAATTAAAGGTGATTTGTGGTTTTAAAGACATACTTATTCCAATACTAGTGAATATACAAGTAATATTAGGTTTAAGTAAGAAGAATTGATGAACCAAACCAATGTTGTTAGAGCAATGGGACATCAAAGTCGGTTATCTTGGGACAGTTAACAACAAAATAAAGTATGAACAATAAAGCAAAAGCAATAAAGCTGAAGAACAATTGTGGAGCACAGTAGAAAAGCAGAGTAGAATGTTCTATTGCAGTGAATGAGATAGTGTTTACAAATGATTTTGGTCCCCTTTATATAGGAGGGAAAAACCCTAATATGATACATTTCCAATTATAGTAAAGAATTCTATTGGTACAACTGTATAGCAACTTAGTACAGACTCGTACTATTTAGTACAAATCTTATCCCATAATTTATACATTAATCCACGTGTCCCTGAGAAATTCTAGCTCTTTCTTGAGTATCATCGAAGTTGTACTGCCCTCGAGGTAGATCATGACGGGTCTCCGATTTGCTCCCTCGTGGTATGCATTTTCCAGTCAAGTCTGATTTCTAGTTCGAGCTCGAGCTCGCGATACCATTTTCTCAAATCGAGCTCTCCGATTTCGATTGTATACCATTATATTCTAATATTTGGTTACCGGTTAAAAGGAAAAAAAAAGAACCCATGCAAATGGCATTTTTGGATATTTGATATTTTTATTATAACTATATGAACATATTACCTACTAATCCACACATTACCACAATTAAAGATTCAAATCAATGGAGGGACTTCCAGAGAACTCCTATACATTCTTCCTTACAATAGACGTCATTATTCAATTCTTTTATAACTATAAAAACCCGAACGATTTTCTCATTTTCCTGAACTACCAATCCATAACGAACCATGAATGTAAACGTAGCACCATCCTCCTCCATCAATTCCCCGGCTACTTTTCTGGTTAACCGGCGGTCCACTGTCGCTGGACTTCTAAATCCTCTTCTTGTCCCCTGCAGGAAAACTAAAGTGTCCGTCTTTTCTTCTTCTCTTGACCGGAAAATCAAAGCTACAAGAAGCATAGTAGCTGCTGCTGCTGCGGAAATGAAAGAAGCAAAGAAAAAGACAAGTAATCCAGTGAGAATAGTGAGTATTGTTGGAGAGGATAGTGTTAGCCCTCTCAATTCTGCTCCTTGGCTAGATGTCATGCTTCACACTGTGAGTATTTTGCAACTTCATTCACTCTCTTTGACTCCTAATTTATATTGTATATATTAATGAGTTTAAGTTCTGTGCCAGTGTACAAAGTATGTTCACAATCATCACTACTTTAATAGTATTGATTGGTAATATTTAATAAATAAGTAACATGTTATAATAAGTTAAATTACTCCGATGGTGTAAAAAATTAATTATATTGTTAGTGCATATAACTTAAATTCTGTATTAGTACATAATTTTGAAATTAGTGGCTACATTGATATTCCATATCGGTTAATTTTTAAATCTTGAACTCTGTGCTTGGGATTTTCTTTTTAAAATTATTTGTTTTTTCCTTCTTCTTTTGTGTGAATTATTATGAGTTACATGTGTGTCAACTACGAGTGTGAAGTGCTTTAACTCAAATGAAATGTGGAACCACAAATCAAAATCGAGTATTTTTTGGATGTTGGGCTGGCAATTATTGGAAATGATGTATAATCTTTAGAAAGTATTATAATTTCGCTGATGCTGACAGCTTGAAATTGGGGCAGTGCAATTCAAATTTCTTGGGGAGTTTGAAATTTTCTCAAAGTTCAGTGTTTTGTTTTGTATACAATGGAAAGGGTTGATGATTCTAAGGAGTTTATCCACCTTTTTCTTTTAAAATGTCACATAGTAGAGGACGAGGGTCATTAGTTTATAAGGAGTTCTAGTTTTTTGGAGTAAATGAGACCAACTGTGTTTTACCAAGTTCTGGTTTTGAAGATTTTGTAGATGTTAGAGATTATTTTCTTGCTTTTTTCTTCAAGGTGGGAAGGAGGATGAGTATTTTCTGATTCTCTTAGATCCGTTTACTTTTTGAGTAATATTGTCAATAGGACATTGTGGCAGCCTGATTAGAACAAGGGTGTTTTGCATTTCTACCTATTCTTTCCTCGATATTCTTATTGGAAAGTAAAGAGGAAGCTCTCACAATTTGAAGTAGTTCTTTACATACAGTAAATAAGAAACAAGAAACTGAACAAAGGGATAAAATATTTGACATATTACTACTTGATAGACAGCTGAAGTTCTGTTTTACTGTAACATCATCATGAATAGTTGATGATGAGCAATGTCCGCTGCTTGTTGTGCTGCTCTCAAGAGGAACTTGTGAGATTTTCAGTATAACAAGATAACCTGGTGAACAGAAACATTGTAATTACCAGAGATAAAGAAAGCGAGAAGTAGTATGTAATAGCAGGGAGCAAAATGGGAAGAATACAATATGCATCTACAACTTCTACAATGTGGAAAACCAAATGACTAGTTATTTATGAATAAGTTCTGGCTTCTTATATTTTCTGCTAGAGACTTTTCAAGTAGGAAGGAGGTCCTGGTGCTCATTGTAGCACTACCCAAACACTACTCTAAAATCTCTCTCTTCCCCTTCTATGTATATGCATACAAGTAGATTCTTATGAGACATTTAGAGTAGAAATATCTTGTGTATTGTGAGAACATTGCTTCCCTTCACAGTTATGAGAATATACATATTAGATTGTACTTTGTTGACGAAATTGTACTTCGTTTCCTTTTATAAATGCAAGGCAGAGAGACTGAAATGGGTTGATGAAGAGTTTGAAATGATTGTCTTTTCTGACAACTTTATTAATTCTCAAGATGAAACTGTCAACCGCGTTAGAAATGAGCTGGATCGTGCTGATATTTTGGTGCTGGTTGCTGTCAGTAAGGAAGGATCAGTCAACTGGATACAGACTAACAGCCAGAATGTCCCAAACATCATATGCTTTGATTCCTCTTCGGCACAGAGAAACAAGCTGGGTGGAATTTTGATTGAAACTGAAAAAAGAGGAGACATATTCAGCAGTTTACTTCCATTCTCTCAATCTAAGAAAATGAATGAATCTGTAGAGATAGCCCGAACAGTGTCTGAGGCTTGGGAAAGGCATAACTCTGATGACATACGGTTCTGCTTATTAGTTATAATTAATGCTTATATAACGCCGGTTTCAACACTGCAGAACCTTAGAGCAAAAGGATTATCCACCCTGAACTGCATGGTGACAAATTGTGGACCTCAGATACTGAATTGTCTACTGGATCCTAATTGTAGGAAGGCACTTCAGTGCTTGAACCAGTGCAGCCCTGTAGATCAAGTATGCAATTATCGGTGTATTGCTTCATATGAGAGTCAATACCTGGAAGAGTTTTCTCTCTGTGTACTACAGAAGAATAACTGTCTTGAGCTTGACGCAATGATCCCTGAAAAACCTTATGTGCCTCCAATGACCAAGTTTCGAGGGGAAATATTGTCTTCTGAAATTGCTGAGGACCTTTTTGTGGGTTGGTTAGGGACATTGAATTGGAGTTGGCGCGTTGTAGCAGGGCAGAATCCAGCTTATGATCAATTTCCATGCCAGTATCAGCTGTACTATCGGGGAAAAGCTAGAGGGTCATTCTGGTATGAGCCAGTTTTCCAGGTAAGAACACTTGAAGATAAATTAGTCTGGAGAAGGCGCAAGTATAGAGTGAAAAGAGGAAAAGTTCCAGGAACATTTCAATTCAGTGTGTTGGATAATGGAGTTGTTTCAATTGAGTCCTGGACAATTGTGGATGTTTCTGATGATTTAAGCTGGGGTTTGTTTCACTATCATGGAGCTGCACGAGTGGCGGGGCAGTCATATACCGGGGCAGTTCTTGTGAGTCCAGATGGCCAATATCCAGCTGAGAGGGAAAAAGAAAGGATGATATCTGCATTGGATAGATGTGGCATCAAAGAGTGGGAACTATTCAATGTTGATAATTGTTCATGTGAAGGTCCACCATTGGGGCTTCCAGAGGGGTCAAGTTTGCATTCTAAGATTGAAGTCCATGTGGGCAGGACACATTCTTCAGTATAGGAGCCTGCAATTTTTTGTTAAAACTAAACTTGTTGTATAGTTTATTGATAGGTCAATCATGGTTAATGGCTGTTGTTATTGTTGCGGAAGCCAAATGTATATAGTGTGAATGAGTCACAACTACTATACCAAAAATTATAGCAGCCACCAAATAATAAATAAGACAATAAAGCAACAATATAAAGAACACCAGAATTTACGAGGTTCGGCTAATTTTGCCTACTCCTCGGACACAACCAATATTTTATTCCACTCCAAAATACAAGTGAAATAATACTAAAGAGAGAAGATACAAATGCCTTAAAGAGATAAGAAGGCAAATGAGAGGTGTGTTTTAAATCCTAAACATTAGGCCTTCTTTTATAGGGGGAAAATCCCCCAACTTCACTTCTACCCACCGATGTGGGACAAATGTTATGCCAAATTCAACAAATCTCCACCTTGGCAAAACTTCCACATCTTCAATTTTCTCTCTATAACAAATTTTGGTTGTGTCTTCATCTTCAATCTCTAGTGTTCAACAATGTTGATCAAATCCAAACAATGTTGAAACTTGATCGCAGTCACCGCCTTTGTTAGCATATCAGCAGGATTCTCCGTAGTATGAATTTTCTTCACCGTGACTCCACCATCTTCTATGATTTCTCGTACGAAGTGATACCGAACATCAATGTGTTTCGTCCTTGCATGATAAACTTGGTTCTTCGCTAATTGAATAGCACTTTGACTATCACAAAAAATTGTGATACCTTTTTGTTCAACACCAAGCTCCTTTAGCAATCCTTGAAGCCAAATTGCCTCCTTCACAGCCTCTGTAATAGCCATGTACTCTGCCTCTGTTGTAGACAAAGCAATCGTTGACTGCAAAGTAGACTTCCAACTAACTGGTGCCTTTACAAAAGTAAACACATAACCAGTAGTTGATCTTTGTTCGTCCAGATCACCTACAAAATCCGAGTCACAATATCCAACTACAGATTGATTGCCTTCCTGCTAAAAAACTAACCCAACATCTACAGTATTTTGAATATATCATAGAATCCACTTCACAACTTGCTGTGAGCACTTTCCCGAATTATGCATATATCTGCTAATAACTCCAACAGCTTGTGAAATGTCAGGTCTCGTACGGACCATTGCATACATCAAGCTACCAACAGCATTTGCGTATGGTACCTTTGACATATACTCTCGTTCAGCTTCATCCAATGGCGACATAGTAGTACTTAGCTTAAAATGGGGAGCAAGTGGAGTACTAACCGGCTTAGTCTTGTCATCTATGCCAAAACGTTGTAGTACTCTCTTCAAATATTCTTTCTGAGATAAACAGAGTTTCTTTGAACGTCTATCTCTTATTATCTCCATGCCAAGAATTTTCTTCGCCTCACCCAGATCCTTCATCTCGAACTCCTTCTTCAGTTGAATCTTCAACTTATCAATTTCTTCCGAATTCTTGGAAGCTATCAACATATCATCAACATATAGGAGAAGATATATAAAGGAACCATTTTTAAGCTTGCGCAAATACACACAATGATCGTATTTGCTTCTCTTGTACCCTTGTTGCAACATAAACTTGTCAAATCGCTTGTACCATTGTCTAGAAGATTGTTTCAACCCGTACAACGATTTTTCAAGTTTGCAAACCATATTTTCCTTTCCAACAACTTTGAATCCTTCTGGCTGAGTCATGTAGATTTCCTCCTCCAAGTTTCCATGTAAAAACGCAGTTTTTACATCCATCTGAACTAGTTCCAAATCCAATTGTGCTACCAAAGCCAACATAATTCGAATGGAGGAATGTTTTACAACCGGAGAAAATACTTCATTGTAATCAATTCCCTCCTTTTGAGCATATCCTTTGGCCACCAACCTTGCTTTGTAGCGAACATCTTCTTGATTAGGAAATCCTTCTTTCTTTGCAAATACCCATTTGCACCCAATTGCTTTCTTTCCCTTCGGGAGATTGGCCAATCTCCATGTATGATTCTGATGAAGGGACTGTAATTCATCATTCATGGCAATCCTCCACTTATCGTCTTCTGAACTTTGGACCGCGTCTTTATAAGTGGTGGGAACATCATCAGCTGCAATTGCGGTTGCACAAGCAACTGTCTCTATGAGACGAACAGGTTTCGTTACTTTCCTTTTTGGCCTGTTGGTTGCTATTGATTCAAGTTGTTGTTGAGGTTCCTGAGTTGGAATCTCCTCTACTGGCTCTCCTTCCAGAGGATAATCTTCATTTGTTTCCTCCTCTGTTTCTTGTGTAGGAAAAATAAATTTTCCCTCAAACTCCACCTGCTTAGAAGCACCATCATTTTCTTTGGTATCTTCATTTGTTACCTTGTTTACCATAGAAGATTCATCGAAGGTAACATCCCTGCTGAATATTACTTTCTTTGTCATAGGACACCATAAGCGATGTCCTTTGACTCCAGAAGTAATTCCCATAAAAATAGCCTTCTTTGCCCTTGGATCCAATTTTGACTCCGTCACACGATAATATGCAGTTGAGCCAAATACGTGCAAAGAGTCATAATCTACAGCAGGCTTTCCATACCATTTTTCAAATGGTGTCTTACCATCAATAGCAGCAGATGGTAAGCGATTAATAAGGTGGCATGCATATGTAATTGCCTCAGCCCAAAATTCTTTGCCCAAGCCAGCATTGGACAACATACACCGTACCTTCTCCAGCAAGGTCCGGTTCATGCGTTCTGCCACTCCATTCTGTTGTGGTGTATGTCTGACAGTAAAGTGTCGGACGATGCCATCATTTTCACAGACCTTATTGAAATGATCATTTTTGTATTCACCTCCATTGTCTGTGCGAATACACTTGATCCTCCTGCCCGTTTGATTCTCCACCATCGTCTTCCATTTGAGAAAAATTCCCAGGACTTCATCTTTGCTCTTCATTGCATACACCCATACTCTTCGGGAAAAATCATCAACAAAGGTCACAAAATAGTGCTTCCCACCAATGAAGGTGTTTTGGAAGGACCCCAAACGTCAGAGTGTACATAATCCAAAATACCTTTAGTATTATGGATTGTTGTACCAAATTTAACCCTTGTCTGTTTCCCTTTGACACAATGCTCGCAAAACTCCAAATTGCAAGCCTTTAACCCTTTCAACAATCCTTGATCTGATAGAGTTTTCAAGGATTTTCCTCCAGCATGTCCCAAGCGCATGTGCCATAGCCTGGTTGCTTCTGCCTCTTTGTTGTCACTGGATGTCACTGTCGCTGTCCCAATAACTGTACTACCGAGATAACGGTACATGTTATTGTTCTTCCGATTGGCCTTCATTACCACTAGTGCACCGGAACATACTCTCATCACTCCATTTTCTGCAATAATTTTGAACCCTTTTGATTCCGGGGCTCCCACAGAGATGAGATTTTTCTTCAAACCCGGTACATATCGAACATCTATTAATGTTCTGATCATTCCATCATGGTTCCTTAATCGTATTGAACCAATTCCATATGAGGTAAGAGGGCTATTATCCGCTGTTTGGACGACTCCATATTCTCCTTCTTGAAAGTTCACAAACCAATCCCTGTTGGGACACATATGATAGCTACAAGCCGAATCCATCAACCATATGTCTGATGACGTTGACGGCTCCGTTGTAACTAATGAGAAATCCGAATCATCACAATCAGCAACATTTGAATTCATAATGACCTTTCCATTGTTATGTTTGGCCTTATTATTCAACTTCGGACAGTCTTTCTTCCAGTGCCCCTTTTCTCGCAACTTCATCTTTGCTGGATTTAGATCTTGACTTAGATCTTCCTTTCCTTGTCCTCGTTTGATTTTGAGGACGACCCTCACGAACAGTGCTTCTCCTTCTCCGCCCTTATGTTTTTCTCGCTTTCTTTGTTCATAGCTGTACAAAGCCGAACAAACTTCTCTGAGCGAAACTTCGTCATTTCCATGGAGTAGAGTAGTTTCAAGGTGCTCGTACTCGTCAGGAAGTGACGCCAACAACATCAAGGCCAAGTCACCATCATCATAAGTTGTATCCATATTTTGCAAATCTGTGACCAACTTATTGAAACTGGTGATATGTTCATTCATCGTGGTACCAGGAACATAGGTGAAGTGAAACAGTCTCTTCTTCATGTACAATTTATTTTGATTGTTTTTCTTCAAAAATTTATCCTCCAGTGCTTTCCATAATTTACTTGCAGAAGTTTCCTTTGTGTATGGATATTTCTGCTCTCTAGCAAGGTAGGATCGAATGGTACCGCAAGCAACACGGTTGATTATTCTCCAATCTTCTTCTCCAATACCATCTGGTCTCTTTTCTTCAATAGCCGGATCTAGCCCTTGTTGAAAAAGGACATCTAGAACCTCGCCTTGCCACATCCCAAAATGTCCGGACCCGTCAAAAATTTCTACCGCAAATTTCGCATTTGACACAATTCTTGTCATAAGCAAAGATGCCAATGATGACATATTGCTGACACTTGATGTAGATTCTTCTTGTTTATTGTCTCCCATCTTTGACACAAATATTATTTAATAGCTGACGACACAAATCAAGATTATTTCCTTTCTGATGTGGAAGATCAGACTAAGCTGCAACCACAGAGCATACCGAGACAGAACCTCGACTCAGTTACCAAGATAAATCTTTTCTGATGTGGAAGATCAGACTACGCTGCAACCACAGAGCATACGAGATAATACCTTGGCTCTGATACCAATTGTTGTGGAAGCCAAATGTATATAGTGTGAATGAGTCACAACTACTATACCAAAAATTATGGCAGCCACCAAATAATAAATAAGACAATAAAGCAACAATATAAAGAACACCAGAATTTACGAGGTTCGGCTAATTTTGCCTACTCCTCGGACACAACCAATATTTTATTCCACTCCAAAATACAAGTGAAATAATACTAAAGAGAGAAGATACAAATGCCTTAAAGAGATAAGAAGGCAAATGAGAGGTGTGTTTTAAATCCTAAACATTAGGCCTTCTTTTATAGGGGGAAAATCCCCCAACTTCACTTCTACCCACCGATGTGGGACAAATGTTATGCCAAATTCAACAGTTACATCCTGTTTAAGCCACATGGAGTTCAAGTAAAGAGTAGTAGAGTGTACTCATTAAGGAAATGACCTTTTTTAGTTACAGATGATTAAGGGGTGTTTTTAAGTTTCCTGCCATTTACGTTATCATCTCTTGTTTTCTTTTTCCTCATGATGATGATTTACTTCAAAAAGAATGGAAGGTTAATTCTGATTAGACCCGTGTTTCCAATATTCCAAATAATGCCATGTATTACTTATGCTTGTTTTAGTTGTCCCCGACTGTATATTAAGAAGGTGAGAACAAATACAGGTTTCGAGTCATCAATAACCATTGATGACCTAAATATTGAAGTTGATACAACACAAAATCTTGTTTACTAAATGTTCTGGATGAACAGAAATATACAAGAGTGTTTTGCTATACAAATCTTTAGAAGAAAAAAAGGAGTAAAGGGAATAATAAAAGGCAACTGGCTAATCTACATATTTGACAAATTTTGAAACTATTTTCTGATCTAATGAAAACTGAATATGGTTAATAACGTAAGGAGCAGCTCGTCATTCAACTTCAAGACAATCTAAGCATTTTATTGCAATGGGGCCGCAAAATCGCCAGCAATGGCTCCTCCTCATCAAGTATTCTTGGATGTTCTTTCCAAAAGCTCGTGTCAATTATATTACAGTGTTCAACAACTACTTCGTCATTTCCAGTTAGTTCATCCTGGATTAAAAAGCAAAAAAGAAGATATAAGAACAAGTGAACACCCATTTCACCAGTATTGATCCGCAGCAAAAGTCAAAGCAATGGTACGTATTGCGAATGAACCTGTGTGCCAAGTGTAGCTTCTGTATATGAAGAATACAGATGAGACTAAGAACAAATTTACACATTTGAGATTGGAACATCTGATGGATTGAAACATGCTCGTGACGGATTAATTATTACATTAATGACAAGAACCAAAAGCCACTTCTTAAGGTAATATTCAAGTTGTTTACAAGTGATGCTGTACCTAATTTATTGGCAATAAATCCTTTTGAGCATACAGTTTGTTATCCATATGGCGGTAGAAGGCCAAAACAAAAGGAATTCAGGCTTGGTCTGCAATATTATCAAACATAAGATAAAGTACTTTAAGCAAAGAGAGAGAGAGAGAGATTTACTTTGTTCTGGAAAACAGAGGAACCCATCCGAAACATGATTGGTAGCGCATTGTAATCAATGCCAAACTGCGTAAGCAGTTCATTCTTTTCCTGAGTTTGGGTACCCTGCAGAACAAAACAGATTCTTATGGCCATTGGACTATCAAGATTAATATCATGCATAACTGCTTAAATCTGATCAGAACAGGATGAAAGATATGACAGTAACAGATCCATTGACTTATCAAAGGTTAAATCAAAGTTGAGTATAAATTTGAGCTGCACGGTCAATTTCTATAGTCAAAACAAGACAAGTCAAAAGATTATTCCTGTAAACTGTTATTTGTCAAAATCTCCTAGACGAGAACAGTTACCTTTAGGAACTGAGGTTTCAGTGCCAATAGAGTTCACATAGTATGTCCACCTCTATGTTTAACAGAATCTCATCTCGGTGTAAGTCTCAATTGCCATAACTAAGTGTGTTTCTCCAACTGATATATGCCAGTCAAAGTTAGTGCTAGCTTGAACAAGATTCTTACTTTACCTTTCAAAAAGCTTTGTCCTCGCTACGGGCTACGCTAAAAAGAATTAAAGATATTGCCCAATTGGAAAGACTAACTAAAGTTCTGCATCCCCCTTATCATTTCCACTGCTTTACTTCTTCTGATGATAAGATATCCAATTTCTCAATGACTACTCTCTCCTGGCTTAAGAAGTGTATCTATGAACACTCCCTTTCTGATTGTACTATAAGCAGGAAAGGGCACTCAAAGATCTATATATCACATTTTTTATAGTCCTAATACATCTACCACCAAACCAAGTGGGCTTATTATTGCTGAATGTATTTCCAGTCAAAGCATTCCAGTCATCAAACACAGAAAATGTGTGATGCCAACAAATGTAGCAATACTTCACCACTAACACAGGCGGCAAAACTACTTTCTTCAAGGTGGAGATATGGCAAACAAATTGATAATAAATGGATTTAGCCCACAGTGCCACAATACAGCTTACTTTGTTGATTAATGTCAAAAAAGGAATGTATCAAAGGCAACACATGGTCTTTTCCAATAAACATTTGGGATTCAAAGATTAGAGTCATCAGTCCACAAAAAAGGAAAGATGGCATAGGCAAGAATGTCATTTTTAACAATTTGCATCTCAGAAATTTAGAAGATCATTTCTTCAGCATCAATAATGTGCATGCTGAGAAAAAAGAAGCTTGTACTACTTTCTATAGGCTTGTAAGCTAGATAGATCTAAAGTAAGGCAAGTGAAGCTTGTATTGGATGTTGAAATTGTTTTTCTGTTTAACATAAAATGACGTAAAAGAGATTATCCCACAGATTTAAGCAGCAATGACAATGTTTTCCAGAGAATCACACATTATAGATAAAGCTACCTCATCTTAAACAAGAGACCTGCTTTATAATTTAGAAATGAGATTCCACACCTTCAGAGAGCTTTGCGCTTCAGTTCTACTCTTTCCAGACTTAACAAGCAGCCAGAAACAAGTATTGTACTGATTGTTTATGTGACCTACAAGTCAAGGTATTAAAGTTGGATTGTCAGTATGGTACGATTTGTTCTTTAGCTTGGCACCAAGAACACAAAATTTCTTCATATAAACCTGATTAATTTGCGAAATTCTATGAAATAACAAATAGGAAGTACTCACAATCAACTTGTCTCCAAGCCAAATAATCTCGAAGAATCTCAGATGATGGATAGCAAACGGTTCGACCATCAAAATAAGGTGGTTCTTTAAACCCTTTCTCAGGGAAAAACTCTTTCCACTTAATCACATACATCGCAGTGAAAAGAGATACAACGGCAGAGACGATTTCACTGGAATGATGATCAGAAGAGCAAGTTAATATACCATTTAATATTACTGATCAAAAAGAAAGTAAAAACAACAACATTAGGCAAATTAATTGAGGATTGCCCTCGTGCAGTGGCCAAATAGACTCACACTGAAACTTCTACCAATTTAATGACAATGGTTCGAGAAATCGCTGTAAGTTAGAATTTGCTACAAATGCAAAATATTCTAGAAGGGCAATTTCACCACTCAGACAAGCCAAGCATTTTATAGGACATATTCTGACAATCTCCAGTTGGTACCCTCTTAATATGTGGCTTTAGCTAATCACTACACTTTCCAAGGAACTTATGAAAGGTGATGAAAGAGTTACCTTGACCGCCTCTGATATAATAGAGATTCTTTCTTCAGAACAAAGCTGAAAGAAAAAATCAATCTCTTAAGATAAACTATAAAAGGAAAAGGGAAAAGGTTATGTTATAAGTGGATCAAAGATGTTAAAGGAACAAATACCTATATTCATCGCTCACCCCATATGCAAAGATAATATCCTTAAACATCTCTAGCAAAGAAACCGCACATGAGTTCATAAGATTCAGTGCCTGCTCATCATTTGGCTTCTGAAAACCATTATCTTCACAAAACCTACAATCAATCGGGAAACCAGCAATTACAAATTAGATTCCACAAATGACATGCTCAGTATTGGACACGACTCTATATTAGTGAAATTATATATATGCATGTATTATAACCCTGGTCTAGTGTCTGATACATTTTAACGATTATTGGCAACAACCAAGAATGTTTTGAACAACTGCAGTTGTTTCCGGGACATAATAGAAATTTAACTTCGCATATGCTTGGAGTTTCTTCTTTAATCTGGAATTAGAAGTCCAGACGTGATAAAGAAAATAGGCATATAAGAATACCCAACTCCCACTGAAACATGGATTACATTATCCAGAAAATACATGCTACCTATAAATTTTCACTCTACGAAAATAAGCAAGAATCATGCCACATCACTTTGACATGGAACTTGGGATTTGAAGCAAAAAGAATAAATCAGTCTAAAGCGCATCGCAGAGGAGCAAGTGTATCAAGTGGAAATGAAAAAATAGACAAGGACAATAATAAATCAAAAAGAATGATGCCAACACTTCTTTGCAAGTCAAGCCAAAGGACATAAAACAATTAGTTACTAATAGTGAAGATCATTGGGTAGAAAGTACAAGTTACCTGTGAAAATGACAGCCGTCTATCCGGACTACAATCCAAGTAGATAACATCAACTTGCTTTCAAAAAGGAAAGACCTTAAATACTCAGGTTTAATCTTATTAATGCCTTCTGCAAGCAAACCAAGTTCCTCAGTAAGGCATGAGTAGTTATTCCAAAAGCCCTTTGTTGCTATATTTTCGGAGTGAACTATGACTGCTTTCTTCCTTGGTCTTTTAACAGGAGTGCCATTTTCTCGGTATTTCACAATATCTTCCACCTGCAATAAGATGGACAAAATATAAACTAAAAAAATGTGGATGGGAAGATACATAATATGAAGTACCCCCCTAATAGCGATGAGCATACTGCACCGCGTATACCTTCCCCTCTTCCTTTCCTACCCCTCTAAAGGGGGGAATTTTTCATGGGTTGAGCATAGAACAAGCATCAGTCTTTTTGTGATTGAGAGGATTCACAAAAAGAGTCCTTTAGTGCATATGTCATTTTATATCAAGATATAAGAGCTACACTGTGACGACCCAAAGGGTCATCACTTGTTTATTTAATCATTCCGAGCTTTTGAGGTCTTGAAAACCTCATTTATAGTTGCCTCGATTTGCGTGCACAGTCCGGGCACAAAGCTGGAAAAGATTTATGTTGAAATATGTGAAATATGTGAAAAAGTAGAAGAATTTTGATATTAATATTGATATGGTTGACTTTGGTCAACATTTTTGGTAGACGGACCCGGATCCGTGATTTGACTATTTCAGAAAATCCGTAGAAAAACATGGAACTTGGGCATATGTCCGGAATTGAAATCCGAGGTCTAGAACCCCGGTAAAAGAATTTTTCTGTTAAATTGTTTTCTGAAAATGTTTAAGGAAAATGAAACTGAATTTTTATTAAAAAGTACCGGTATCGGGCTCGTATTTTGGTTCCGACGCCCGGTACAGGTCATATATATTGGTTAAGCGCTTCCTGTAAAGTTTGGTTGAAAACGGACGTCGTTTGACGTGTTTCGGCCTTAAATTGGAAATTTTGGAAATTATGAAATTTTAGAGAATTCTTGAGTTTTAAGGCTAAATTCCTTGATAATGATGTTATTTTGGTGATTTGATCGCGCGAGCAAGTTCGTATGATGTTTTTGAGTTAGTATACATATTTGGTTTGGAGCCCCGAGGGCTCGGGAGTGTTTTGGAGGTGGTTCGGGGTGTTTTCGGATTTGAAAAACACAGCAGAAATTCTGCTGTTTCTGCAGGGGATTTTGTTCTATGCGATCGCATAGGTGTAGCCGCGATCGCATAGAGCAAAGATTAGAGGTCCCAAATTCCTTCTGTGCGATCGCAATAGAGCCCATGCGATCGCATAACTTCCACTTTTCCTCCTATGCGATCGCATATTGTCCTTCGCGATCGCATAGAGTAAGACTGAGGCCCAGAATTTCCTTCTATGCGATCGCGTACCTTTCCCTGCGATCGCATAGAGTAATTTCAGTTCATCCATTTCCTTCTATGCGATCGCATAAGTCTTCCGCGATCGCATAGAGTAATTTTGCTGTCCCCATTTTCCTTCTATGCGATCGCATCACAGGCCTTGCGATCGCATAGAGTAAATTTTCGCCCAGTGAATTTAAGACAGAAACAGAACAGAAACGGGATAAAAATCCCATTTCTGTTCAACTCTTTTCTCCACAGCATTTTAGGCGATTTGGAGGCATCTCTTCATCAAAGTTCATTGGGTAAGTATTGTTAACTCATTTTCTTCATTTTTCATCAACATCAATCAAATCCTTAGGCTTAAACATGTATAAATTGGTTGAAAATTTGAGAAATGGGTATAGTTAGGGCTTTCAAAGAAATTGCGATTTAGACCTCGTTTTGGAGTCGAACTTAAGAACAAATTGTATATGTGAACTCATGGAAGATTGGGTGAAATTAATTTTGTTCGAAATTTGAATTTCGATTATGTGGGCCCGGGGTCGGTTTTTACTATTCCGGGCAGAATGTTGTAAAAACCATCTTTAGCAATATGAACTAGTTTGTTAAGTAGAAATGATGATATTAAATCAATTGTGTATAGATACGATTGGATTGGAGTCAAATTCAAAAGGAAAAGGCATTGCTATGGATTGAATCGTTCGTAAACTTTCGAGGTAAGTGTTTGTTCTATCCTAGCTTGAGGGAATAGGATTATGTGCTATGTGTTATGTGATCGAGTGCGGTGTATGGGCTGTGGTGACGAGCATCCATACACTGGCGTCTAGTATGACCGTGAGTCGTTGATAATGCTTATTGTGAGACATATTTGCAGATGAATTGTTGAACCTTTGCCAGGTTGTTGAATTATTATTGTTCTCCCTTGTCGGGACGGTTCATATTACTTGTTTCATTCTTTTGCCCTTAATCGTGATTGTTATTTGGGTGAGGAAGAGTGATAATGCACGAAGGGTGATACCGTGCCATGTTTATTTATTTATGCACGAAGGTTAATGCCGTGCCATGTTTATTTATCGATTATGCACGGAGGATCATGCCGTGCCCTGTTATTGAACCATGTACGAAGGATCATGCCGTACTATGGATGTGAGGATGAGAGTAAAAGCACGAGGGGTGATGCCGTGTACTTTATTTGTCTATCTGGTGAGGATGAGAGTAAAAGCACGAAGGGTGATGCCGTGCAATTGCTTGCTATTTCTTGAATTAATATTACTTGTTTTTCCATTATATTTTATTTGGTTGATGCTGTGCAACTATTTGCCATTTCTTGACTTGATATTACTTGTGTTTCCATTACACCTTGTTTTTCCTTGTGAACTTATTTGATTGTTATTTGGGTGAGAAAGAGTGATAAAGCACGAAGGGTGATGCCGTGTACTCTATTTGTTTACTTGGTGAGGACGAGAGTAAAAGCACGAAGGGTGATGCCGTGCAACTGTTTGCTATTTCTTGAATTGATATTACTTGTGTTTACATTACACTTTGATTTTCCTTGCGAAATTATTAACTGTGGTTACTTGTTGAATTCTTCAAGATATTGCTTATTGTGTTAATACTTGATTATTTCTTGTTATTTTGTGGTACACACATATATATATTGAATTGCACAGGTTTACGTGGGTGTCCGGTCCTAGCCTTGTCACTACTTCGCCGGATAGGCCGGGCACTTACCAAAACATGGGGTCGGTCGTGGCCGATGCTACACTTCCGTGCGTTTTTGCACGAGTCCGGGTTACGATCGTGAGCGAGCAGCAGCAGTAAATAGATTGCGCGGGAGTTGATCACATTTGAGACCGAGGTAGCTTGCAGACGTCCGCAGGCCCGGCGTCTCTTTCTCTATTTATGTTAATAGCTGTAGTCTCGTTGTTCCGAGACAAACAGTATTATGTTATATTTCCTTCAGACTTTTATGTGTAGTATTCCATAGTAGTTTGTGAGTTGGTGACTCCACGTCTTGGGTAGAGGATTTCAGTATAATTTTCACTTTGTGATTTGTTATATCCATTTCGATAAAGTATTCCGCATTTATTTAATTAAATTGTGTTAAAAACAGGATAGTATGAATACAGTGGCTTGCCTAGCTACCACGAGTAGGCGCCATCACGATCCCGATGTTGGGGGAAAATCCGGGTCGTGACAGATTGGTATCAGAGCTCTAGGTTACATAGGTCTCACCACTCACGAACAAGCTTAGTAGAGTTTGAGAGGTAGGTACGGAGACGTCCGTACTTGTCCTCCAGAGTCTATCGAGTTAGGAAAAAGTCTCTCATTTGTTCTTTCTTGTCGTGCGACTTGTTCCTCAATTATTGATTGAATTTCTATTCTCTGTCCTTTCGCAGACGGTGAGGACACGCACTTCTTCGTCCGCCGACCAGCCGCCCGAGCCCCGTAGCTCCCGTGAAGGGCAGGGACCGAGGCCGTACTAGAGGCCGCGGTAGGGCAGTAGCTCGCCCCGTGCGCCTACCCCGCAGTGCGAGCCTCATATCGAGATCGACGAGGAGGTTCCGGCTCCAGCAGCCCCAGTGGGCCCAGGCTCAGGTCCCACGAGAGGCTTTGATTACCCCGGATCTCCGGGACGCTTTGGTCAGAATAGCGGGATTTACGGACAAGCATTGCCGTAGCGGGTCTATTATCGCTGCCCCGCCTACTTCTCGGCCGGAGTGAGGGCCCGTACCCTATCGCTCATACCCGCAGCCGCAGCCTCTCGCCCTCAGCACCGCAATCCGGCCCACCGTGGCCACTCGCTCCGGGTACCACGACTCACGCCGGCGACGGAGCCGGCCATGACTTCGATTCGTTACGCGAGGCTTGACCGGCTCTCCAGCGTATTTACCACCACATTCGGCCGGAGCCGCATCGCAGGATCCTCGTGACTTTTATTCGGCCGCCGCGAGATTCTCAAGCACTACGGGGATCGCGGAGACAAACGGAGTTGATTTCGGTACCTCGGACTCGCAGGATCCGCCAAGACTCGGCGGAGAGATTATTGCTCGACTCGACCGAGCAGGTCCCCGACCTTATCACGGGACCGCTTGCGGAACTATTTACGGAGAAGCTTTCTCCTCGCTACTCGCCGGATTTACCGGAGGCGCTCGAGCGCCTCCATCGTGGCACCACGACACGCCACACGCACGAGACGAGATTTATCGACTCTGGCTCGTCACGCAGCCGCGATACTTCCCACCGAGCGGAGAGGGTCCGCGTATTTACGACGGGCTGAACCGACCGATTAGACCCGTACGGCTGCGGGCGCGGGGAGTGACATATCATTTCGGTGAGGCGCCCAACGCAAAGACGCGTAGTCGAGACGGCTCTCGCAGTGGAGGCGGTTATTCTTCGGACAAGAGGCCCCGTCGCACGTGCAGATTCGGCGGTTCTTCCTCCGGCAGCAGAGAATCCTTCGACAGAGGCCAGTCCTTCCGTGCCTTTTCATTCCGCCCTTCGTGCTTCGCGCAGGCGGATCGTGCGATCGTGGTTCTCGGGTATTATTCGTACCGCCTCCTATTAGTGCTCGGCCTCTTCGTAGCTGTTCGTGCGAGGCCATTCGAGTCGTCGGGGCCGCAGCCCCTATCGCCCAAGAGTTGCTACGGCCGTGGCGACCCGTGTCATTTTATCGTGAATTGCCCCATAGCGACGGGCAACTCTCGCCAGCCGAGGTCCTCGTCCTACGATTCGGTGCCCCACCGACCCTCGACCGCCCGGCCCACCCGCAGGCGGGGCAGGGATTATAGAGGCGGGAGGTCGAGACCGCAGAGGCGGAGACCGTCCGCCGAGAGGCAGAGGTCAGCCGGTTGATGGTCGTCCCAGAGACGCAGCCTCGGAGTGAGGTGCACATCCCCGATTCTATGCTTTACCGCCCGTGCCGCAGGCGCAGGCATCAGATGCCGTGATTACGTGTACTATTCTTGTGTGTGGCACAGGTGCTTCAGCATTATTTGACCCCGGATCTACCTATTCCTACGTGTCTTCCTACTTCGCACCGTATTTCGTCGTGCCCGCCTATGCTCCGGATATTCCAGCTTGCGTGGCTACGCCAGACGGGTGACTCTATCAGTAGTCGATCGGTGCATCGTTCGTGCGTAGTTATATTTGGGGGCCTCGAGACCCGTGTTGATCTGTTGCTCTTGGATACGGTAGATTTTGATGTCATATTGGGGAGGACTGGTTGTCCCCATACCATGCTATTCTCGATTGTCATGCTAAGACTGTCACCTTAGCCTTGCCAGAATCACCCCGATTAGAGCGGAAGGGTACCTCAAGCCACTCCGTTCGCACTGTTATTTCTTATGTTAAGGCTCGACGTATGGTCGAGAAGGGGTGTTTAGCTTATTTGGCTTATGTTCGTGATTCCGGTGCAGAAGTTCCTTCCATTGATTCAGTCCCTATCGCACGGGAGTTTCCTGAGGTTTTTCCTTCAGACCTGCCGGCATGCCACCCGACAGGGATATTGATTTCTGTATTGATTTGGCACCGGCCACCAACCCATCTCTATTCCACCCTATCGTACGGCCCCGCCGGAGTTAAAGCGAGTTGAAAGATCGACTGCAGGACCTTCGAGAAGTGGTTTTATCGTGCCCGGTGTTTCCCCGGAGCACCCGTATTATTTGTAAAGAAGCAAGGATGGCTCGACGCGGACGTGTATTGATTACCGGCAGCTAAACAAGGTGACTATCAAAAATAAATATCCACCGCCGAGGATTGATGATTTGTTTGACCAACTCCAGGGAGCGAGGGTGTTCTCTAAGATAGACTTGAGGTCAGGCTACCATCAGCTGAAGATCAGGGCGGCCGACATTCCTAAGACAGCCTTTCGCTCTAGATATGGGCATTATGAGTTCTTGGTCATGTCCTTCGGGTTGACCAATGCCCCAGTAGCATTCATGGAGTTGATGAATCGGGTATTCAGGCCTTACTTAGATCCGTTCGTGATAGTCTTCATAGATGACATCCCGGTGTACTCCCGCGCCCGTGAAGAGCACGCAGCAAGACCTCGCAGCTGGTTCTTCGTACTCGAAGGATAATCGCCTATATGCCAAATTTTCAAAACGTGAGTTCCGGCCGAGTTCGGTAGCATTTCCGGGTCACATTGTATCCGTGAGGTATTCAGGTAGACCCAAAGAAGATCGAGGCAGCCCAGAATTGGCCTCGACCAGCCTTCAGCTGATCGAGATACCGAGTTTCTCGGGATTAGCAAGTTACTACCGTCGCTTTGCAGGGGTTTTCCTCTATCGCGCCTCCGACGACCGTGTCGACCCGTAGCGGTGTCCCGTTTCAGTCGGTCGAGGAGTGCGAGGCGAGCATTCGTGCTCACGACGCCCTCGACCACCGCACCAGCTGTTGGTACTACCTACAGTGCACGTGGCCTTATACAGCTTATCGCGACGCATCTCGCACGTGGCTTGGAGCCGGTATCGACGCAGGACGGTGCGTTATCGCTTACGCTTCGAGGCGCACGAAAGATACACGAGAAGTAATTATCCGACTCATGATCTCGAGTTAGTAGCAGCGGTACATGCCTTAAAGATTTGGAGGCATTATCTATACGGCGTGACATGCGAGGTGTACACCGATCACAAAAGCCTACGGTACTTGTTCAAACATAAGGAGTTGAATCTACGACAACGGAGATGGTTGGAGTTGCTAAAAGACTACGATGTTACTATATTATATCACCCAGGTAAGGCCAATGCGGTGGCCGACGCATCGAGTAGAAAGTATGCCAGCACGGGTAGTCTTGCATATATTCCGTCAATCACAGACCATTAGCTCTAGATGTCCGTGCCTTAGCCAACCGGGCTCGCGAGATTAGACATTTCCGAGCCTAGCAGGTGTTAGCCTCGCACGGTCGCTCGTTCTTCTTTATTGTAGCCGCATCCGCGAGAGGCACTTTGACGATCCTCATTTGCGCGAGTCGAGAGATACAGTACAACGGGAGGTGCCACACAGGTAAACCTAGATGACGACGGGGTATTGAAATTGCATGGTCGAGTTTGCGTGCCCAATGTCGGAGGAATTCGAGAGTCGATCTTAGCAGAGGCCCACGCTCGCGGTATTCTATTCACCTGTGCGCCGCGAAGATGTACCAGGACTTACGGCAACACTATCGGTGGCGCGGATGAAGAAAGATATCGTCGCGTATGTCGCTCGTGTCTAAATTGTCGCCAGGTGAAATACGAACACCGCAGACCCGGTGGTACGTTCCGCAGGATTGAAATTCCCGAGTGGAAACGGGAGTCGGATCACTACGGACTTCGTCATCGGACTTCCTTCGACTCTGAGGAAATTTGACGCTATTTGGGTCATCGTTGACAGTCGACCAAATCAAGCACACCTTTATTCCGAGATCCGTCTCCCACTCGTCGAGAGGTTAGCGGAGATTTACATTGTGGAGATTGTTCGTCTTCGCCGGGCGCCGCATCTATTATCTCTGATAGGGGCACGCAGCTTACCTCGCGGTTCCGGAGAGCGGTCCAACAGGATTAGGCACCCAGGTTCAGCCGAGTACAGCATTTCATCCTCGTACCGACGGCCGCCGCAGAGACTATTCGTATTCTCGAGGACATACTTCGAGCCCGTGTTATTGATTTCGAGGCTCGCGGGACCGCTTCACCATTAGCGCAGTTCGCCCACAATAACAAGCTACCAATCTAAGCATCCGCATGGCTCCGTACGAGGCGTTGTACGGTAGGCGACGTCGATCACCGGTTGGGTGGTTTGAACCCGGAGAGGCTCTCATTGTTAGGTACGTATTTAGTTCGTGAGGCCTCGGATAAGTGTCAAGACTATTCAGAGAGATTGCGTTCAGCTCCCAGTCCAGGCAAAAGACTTACGCGGATCGTAAAGTTCGAGATGTAGATTTCATGGTCAGTGAACGAGTATTGCTCCGGTGTCGCCTACGAAGTGAGTGACGAGGTTCGGGGTAGGCGGCAAGCTCGACCCCTAGTATATCGGCCCATTCGAGATTCTAGACGAGCCGGGAGTGGCGGCTTACGCATTAGCTTTCGCCGCTCAGCTTATCGCCCGCGCATCCGGCTTTTTCACGTATCTATGCTTCTGAGATACCACCGCGATCCCACACACGTGTTAGACTTCGGTCCGTCCAATCGGACAATGATCTATCCTACGAGCGAGGAGCCGGCGGCTATTCTAGACCGGCAGATTCGACGGTAGCCGAGGTCGAAGAGTTATCCTTCCGCGCGTGTTCAGTGGAGAGAGGTCAGCCTCCCGAGGCATCGACCCGGGAGTCCGAGTCTGATATGCGGAGCCGTTACCCACACTTGTTTCCCGACTCAGGTACTTCTTTCTTTTGTCCGTTCGAGGACGAACGATTGTGTTAGAGGTGGAGATTGTGACGACCCAAAGGGTCATCACTTGTTTATTTAATCATTCCGAGCTTTTGAGGTCTTGAAAACCTCATTTATAGTTGCCTCGATTTGCGTGCACAGTCCGGGCACAAAGCCGGAAAAGATTTATGTTGAAATATGTGAAATATGTGAAAAAGTAGAAGAATTTTGATATTAATATTGATATGGTTGACTTTGGTCAACATTTTTGGTAGACGGACCCGGATCCGTGATTTGACTATTTCAGAAAATCCGTAGAAAAATATGGAACTTGGGCATATGTCCGGAATTGAAATCCGAGGTCTAGAACCCCGGTAAAAGAATTTTTCTGTTAAATTGTTTTCTGAAAATGTTTAAGGGAAATGAAACTGAAATTTGATTAAAAAGCAATGGTATCGGGCTCGTATTTTGGTTCCGACGCCCGGTACAAGTCATATATATTGGTTAAGCGCTTCCTGTAAAGTTTGGTCGAAAACGGACGTCGTTTGACGTGTTTCGGCCTTAAATTGGAAATTTTGGAAATTATGAAATTTTAGAGAATTCTTGAGTTTTAAGGCTAAATTCCTTGATAATGATGTTATTTTGGTGATTTAATCGCGCGAGCAAGTTCGTATGATGTTTTTGAGTTAGTATACATATTTGGTTTGGAGCCCCGAGGGCTCGGGAGTGTTTCGGAGGTGGTTCGGGGTGTTTTTGGATTTGAAAACACAACAGAAATTCTGCAACTTTTGCGCAGGGATTTTGTTCTACGCGATCGCGGCCTCATCCATGCGATCGCACTGCATTGGCCAGTCCTTCTATGCGATCGCATCATCCCTCACGCGATCGCGTAGCTTCCAGTTTTTCCCCTACGCGATCGCAGTCATTTTCACGCGATCGCATAGGCCAAATAAGCTGCCTAGTGAATTTCCTCTACGCGATCGCAGCCCAAGTCACGCAATCGCATAGAGTAATTTCAGTTCATCCATTTCCTTCTATGCGATCGCATAAGACCTCCGCGATCGCATAGAGTAATTTTGCTGTCCCCATTTTTCTTCTATGCGATCGCATCACAGGCCCTGCGATCGCAATGAGTAAATTTTCGCCCAGTGAATTTAAGACAGAAAACAGAACAGAAACGGGATAAAAATCCCATTTCTGTTCAACTCTCTTCTCCACAGCATTTTAGGCGATTTGGAGGCATCTCTTCATCAAAGTTCATTGGGTAAGTATTGTTAACTCATTTTCTTCATTTTTCATCAACATCAATCAAATCCTTAGGCTTAAACATGTATAAATTGGTTGAAAATTTGAGAAATGGGTATAGTTAGGGCTTTCAAAGAAATTGCGATTTAGACCTCGTTTTGGAGTCGAACTTAAGAACAAATTGTATATGTGAACTCATGGAAGATTGGGTGAAATTAATTTTGTTCGAAATTTGAATTTCGATTATGTGGGCCCGGGGTCGGTTTTTACTATTCCGGGCAGAATGTTGTAAAAACCATCTTTAGCAATATGAACTAGTTTGTTAAGTAGAAATGATGATATTAAATCAATTGTGTATAGATACGATTGGATTGGAGCTAAATTCGAAAGGAAAAGGCATCGCTATGGATTGAATCGTTCGTAAACTTTCGAGGTAAGTATTTGTTCTATCCTAGCTTGAAGGAATAGGAATTTAGTTGGGTATGAATTGTTGATTAAGAGTAATTGGTGTCGTGACGAGCATCCATACACTGGCGTCTAGTATGACCGTGAGTCGTTGGAAAATAATTATTTTGAGATATATTACAGATGAATTGTTATTGTTCTCCCTGGTTGGGACTTGTCGTGAAGATTATTATTGATTGCCCTTGATGGGACGGATTATGAATTACTCTTTCTTTCTTTACCCTTAACTGTGATTGTTATTTGGGTGAGGAAGAGTGATAATGCACGAAGGGTGATGCCGTGCCATGTTTTATTTATTTACGCACGAAGGTTAATGCCGTGCCATGTTTATTTATCGATTATGCACGGGCGATCATGCCGTGCTCTCGTTATCGAACCACGTACGGACGGATCATGCCGTACTTACGGACGCGAGGATGAGAGTAAAAGCACGGGGGGTGACGCCGTGTACTTTATTTGTCTATCCGCGAGGATGAGAGTAAAAGCACGAGCGGTGATGCCGTGCAATCGCTTGCTATTTCTTGAATTAATATTACTTGTTTTTCCATTATATTTTATTTGGTCGACTGCCGTGCAACTATTTGCCATTTCTTGACTTGATATTACTTGTGTTTCCATTACACCTTGTTTTTCCTCGTGAACTTATTTGATTGTTATTCGGTGAGAAAGAGTGATAAAGCACGAGGGGCGATGCCGTGTACTCTATTTGTTTACTTGCGAGGACGAGAGTAAAAGCACGGGGGGTGATGTCGTGCAACCGTTTGCTATTTCTCGAATTGATATTACTTGTGTTTACATTACACTTTGATTTTCCTTGCGAAATTATTAACCGTGGTTACTTGTTGAATTCTTCAAGATATTGCTTATCGTGTTAATACTTGATTATTTCTTGTTATTTTCGTGGTACACACATATATATATTGAATTGCACAGTTTATGTGGGAGTACCGGGTCCTAGGCTTGTCACTACTTCGCCGGATAGGCCGTGCACTTACCAAAGACACGGGGTCTGGCCAGTGCCGATGCTACACTTCCGTGCGTTTTTGCACAGTCCAGGTTACGATCATGAGCAGCAGCAGCAGCAGAATAGATTGCGCGGGAGTTGATCACATTTGAGACCGAGGTAGCTTGCGTACGTCCGCAGTCTCGGCGTCTCTTTCTCTATTTATGTTAATAGCCGTAGTCTCGTTGTTCCGAGACAAACAGTATTATGTTATATTTCCTTCGGACTTTTATGTGTAGTATTCCATAGTAGTTCGTGAGTTGGCGACTCCACGTCTTGGGTAGAGGATTTCAGTATGATTTTCACTTTGTAATTAGTTATTTCTATTTTTATAAAGCATTCCGCATTTATTTAATTAAATTGTGTTAAAAACAAGATAGTATGAATACAATGGCTTGCCTAGCTACCACGAGTAG